>NW_019168048.1:4469887-4616835 GCF_002303985.1 Durio zibethinus
TTGTCTAAGACAACAACGGAAATAAAGACTGGTGAATGGCTGCTATTGCCGGGGCCCACTCAATCATTTTAGATTAGATTGGGAATCTCCTATTTCAAGTAGTTGGAGATGTTAGTAATGCTGCTGCTCTTGTCTATAGATGCAGACAAGAATATGTTTTTTTGGGTCTAGGACGAACATTTTAAAATTTGAGATAATTTAGTGAAATATAAGAAAGAAAATACATGGTCATTTGCAATGTCTCCTAGGTGTTTGCAGTGTGACCAATATGTAGAAACTTAAGAGTATATGAGAATGCAGAGTATCAGGTTCTATTAGAGTTTGATATGGACACAACTGCATTAATTTTTTTGTTGCCTAGAAACAGTGTACCGTTTGTTTTATTTTCTCCTTTTCCTTCTTTCTACATTTTTTGTTTGTCTTTTTCTTACTCTTTCTTTTGGCAATTGAACTGTTTTTTTTTTTTTTTTTATTAAAATTCTGTTCTCCTTTCATTTTGAGCTTTTTGTTTTCTCACAGTGATGCTTTTAAGTATAAAAATAGATATTTATATTCTTTGCAGTGAATATACACCAAGGCTTATAAAGAAATTAGAAGGTATCAAGGTAATTTTTACTTGTTAAATTTTGAATTTTTTATTGGTGTATTTCTCATCATAAGTTGTGGTCATTTGGCTTCATTATTGATTCCTTCGTTAGGTAAAAAAAGTTGCTGCTGGGTTGCTGCATTCAGCCTGCATTGATGGTAATTTAAAATGATTTTACTTATGGTTAATCATCTTTTGTGACCTCATTACTGGACATATTCCAAACTTTTTTTTTCAGATCTTTAATTTGTCTAGGTATTGCAGAAACTGGATCTTTATTTATTTTCGGGGAGAAAGTGGAAACTAGCCTTGTAAGTTCTAAAAATTGTCAGTTTTAAACATCACAGTTCATGTTTCTAATCATATAGAATCTTTTGAGTGATGATCTTTTAATGAAAATATTTTAGGGATTTGGGGAGGCCAAGAATGCAACAATGCCATCCATGATCAACTCATTGCCATATTCAGAAGAAGTTGCATGTGGTGGCTACCACACATGTGTTGTAACAAGTAATTCTCTATCTTCATTATTATATATTTTTTCTTGTTTTTATTTAGGACAAATAAATGGTATAAAGGAGTTAATAGATCGGACAGGTACGTCAGCTGGTAATACAAGGGAGTATGTAATTTGATCCTTATGTATAAAGATGTTCCATGCTCTTTAACTACCTTACCATACTCTTTACTGTTTATAAATTATAAACCAGGATAAATTTTTCTACTGAAAGTTTAAGGTAAAAATAAATACTTCCAAATAACAGTCATGCTATAGAAGTACATAGAAAACATTTTTACTGTTTAAAAATTGTAAATGGATGTGGCTGTCAAAAATTTCTTGCTTCAATAGTTTATGAATAGTATAGTCTCAAGAATTATATATGTGGAAAAACTAAGAAATAAAACTGTGTGGAAAACTAAAAGTAAAATTGAATGTATATTAAAAAACTGCTCATTAAGAATTCTACAAGCACCTTAGGTTTATATATAACTAACTAGTGAGTAAATTAGGGAACTAAATCTTCCTATCCTAGAATTGAGGGATTGTCTATCCTAATTTTCTGTTCTTAATTTTAGAGATACAAATGTTTAATTCCAGAGATACAAATACTTAATTCTAGAGATACAAATGTAAATGTATAGATTACAAATTACAACCAGCTGTAAATAAGTGTTTTCCCACACTCCTCTCAAGCTGGTGAATTGGTGTTTTTCATTTCCAGTTTGGAAATAATTTCCTAAAATATTGCACTGTTGAGACCTTTAGTCAACACATCTGCAAGCTAACCCTTGGTTGATACATATGGTCTACAAATCAACCCATTATCTAGTTTCTCTTTTATGAAGTGCCAATCTACTTCAATGTGTTTTGTTTTGTCATGTTGCATAGGATTGTGTGCGATGCTCATTGCGGACTTGTTATCACAGTAGAGTCTCATTGGTCCATCTCACTTGATCTTCAAGTCTTCTAGGATAATCTTTAACCATAGTAATTCACAAATTCTTTGAGCCATTGCTCTAAACTCTGCTTTAGCACTTGATCTTGCCACCACATTCTATTTTTTACTCCTCCAAGTCACAAGATTACCACCTAGGAAAGTCCAGTAGCCTGAGGTTGATCTTCTATCAGTTATTGAACTTGTATAATCTGCATCGTATATGCCTTTAGAAATAGCCTCAAATTTCTTTTGAACAAGATACCTCTCCCAAGATTGTCCTTCAAATAGTGTAATACACGGTAGATAGCCTGGAGGTGCACTTTTTTAAGACTATGCATAAATTGACTTATCACACTCATAGCATATGCTATATCAGGTCTAGTATGTGAGAGATAAATGAGTCTTCCAACTAATCTCTGGTACATCTCTTTATCTATAGTAGCATTTTCATTAGCTTCTCCAAGTTTTTGATTAGGGTCTATAAGGGTATTTGCTAGTTTACATGCAAGCTTCCCAGTTTCCTTCAAAAGATACGTTACATATTTCTGTTGTGAGATGAAAATACCATGTGGTGAGTGGGCTACTTCAATTCCTACGAAGTACTTCAATCTTGCAAGTTCTTTTATCTTAAATTCTCTAGCCAAACACTGTTTTAGAGATTCTCTTTTTTTCATCATCTTTGGTTACAATTATATCATCAACATACACTAATAGAACTGTGACTCTCCCTAAATCCAAGTGTTTAGTAAAATGTGTGATCTCCTTGACTCTGCTTATATTCTATTGCTAGCATCATTTTGGCAAATCTCCCGAACCAAGCCCTAGGAGGCTGTTTAAAGGCCATATAAAGCCTTTTTCAGCTTGCATACTTTGTTTGCTTCTAGATGACCTCCAAATCCTGGTGGAACTTTCATATATATTTCTTCTTCCAAATCACCATGTAAAAAAGCATTCCTTACATCAAATTGTTTAAGCTGCCAATTGTAATTTGCAGCCAAGGATAACAAAATCTTAATTGTATTCATCTTGGCAACTAGAGCAAAAGTTTCCTGATAATCTACTACATAAGTTTAAATGTAGCCTTTAGCCACCAACCTGGCCTTATACCTTTTTACAATACCATCTTCCTTGTATTTTATAGTGAAAACCCATTTACCCAACTGGATTTTTTCCTTTAGGCAACTTTACTAGTTCCCATGTCTTATTTTTCTCTAAGGCCTTTATTTCTATTTTCATGGCTTGCCTCCATTTCTCATTGGATAATGCCTCGGATAATGCCTCAGATAATGTAGTTGGAATAAAAATAGTGTTGAGGCTCACATGGAAATTTCTGTGGGATGGAGAGAATTTTTCAAATGACACAAAATTAGAGGTTGGGTATAGTGGATGCTTAGTACATTCTCTGGTTCTTTTCCTAATGGCAATAGGCAAAACATAATCACTAGTTATAGTTTTAGGAGATTCATGCTCATTTTGAGAAATAGAGTTAGAGATTGTAGTTACCTCATTTCGAAGGTTAGGATCAGGTTCTTAGACTTACACCGATTCAAGACCTGGAACTTTCCTTCTTGAGTACTCATGTAATTCCTTCATAGAATCAAGAACAATATTATCCTTTGTCACATCTTTTGTATTTGAAATGGATTTAGACTCAAATTCAGTGTTTGACTTGGACTCGAAAGAAACAGGTTTAGACTCGAAAGAATTAATAGGTGAAAATGTTGAAGAGGAGGACAAGTCAAGCAAAATGAAGTCTTTATCCTTATCTTCCATGAATGAAGTCTCCTCCTAAAGATAAGGTTGAGTAAAAATTGGTTTACATTTTTCAAAAGTGACATTTGCGGACACATAATTTTTTGGTAGGAGGATGATAACATTATACCCTTTCTAAGTTGATGAATACCTCACAAAAATGCACTTAACTGCTCTAGGATCCAATTTCCCCCTATTATGACTGTGAACATGAACAAATGATGTACAACCAAATATCTTACTTGTGAGGTTGTTTGTGGTATTAAAGTTGGGATAGAATTGTGAGAGTAGTTTCATAGGAGTTTTAAATCCCAAAACCTTTGAAGGTAACCTATTTATAATGCGTGTGGTAGTGAGAACAACTTCCCCACTAATAGGATTTAGGTATGTTTGCTTGAAAAAGTAAAGCTTGGGTTATGGCTAGTAAATGACTGTTTTTCCTCTCTGTCACTTCATTCTACTATGGAGTATTAACACAAGATAACTCATGGATAATCCCCTCATTTTGAAAATAGGTAGATAGACTTTGGTTGAAATAGTCTCTTCATTATCAGACCTAAATCTCTTGATTTTCACTCCAAATTGATTTTGAATCATGTTTTGGAAGCTTAAAAGCACACTATTCACATCTAATTTGGATTTAAGTAAAAATATCCCAGTGACCCTAGTACAATCATCTATGAAAGAAACAAACCAACTTGCACCAAAAATATTAGGAATTGTAGAGGGACCCCATATGTCACTATGAATCAAGTAAAAAGGAGTAGAACTTCTTTTGTTGTTAACTGGAAAAGACACATCTATGCTTTGCAAGTTCACAAACATCACAATGAAAATTTTCAGCATTTAATCCTTTGAACAAAGAAGGAAACATGTTTTTCAAGGTCCCAAATGAAGGATGTCCAAGACGAAAATGATAAAGCCAGATTTTGTCTTTATTGGGATATGTTTTAGAAAGAAATGACAAAGGTAAATTATTCTTGATATTACTTATGTTTTGATATATCAAGATAGTATAGTCCATCTTTTTTCTTAGCGAGTTCGATCCTCTTCCTTGAACTCTGATCTTGAAATTCACAATAGGAGGGATAAAAAGTCACTTTGCAGTTCCTGTCTCTAAGTTTTTGTATGGATATCAGATTAGTAGACAATCTAGGAACATGAAGAACATTTTTAGGAACAAACAAGGGATTAATTTGAACATCTCTTAATTCTGTCATTGTAGTAAGTGAACCATCTACAACTACAATTTTCTTATTACTAGGGCATAGGGTATATGTACTAAACTTTTGTGAGGAATGTGTCATATGGTTTGTGGCTTTTGAGTTAATCCATGAGAGCCAGAAGCTTTACCTGAACTAGAGACCTTACCCAAAGAACATACCCTAGTAGACTTTTCAAGAGTTTTCAATAGGCTTCTTAGTTTTTCAATCTCTTCTCTGTCCAATTGTCTTTGTTCTTGAGACTTCTGTGGTACTCCGATAGTTTTACCCGTTGTCACTTCCTCAAATCGGGTAGTAGTGGTAGATTTTGCTATCTTTGGCATCTTTATCTTTCTCAAGACTAAAAGGAGTCTTGATAGTAAAGGTGTTACTAGAGACGATTCTAGGCAATATAGGCCAAAGAAGGAAAAAATAAGACTGAAAGATTTAACAAGATTTGGCTATGAAGGCCTGAAATAGAATTCAGCAATGAAGGTTGAAAAAATTTTCTTCCTAAGAAGGGCCTAATGCTTTGATATCATGTGAAAAAAAATTGTGTGGGAAACTAGAGTAAAACTGAATGAATATTGAAAAACTGCTCATTAAGAATTATACAAGCACCTTAGGTTTATATACAACTAACTAGTGGGTAAGCTAGGAAACTAAATCTTCCTAAAACTAATCCTATAATTGAGGGATTGTCTATCCTAATTTTTTGTCCTTAATTTTAGGGATACAAATACTTAATTCTAGAGATACAAATATAAATATACAGATTACTAATTACATCCAGCTATAAATAACTATTTTCCCATAATATAGGTTGATAAGCAAAGGCTAGAAGAATAGAAAAAACAATATGTTTATAATAAATTACTGCAATTGCGAGATATGGATTCATTTTTGGACATGTGGTCTCAGTCGTGTTCCCTTACATGCTTGAAAATAAAGTGCAAGTTGAAAGTTGATGTCATGAATGATAGTTCTAGAGATCATCAAGGAAGAAAATAATTTAAACATTCGAGTTAAAAAAGGATGACCAGGAAAGAGAAAATTTGGATTTTAAGGATGAAAAAGTGGCAAATGTGAAGATGATTGAAACTCAGTCAGGTAGCTTAAAGGTGGATTAGGATGTTCTTAGAAATTAAGTTGAAGTAGGATATCTTGGATGGTGATGAATCTCCTCCTACTTTGGTAGATGGCCTAATTGTTGATTTTATTATTCCTATTTTGACATTGTGGAAGACAAGAATGATTGTTTTCTTATCAATCTTGGTGGTTTCAAGGAAAAGATGAAGTTGCATCAAGAGTCAAATCTCTCGGTCATCAGCAAAGAAGCTATTTTTAAAATTGGAAGTGTCTTCTTTAACACTTTATTTGAGGTTGATTTTCTCCAACAAGAGGAGAGTGATATATGTGGAGGATATACAATAATGAGGGATTTATTTTATTAGTTTTTGTATTTTTAATGGTCTCAATTATCATTATCATATCTGATTATTTTCTTTTCTTTTAGATGATTTAAATTACTGATACTATTTAGTTTTGCTTTTTTACCTACTAGTGGGAAAGGAGTTTGCAAATACATTTTAGTTGAGATACCTTTTGGAATATTGGATTTTGTTGTCTCTTTGTATGGAACATTGGCATAACTAGGAGGATTTGTCTTCAATCCTTAAACTCTTGATCGAAAACTGGGGCCAGCGTTCCTTGTAATGACAAGAATTACAATCCTATGTTGTCCTAGCTATGTCTATTGTTTTATAGCTTGTTTAAGGGTTCTGTACAAAGAAACATGTATATTTCATTATTTGACATCTATGCACCAAATCCGATAATATTTATTTCATATGATTTATAAGTTCTCTGCATAAGCATCTTGAAGTTGATATATCTAATATTTCCTTCTAGGGAAAGAAACTAGCCAAAATCTTTATGCTTTATTCTCTTTTTCTCCTTATCTCACCATCCTTTCCCTGCTTTAATGAGCTTAAGATTCTTTTGTGCTTGCATCTAAGTCTAATCTTACTTTTGTTTCTTTTCATCACTTTTCTCATAGGAGGTGGGGAGCTTTACACTTGGGGCTCAAATGAGAATGGTTGCCTTGGTATCGGGTATTTCAATTGAGACTTCATTTTAAAACCTTAACTTGAGAAATTGATTTTTCATCTTTTTATGCTTTCATTTTGAATCATAGAATTCTGATATCTTTAAAATTGGTCAATCTTTTGTTTTTGGCAGTTCTACGGATGTTTTTCATGTACCGGAAAGAGTTCAAGGTCCCTTTCTGAAATCTTCTGTTTGCAAGGTTTGTGCTTCTGTTTGATTGAAAGTTGGATATGTCTCATTACTATATCAATGAGATTTAGTCAATCATAATAGAAACATGGGTAATATTGTTTAAGTTGGTTGATACTGTTGCTCTTCGTTCTCAATTGGAAGAACGGCAGATTAAAAAGTCACAAAAGCAACCAAGCTCCCTGTGCTGATGCCTGGATCTTGCATTACATTCTTGCATATACTTCAAACTTCTACTTTTTATGACAAATGTGCATTCACAGGTCTCCTGTGGTTGGAAGCATACAGCAGCGATTTCAGGTAAGAACTTATTGTGGGATCAAAAAGCGCATAAAAATTACCTTCATTTCTATCACTTGTTAGAATTATAAAATAGAAACAGGGATAAATTCTTACGACACCTATTTTTCAATTTATATATGTTCCTACATGTTTAGTGTTGACTAGACATTTCAAGCTAAAAATTTATAAGAATTTGCTCAATATTAATTTCTAGTCACGTAATGACTTAAACAAAGTCTTAGGCCTTGAATAGGAAACTAACAAATTGAAGAAAAGGAAAAGCTCCTAAATCATGATTAGAAGACCCAATATAACACTCCAGGACTCAGTATTTGCAGTTTCCAGCGCACCTGCTGGGAATTTTCAAAAATTCTGTTGACACTAAAATCTTGAGAAATTAAAAAAAAAAAAAAAGCTGCAGTTTTAGACTAAAGAATCATAAAATTAAGATGTAAAGCAACTGTACAATATACTTGAGCTTAATGTAGTGGTTGTGCCATACTGTACAAATGATTAAATGCTTAATTATTCTTCGGAATGGGTAGAGTGAGAAATGTGCATTTGCAATTCATGTCCAGATGGCAAGGTCTTCACATGGGGTTGGGGAGGTTCTTATGGAACATTTTCTGAAGATGGGCATTCCTCTGGTGGACAACTGGTTTGCTTCTATTCCTCTTCGGTTATTAACATTCTATTATTTCTCATTTTGCATTGATCTAAGAAACAATAGTTGAATCAATTATTATCATAATTCTTGTAGTGTGGTTCTATATGAAAGCACTAGGGCTACTAAAACTTCATTGTTTTTAGTTTCATTTTTGCTTTGTTTGGTAACGTCATGTACCAAAAGAACAAGAAGAAGGAGATGTTCCTGATTTTGTTTGAGTACCCATGTCAGCATGACTAGACTTGGCATGGGTATGGGATTTGCTTTAAATTCGATGCAGCTAGGGAGTTGATGCCAAAAATTGGACCAAATTGGTGTGTTAACTAGAGTTTTTGTTGTTCACTTTCCTTACCTTTTTGCTCACTATAAATCTTAAGAGTAAACTTTAAAATGAAAAGTAATTGACAAAAAATTCTTATGACATTTTTAAGAGTGAAAAGAGGAAAAAAGGACTGCTGGAGCATAGTTGCTTTGTCGTTTATCATTGTATTTCCTATGTATTCCATGTCCAAGATGCCTATTAAATAGGCTCCATTTGGAGAAATCTATTTTACTAATGTAGTTTTATTGCATTTTGAGGCTTACATGTATAGGCTGTTCAAGATGTTTTTAGTGAGCTTAGGATCCCTTTGGTACTCAAAAACACACACATGGTAATGTACACATAGGTAGATAGATGCTGGCTTTCATTGATACATTATTCCTCTGGGTTCTTAGAGAATATGTTGATTAGTCAAACCATAATGGTACATCTATTTGAAAACCCAACTTGCCTCATTCTCACTCTTTAGATTTCATTGAAGAAGCCCCAAGGTTCAGTTACCAACAATTGAACTATTTGTTCATTAATCAAGTATGCTCCAGGTTGGTTTAGGTGCTACCTCTTATGCACATTTGTATGTGCAATTCAAGTATGCTTTGCATGAGCTTAGAGATGGTCAAAGCTGAGCTGATCCAACCTGAATGAGTTGATTGACCATACCAACCCACCCCAAATTTATTTGAAATGTCAGCAATCAAATCTAAGTATAGGGAAATTTGAAGTGACCTAAACCTATATTTACTCAAAAACCTGAAATCAACCAATTGAAATGTCTTGGATATGAAAGGACCAAAAAATTAAATTGAGATTTTTTTTTTCATTTTAAATTTCAATTGCCACCCTTCAATGAATGTAGAATTCCTTTGCAACTCAGCACGTAAGTGCATTTGTGCGAATATGCACCCATGTATACAGTTCCATCATCACACACACAAAGACATAAATCCCCTTGGTTCTCTAAGAAAATCATCACTTTAGATCCTTAAAGTGCGTCTATCGAGCGTTGAGCTTTTCTTGCAGAATTTCACCATTTTAATTTGTATGAGGCTGAAGCTTGCCCATTCGGGGAATTCTTTAACTTGAGCTCCACGAAGTCAAGCTCTATTACTAGAGCAAACTCAATGCTAGAGCCAAGCTCGAGCTCTCAAGCTCAATGAAATTAAAATGCTTGCAATTCCTCAATAATAGCACCCCTTATCTTGCTGTACCTCCTGCAAATTAAAATTTTGCTTGACTGAGCCTTAATAAGTTTTTAATGCATTTCCTTATTACTTCATCTGGCATCAATAAGTTATTCAAGATTAAGCATGACCCTTCTTACCTCGTCTTTATTCCCCAGTTTTTTGTTCTCTCGATAGTTCTTGCTATGTTACCTGTAGGAACTCAGATAGTATCAGGCATAGCCACTAGGGAACAAAATATAAAACAAATTCCGAGAATTCTACAAGCTAACTGCTTTTCCTTTTGTTTGTCTGGTGTGATCGAATATAGTTATTTTTGGCAGATTACTATTTTTAGGATGTATTATTGCCTTGATCATACAGTTTGCGCTGCTTATTTTGTGCTCGTGTTACTATATGTAACTGAAACCCAACACTTTTGTGCTCATGATGTTCATCTTGTCGTCTTTGTTTGTGTGACTTGTGGTAAGGATTGTATGTAAATGTAAGCAAACTTTGCCGATTGCTCTTTGCACAGGGTCATGGAAGTGATGTAGATTACATAAAACCTACAATGGTCCACTTTGGGGAAAATGTTAAAGCGTTGCAGATATCATGCGGATTCAATCATACAGCTGCCATATTCGAATACATGTAAGCTTCAGGCTTTGAATTTATCACTTTTCATACATATTTTTTGTGCGCAGACAGATAGGTTATACATTAATTCTCTCTGCTGTCTGCTGATTCCTTCTATATTGTTACAATGTGGCGTCATTTATCATGGATGAAACTCTATGTAAAACAATGTATATAAATTACATATATTCAATACAAGAAGAGGAATGGGGATTCCTCAGGAAATAAATTGTAAAATGATTGAGAAATAAAAGGTATTTTTATCTAAATGTATAATAATTAATCAGAAATGATTACATAAGTAACAAATCAATAAGCAGAAAAAAGAGAAAAAATCCAAGGAAAATTTTCAAGTATGTAATAGCTACAGCAAAGCAGGATTAAGAACTCGAGAATAGGCTCATTCTTATCCGTGTATCCAAAAGATGGAATTAGGTTATTCAAATGCATTTGTCCATTTGGCTGACTGGATATCCGACTATTATCTACTAACAATATGCGGTAAACCTTTTGTTTAACCTCACTTCTTCACAAGGATGTACATTACAACCCTGGCACTACAATATTCTGGATGCCACTGTGACTGATCCACACGCCCAATCACAAAATCCTTCACTGCAGCTTCTAAAAAGCATTCGAGGACAGTATCTGCACTTGAAGTATCGGGAGCACCAGATCAAGTTTAAGAATTGTGTGCATAAGTGTGTGTGTGTGTGTGACAGAGAGAGAGAGAGAGAGAGATCCTAACCATTTCGAAGTTCTCCAGTCAAAAACACTGTGGTTCGTGACCCACATAGTTGTAGAAGGGTGTCCAATAAATCCACAACTGCTCCTTCACTATAGATCACATCCGACCCTAGCACTAGAAAACTGGTGTATGTAGCTTATCATCAATGAAGACAAGATTAAATTTGACCAAACATATATGATATCATGAGAAATTTCCAATTGTTTATTTAGGGAATTAAGCATTCTGACTTCAACAACATCAATTCAAATTTCAACACATCGGCCGTCGTCAGTTGACAATGAAATTCTCTATTTATTTGTTATGATCCAAAGTTACAGATATCTTTGGTTCTTAATTAAAGGTAAGATCAAGTGTCTCTAGACCCTTTATACTCATTTAACATTACCCCTCTAATGTGGGCAACGAGCCTATCATGTGATAATGTTGGATTTATCACAACTTAACATGAATATACATGGAAGATAGTAAGTTATCTGTAACGGAAGATAAGTTTTAGTTTCATCTGTTTTCATTGCTCGTTTCCTATCTGTAGTTTATAAATTCAAAATCATCGGCCATAGTTGGAGTTGAAACCAGTAGTTTATGGCTTGTAGGCATTTTCGCACATGATGAAAGCATGGGTGATAATAAATCCTATACTTGAACTTTGCCTAACAAAGTATGTCTGGAACACTCCACTGCCACCAGAAAATCCATTCTCTTATTCCATCATCATGGAAAAGAACCTCAACATCCCCTATTTTTGTTAGCAAACTAATCAGTTGTAACTTAACAGTGTAATGTTTGCAATTAGGAAGAAATAAGGGAATCTTATTACCATAATCAGGTGGAGATTCGACCAAATCTTTGTCAGGGTCATTTCCCCAAGTGAGTTCCTTCACAGCAGCAGAACCCCGCACTCCATGTTTCAAGTTGGTTTCAACATTCTTTTTAAGTAGCCTCAATCTATCAGGCAGATCGGTGAGGACAACTTGAGCACCTAGAAGAGCTGCTATACAACTGGAAACACGACAAGTATAATATACTTCAAGTGAGAAAAGCAATTACCTTCGGCAAAATCTTTATAATTAATTCTAAATAGAAACTAAAATTATGAATTCCATGTGAAGAATCTGAATGCAAATTTAAGAGGACTAAAATTCTGTTGCTATGAGCCAAACAGCATGACAAATATGATTGTCACGAATGAAATTCAAATAGACTGTTTCAGTTTTCTCCTTTTTCAAGAGCCACAGCAACATTGAAAGAGTTTACTACCAGACAAAAATATATGAAATAAAAAGAACAAAAATTTAGGCCGAGAAAGTTATTAAAAATACCCTACTAATCCACAGCCAGAGCCCAGTTCAACAACCTTCTTGCCTTGAAGAACAAGCATCCCCAAGTCCACAGCATGCTCCAGAAACTTCCCTAACACAACTCCACTATCCCACATGACTGCTCCAGTTACTCCAGGTTTGCCCTGCAGAAATCGTAACTAAAGGAATTTAGAAAAAAATAAAAAATAAAAAACTGATGACAGCAAAAATGATTTACCAAAAATTTAAGAAACACTTAAAATGTTCAAGTGTCTTCCAGTTTTGCTTAACAACATAGGAAAAACAGAGAGAAAAGTGTCAGTTTATTAAATCGAATTCAGCTCACTGGAGCATATTGCCCCTAAAGTCCACATGCAGAGAAAGAGAATACAACAAAAAAAAAAAAAAAACCACTAAGCCTTATATCTCATAACAATCGGGCCAGTTGTATGAAAGGCCAAAAAAATAATCATGTTAGGGTTTAGTCTTAAATCTTCAAGAGAATCATTTAACAAAATTTCTGATATAAGCCACCAAGCTACAAAAATCCCACATTGACCTTTCACTCAATTAACTTATCCTTTTGCTAATGTTTATACACATACACAAATAAATACCAAGTGACCAAGAAGCTTTGGAGTTCAATGCAACTAAAAAAAAAAGTAAGACAGTAGCCACCTACTAAGTAAATCTGAACAAAAAAAATGTCAGTGACAAGATATTAAAAATTAGCCTATCACAGAAGAAAATAGCACTTGTTATTATCATTTCAAACAAACCAGGATTCGTAAATATGAATAATGTTCTACATTTGAAGCACATCAAACTCCTAATAGGTTGGATTGGTAAGCATTCAGTTAAGGGAAGGAACACTTTGGCTACTAAACATTTTGGAGTAAAATATGAGTAATAATTAAATGGGATTATTATTAAAAGCAAAAGGGGATAGCAAGTACCAAGGAAGAAGGAGACTGGAGAATGGAGAGAGACTGGCCGCAAGCGTCAAGGCGGAGTTGGAGAGAAGAGTGGGAAACGAAGCCGTTTTGTTTGGAGAGAGTGGGCTGTTGGATTCCCCAAAGCAGCATCGTCTCCTCCGCAGCACCTGCTTCTGTCTCCCATTCCAACACTCTCACCTTCCCTCCGTAACAGCCCAACTTCTTCATTTCTCCTTCCTCCTCTTCCATTTTTTACTCCTAAACCCTAATCACAACCATTTTCTTCAACAATTCTGAAATTTAACAACCCGTCTTTTCCCTTTCCTTTCACTCTGGCCGGGCCAAAACCAGCCCAGTGTTGGGCACCATACCGCTCGGGCCTCGTCGGCCTTTCCTTTTCTTAATTTTTTTTAACATTAGTTCAAGTTAAACCTGTTTAAAAGTAGGATTATTTACTTTAACCCAAAAATTAGTCGAAATTTTGAGAAATATTGAATAAAAAATTAAAATTCGTTAGAAAAATTTAGATATAATGTTTAGTTTCATTTAAATTTTTGATAAAATTTTGAACAAAAGATTTAAAGTTTGAACTCGATCTGACTCGATTTAAATTCACATGTATATAAATTTTTATTTATATATATATATGAATTATATATAAATTAATTTATATATATAAATTAAAAATAAAAAATATATATTTTATGAAGCTTAATTTTTATTTTTAATTTATATATATGTAAATTAATTATACTTTTATTAAACTTAACTTAATCACATTTTTTAATTTTTATTATATAAATTAAATTTAATATGTGAATTTGAAATTTATTTTTTAATTTGAATTGAATTTGAAAATTTTTTAAATCATAAATTTTAAGTTAAGTTAAGTTTAAATAAACATATAAACTATTAATACCAAATATAAATTTAACTCGAACTTGATCCGACCCAACTCATGAACCCTTCTAATTCACATGGTAAAGCATAAATGAGAATTTCATACAATATTTTGATGATAAATAAATATAAAAATAATAATAAATTATAAATACTACTTTGGGTTATGCATAATAAGAAAATGTAATTTTGTGAAAAATATAGAAGTAGCAATAAGTTATAACTTTTTTATTATTATAAATTAATAAATTAATAAAAAAAATACAAGGATAGCCTTAAACGGTAGAAACATTTTATGAATGATAATTTGAATACAAATAAGAGTAAGTACAACCATAATGTAATAAAAAATTTGTTATCTAGAATAACAAAATAAATAACTTAATAACAATTAAAGGTAAAAGTAAAAAATATATATCGTAGTTGTATACAATAAAATTAACTAATTTGATAATAAACAAATAAAAATAAATATAAAAATAATAATAAAAAAGTACAATTACTTTTTTTTACTACATATAATAAAAAAGTAAATCAATAATAAATATATGTAAAAATAACAAAAAATAATATTACTACTTTAAGTAATTTGGTAATAGATAACTATAAAAATAATAAAATATGATAATATTACTTTTAATTAGCAGAATGAACATCTGCCTGAATTTTGGAAAATGCTGTCAAACAAGGGAAGAGCAAGGTTAATAACACTTCTCATGCAACAATCATTTATGCAAAGTTGTGACTGAAAGACAACCAAAGCAAGCGATTGTTGTCCTTTATTAATCATCTCATGATATCATACAAAAATTTGCTTTTAACAGAGCAAAGTTCCAGGTATGTTTGGGATATATTTGTAGACATTTTACTCTCTAATTTGAACCAGGAGGGCTGGAAGATGTGGCATTCCCCACACTGCAGGAACAAACAGAACAGGAATCCAATACTTACAAGACAAAACACTCACTATTCCTGCGCTGCACTTTATGAGGGCTTCCTCATTCAAAACTAGAGTGGGGAGGAGTTCCTCCCATCCATGTAATTAACATCAAAATTTGAACTGTACAGTAATGTGGATATTGAACGAACATACTGTCAAGCCAAGCCTCAGAAATTTACAACCGACCGCCCTCGGAAGCTCTGTTCTTATAGAAGGCAACAGCTCAAATCTATTCAATCATGATCATGGTATTTTGAAAAGGATCTTCAGTCTTTGAACCAACTTCCACTCATCAAGGGTCAGATCATCCTAAAGAATTTGAAGTTAGTTATACAATCTAAGCTGATAAAAATCTGACAGAAACTAACAATTGGGCAGGGGGAAAAAGAACAATGATATTAACTTACCCTATAATTAGCTTTGAGAACATCAATTGACCTCCTAGAAATATGACTAACAAGCTCATCATCAAGCTCAAAATGCCTTCCATACATTTTCTGTTGCTCCTCAGGATTGGATCCAACTATCTGCAACAAGACAAACAAAAAGCACTCATTAAGCCCAAGCTGAAGTAATTGTCATCTTGGCATACCTCTCAACAAGTCTTTTATCTTCTCCTTTCCATCATCCTATGTACCCAACATTCACCCCAATTTTTTTTTCTTTTTTTTTTTTGGATTTGAAGAGGAGGGGAGGACTAATGAAAAATGTCATATTATTGATGTCTAACAATGAGATTTTCTTTCTTCCAAATACCCAAAGAGACTTCAAATCATCTAAGTAGTGATTTAGTACTCGAGTATTGCTTCAAAGCAAGCATCCATGAGCTGAACAAGGTAACTTCTGAGAGAATCAAAATTCTGGGACAAAAGACTTGGGAGTTTGGAATGTGTTAACCAAGGGAGCTTGAAAAGCCTTCTTGCAATGACAAAGGTTTCATTGAAGCTGTGTAGCTCACAT
This sequence comes from Durio zibethinus, assembly GCF_002303985.1. Next base: position 4,486,019 of record NW_019168048.1, read on the forward strand.
TTGTTGTTTACCTTTTACATCTTTTTATGAACCAGTTGTATCAAAATGCAAGAGTCATTTCAAACTATCGATGTCTACCTTGCAGGGAAGAAAACACTCAAAACAAATATTTAACATTGTACTTATTTTTCATTCAAAAAAAAAATTGTACTTATTTTTATTGACATCCAGATATACTGCTAGGATTAGAGATATCAGACATCTAAATGTTATAGTAAGTTGTTATTAGGTTATAGTGTTTCAATATCCATAGAAACAGATATTCCAAGATTACTAAATTCAACTTTCAGTATCAATAACAATTAGCCTTCGGCCTTTCAAATTCTTTGGAGATCTACAGGTTAGCTCGATTTTGCACCCAAAAAAGTTACTCCTCCAATTCCCTCTAAGAAATTTAGTTTATTGACAAACTAAAATATTAGGTGGCTATAACCCTCCCAACAATACCAGCTGGTGCCACAGTTAATTAAAACTGAATTCAAACTCAAGAATGAGATTATCCTCCAAATGTAGGAGAAATAACTCAGATATATTTTAGAAAATAAATTCTCAATTAAATATTACAATGTTATTACGATTTTATTGTATCATTTCTTATACAACAATAAAAACAACAAACTAAGCCTTATATCCCATAACTCTAGAGTCGATATTATGAAAGGCCAAAGGAATCATGATAGGTAGTAGTTTTGAATTTTCTTACGCCACTCATTTATCATTTCTTATACTAAGAGAGGTGAAACCATGGACAGCATTCATCATTTATATCCAAGGGCATGCAATCAGTCGCATTTTCATCTCATCATATCCACTTGGTTAACTGAATTTTAGGAAATCAAGTCTATTTAAAAGGTAAATAAAATATTTAACATAGTTCAAGGAAAATATCATACCTTAATGGCCACGTTCTGGCCTCTCTTGGCAACACCAACAGGTTTATGGTTATTTTCAATTGAAGCTATCCGACCAATATCAATGAATTCTCTTTGAGGAATACAAATCGGAGTGCCAACCTGCACGACAGAGATAGTATCAGAAAACTGCAAAGCATGATGATGATGATGATAATAATAATAATAATAATACTGAATTTAACAACAAAAGTTCATGTGAATTCCGCTTGTTTAGAACAGCAGCTCCATACTCAAATTCACAATTTAGTAGGATATGCTGCGCCCACCATACAAGTATCCTCAACTAAGAATTGTTTTGTCATGGCTCCTAGGCCCATTAGAAAACATATCACAAGTAGGATTCTGGGGCCAGATTTCATGCTACGCCAAGTAGACATCAGATCTACATCCTAGAATCTGACAATATTTTGGTTATTCCTTCAAACACATACACCTAGGGCTAAAGACTGTTCTCAGTGCGACATCAGATAGGTCAGGTTATATGCTAGAAATGTTCAAGAAACCTAATGATTGAGAAATTTCCTTTGTAAACACTCTAGCTTGATCGCAGGTTCAAGAGTATAGAGATGGTTGAGGAACTTATCCAAAAACATTCTAAAACTTCATGCCATAATTAGCATTAGCTACCAAACTTGCATTGTACGTATTTACTTTCGAAAGCATAAACTAAATGAACTGATAATATATGTACCCTTGCGATGCCTTCAAGGATATCCACCCCCAAGACAATTGGATCCTTTTTGTTGAAAATGCAATTCGGTAAAATCTTCAGAACACAAGGGAAGACTGCTTCATCGGCTGCTTCCTTCTTCCTCTCCTCTTTGAGACCAGTAATATATGCTTTGAATTGGTCAAATAAGTGATAAATAATATCAGCAATAAAAATCCTCACACCCAGTTCATCTGCTAGTTCTCGAGCCTCCGGGGTAACCTTGACATCAAAAGCCAATATGGTAGCATACTCATTTTTCTTCTCAAGCATAACACTGGCCTTCATTACGTCTTTTTTGTGTACAGGGCCTATGCCTATACCACTAACAGGAATATTTACTTCAGGAGTTTTCAAGAATTCCAGCAGTGCTTCCAAAGAGCCAAGGGTAGATGCTTGTACATAAACCCCTTCCCCACTTTTGTCTATCCTACTCATGACTGATTGCATATCTTCCTTGGCTGCCTCTTTGATATCTTCCAAATCATCATCAGGCCCTACAACATAGAGACCAGTGCCAGCAATAGAATGCTCAAGGCCCTAGATAATGATAGAACAGGAGATTAGCTCATAATTCATTTACACAATTATCAGATGTAATAGTGAAGCAAATCTATCACTAAATTTCAATCACCTGTGCAGCAATCTTGATACCCTGTGCTGCTTTGATCTCCTTGTGCTGCATATATGTTCCCTACAATTATCCAAACAAAAATTCATCATGCTGCACTTTTGTACAGATCAGCGGCCATCAAAAAACAGCAAATATAGCAGTTTTTAAGGGGAGGGGTGCTTCACAAATACAAAAGCTATTCTGTGAAATCACACAAACGTTCAATGGGTTGAAAATCATTCTGAAGTTTATTCATTAAAGCCATTTGCCAAAATGAATTAAATTAAATCATCAAATACAATTAGTTCTTTAATATATAGAAAGAAATAAGGTCATTTGAAGACCAGAATACAGCAAGAAATTCAGCTACGCAGATTACGATAGATGCCACCGATGAGAAGGCAAATTCTCCTCTACCATTATGAAGAATGTCTAACCACAGGGACTTATGATAATCATTTTACTCCTTCAATCGAATACAACCATTTGTTTCAAGGAAAGGCCACCTCTATCACTTGTCAAAGACCATTGCCTCATTTCTCCAATTGAGCTTTCATTTTCCTTCAAACCTTTCCCCAACCGTTTTTTCTGTCTAGAAACTAAAAACTCCAAATTCTCCTACAACACCTTATTCCCCATATCACTCCATAATTCATTCTTATGCTTCCTACTTTCCCACTTGCTTCTGGTTACACCCTTATCATCTAAATGGAGAATCCAATATTTCTTTCACAAATATGAATGTACTTATGTCACGGGTCGAGACTTAAGCTCTGAACCCACGCGGCTCCGGGACCCAGGCATCTACTCATCCTGCGTCCCAGATCAACCTAACCGCCATGGTTCTACCATTATGAAGAATGTCTAACCACAAGGACTTATGATAATCATTTTACTCCTTCAATCGAATACAACCATTTGTTTCAAGGAAAGGCCACCTCTATCACTTGTCAAAGACCATTGCCTCATTTCTCCAATTGAGCTTTCATTTTCCTTCAAACCTTTTCCCAACCGTTTTTTCTGTCTAGAAACTAAAAACTCCAAATTCTCCTACAACACCTTATTCCCCATATCACTCCATAATTCATTCTTATGCTTCCTACTTTCCCACTTGCTTCCGGTTACACCCTTATCATCTAAATGGAGAATCCAATATTTCTTTCACAAATATGAATGTACTTATGTCACGGGTCGAGACTTAAGCTCCGAACCCGCGCGGCTCCGGGACCCAGGCATCTACTCATCCTGCGTCCCAGATCAACCTAACCGCCATGGTTCATACCCTTGTGAGGTATTGTCCACTTTGGCCCCCCCTGGCCTCACGGTTTTGTCCTACAAAAAGCGCCTCACAAAGAAGAGGTGATATAAACCCTTTTATACCTAGTGACCCTCCTATTATGTTCGATGTGGGATTCAGAACTTCTTCCTTAGGTCCGTGACACTTACACCCAGTGTTGTCAAAGCAAACATTGGCAATAAGGCACGATGGAACTCAACCAAAGACACCCTTGGGCAAGGCACCAGTGATCAAGCACCCCTTTTTGCATCTAAAGACACTTTTTCAAGGCAAAAGGTGCTTCAGTTCCTTAAATTTTAATTAGATATTATTTAGTAGTCAAAAAAGGACAATACCAACTTGCTTTAGAAGAATTTAAAAAAATAAAGGGGTAACAATACTACAAGCATAGCTTTCTGTTGAAAAGTGAAAGTAAAGGAAGCATTGAGCTATCATGCACTGATGACTCTTAATTAATTATAATCAAAATAATGCTTAATCTTAAACAGTAAGGCCATGTAATGAAGCAAACTCTGTAATATCTATAAGAAAATCATGCATTTTAAAGCTTATCAAATATCACATATGGTGTGTAGAATTTTCATTTTAGATATATTTACTATTTTTTAGAATTACTGCTTTATTCCACTCATGCAAACACCATTTTTGTGTCATGCAACTTGGCGATGTAAGGATCCTAGCACCTAAAGAGCACCTTGCAACTTTGACAAGACTAACCTGTCCTTTGTGGTCCATAAGGAACTTGTACATCTCCTTTTAAAGTCCTCAATTCCAACAGTAGACTGATAAAGTGCTCAAAAAGATAATAACTGCTTTCTCTCCCTACCCCCTTCAACCCCTTAACTTTGAAAAAAAACCCAATGTCCCCCCATCCCTCCCAAAATTTTTGTTCAAATTAGGCCTCATTGAGTAAAAAAATGCAAAAGATTCCAGACTTGTTCCAAAGTTTATCCCCAAAAGATTAGAGTTTTAATAATATAAAACTTATCAGGTAACCAGCTGGTTCAGACTAGAAGAAAGAACTTGCCCATCATCAGTGAATTAATGAATTGATGCACTAAAAATTACAGTTTCCCAAGAATGTCACCTAACCTTATGGTAATATTCATGCATATTCAGAGAAAACAAAAGACATCATCAAATCAAACTAACATCAATAAATGCAATACATAGTGATTCCTATATAAGATAAAATTTTATCACATTTTTAAACATTCATTAGCTGCCATTATAACCTGCATTACCCGCCAGAAAATTTAAAATGATATAAGATATGCCCACCAAAACACCATACCTTCACTCGGAGTTCCTTCATCGGGTGAGGTGTCAATAATGCTCTTATAGTGGTGACAATAGGCCCCTGAAATAGGAAACTAGTATTTGAGAATTTAACATCTAGCAATCTCATAAAATCTTCAGCTAAGTGAGAAGCTTAAGTGCTTGCCTGCAAGCCACAAACCACAATTTGATCTCCTTCATGAAGAACCCCATTAACCAACACTACATCAATAGTTGTCCCAAGGCCTTCAATAACCTTCACCTCCAAGACCGTACACTGGCACAAAATTCAATTTACAAAACGTCTCATGTTGCACAATGATGAAGTGGTGAATTATTTTAAAATAGAGAAGGAACAAAACACACCTGCACTTCATTACTGAATGTAAGCTTTTCAACCATTGTTTTCTGGGTCCATTGTACCAGTAATAATAACAAATCAGGGATGCCTTCTCCACTGCAACATCAATAACTGCAAAATATTAGGCCATTGCCCAAAATACAACTACTAAGTAGATTAGGAACTTGTAGAGCATCCATTACTAACGTGATTGCACTTGTAGGTACAATGCTGAAAGTTTCACCCATTTCCTTATTTTTATAGTACAATTCAGTATTCAACCCTTGCTCCTTGAACTGAGTTATAACCTTATAAATAAAAAAACACACAATTAACAAATTTTCACCAAAATGGGATAAAACATAGAATAGATGAATAAGAAGTTGATATGCATTTTACATGTGTAACTCTCCTATTGAATTCAGCTAGAACATCTCCAGATTGTTTCTTAAGTGCCATTGTTATTGGTGCATTGCGGCGAACTTTCCAGTCATAAAGTCTGTCCACCTACAATTTTTTTAAGAAAAGGAATAAGAAAATAAATAAATAAATAAATAATGCATCAAAGAAAGGGAGAAAAACAACAGTCGATCAAAAGTTGAGACAAAGATCCAGATTGACCTTATTCAATGCAACAATGAACTCAGTGTTCCTCATTTTCAAAAGATTGAGTGATTCTATTGTCTGTGGCTCTAGTCCGTGCATAATGTCAACAACCAAAATGGCAATATCACATAAACCCGATCCCCTTGACCGAAGATTTGTGAAGGATTCGTGACCAGGGGTATCAATTACCAATAAGCCTGGAACCTTCAATTTGGCATCAGCCTTCAATTCCTTTGTTCTCTCCCGTATGTTCTCAGCAGGAAAATATGTTGCACCGATCTGTTGTGTAATACCACCCGCCTCACCTTCCTGAACATTGGTGCCTCGGATGCAATCTAGCAGCTTGGTTTTACCAGTATCAACATGGCCCATAATGCAGCAAATTGGGGATCGGAGGTTTTCTTCACTCTGTTTAGGAACAGAATCTGATCTGGGTGCTTTATTTTGCACAGCAGTATTCTTTTTCATATTATTGTCTGGAGCTTTAAACTGAGGCTGAGATTTATTTGATTGGGAAGCCATTGCTTTCTCGACCGTTGGCTTTGTGACTACAGGAGGGGCTGTGAAACGCAATAAAAAAAATAAAAATTAACCAAGTTAACTAAAATACGGAGGCAACAAAATCCCACAAGCAACGTTGGCAGTGACCGTCACCTGAATTGCGTGAAGCTGGAGGAGCACTCTTTATGTCTTTCTGCACCACAGGCCTAGGCTCAGAATCAGCCTCTTCATCGTCAAAGGCACCCTTAATATTAAGATTAACATCATCCCAGCTCTTTTCATCCCATTCACCATCATCATCATCATCCTCTTCGTCCATTCCATTCCCTTCAGCAGCATCTGCAACTACGGATTTTTCTTCCGTGTTATTTGATTCTGCTTCATCAACCTTGTCATCATCCACAGAATCCACCTCGTCCTTAGTCTCCTGCTCTTCTTGATGTTTTTCCTTTGATTGTACATTTTCCTCGGGCTTAGTAGAAGCAGCACCATTTGCATGATGAGCTGGTTTAGACTTCTTTGTTTGATATATAGGTCGTTTTGTGGGTGCGCCCTCTTTGTCTGCACTAGGCAGAGACATGCCTCCTGCATTGGCCAGTATCTGGTTCCTCATGGCCTCAAGGCGGCGGGCTTCTTCCTTTTGCTTCCCAGTCAATAATTTCCCTTCCTGCTTCTTCTTTAAGAGCTTCTCCTTTTCCCTTTCCTTTTTCCTACGCCTTGCCTCCTCTGCTTGTCGCTCTAGCTCTTCCTGCCTACGTCGCTCTTCCTCTTCCTTCCTCAACCTCTCCTCTTCTTCCCTTTTCTTCCTCTCTTCCGCTTCTTGTCTCCTGGCAAGTGCCTCTTGCATCTCCCTAACATGCTTTGGCAGTTTCTTGTCAGCAGCTTTACTCTTAGCATCTTTCTTTTTGGTATCAGAGGTCCCAATTTTTGTTTCCTCTTGACTTTCTTCCTTAACATCTGCTGCAGCTGAGGCAACAGCGGCAGCAGCTGCCTTCTTCTCCTTTTCCTTTTCCTTCTTCTTTTTCTTCTTCTTTGCTGCGGCAGACTCCACACTTTCTTCCTCACCTTCCTTCTCACCTGTAGCAGCAGGGATAACCGGTTCAGGCTGAACCTGAACTTTCTCCTCCTGGGAAGGAGGTGCTGTGGGTTTTGTTATAGGAGGCCCCTCACCCAGTTCAGCAAGAATTTTATCCAAATCATCCTCCTCTTGTGCAGTCCTTCCACTCTTATTCTTTTTCTTTTTCTTCTTGTTCTTCGAAGTTTCTGCAGCAGCCTCCTCAATCTTGTTGTTAGTTTTAGAGTCATCAGCTTCAATATCACTAGTTCCTAAACTCAGTCGTCCGGGTTCAGCCTCGTCTATAACTTCACTTCGCAGCTCTGTCCCATCATTCAAGACTGCAAAAGCGCTATTGCTTTTCTTCTTGGATGATTTTTTTTTCTTCCCTGAAAAAGAAACCGTCGAAGAATCATTGTAATCATCAAAATCACCAGGGGTTTCAGATACGGAAGCGTCTCTCCCATTTTCCTCATCAAGCAATGCTGCACTAGAGGAATTACCACTCTTCTTAGAAGACTTTGATGACTTCTTTTTCTTATCCAAGAGAGGAAATGAAGGAATATCTTCTTCCTCATCCTCTTTCTCACCCTCTTCGTTATCAAGCTCATCAAGTGCAGCGGCTGCAAACGAACTTCCACCCTTCTTCCCCCCCTTGGACTTCTTCTTTTTCCCTGTAAAAGCTTTAGCAAGCACATCATCATCATCATCCTCAACTTTATTCTCTTCCTTTAAAGAGTCATCAACCACCTCCCCATCATCTTCTTCAGTAGCAATTGCATCAAAAGCAGACCCTCCAAACATATTACCACTCTTCTTAGAAGACTTGGATGACTTCTTTTTCTTATCCGAGAAAGAAAACGAAGGAATATCTTCTTCCTCATCTTTCTTCTCATCCTCTTTCTCACTCGCATCGTCATCAAGTGCAGCCGCAGTAAACCGATTTCCACCCTTCTTTCCCCCCTTGGACTTCTTCTTTTTCCCTCTCGAAGCTTTGGCGGGCACATCATCATCATTCTCCTCCTCAATTCTACGCTTTTCATTTAGGGAATCGTCAACCACCACCCCATCATCGTCATCAGCAAGGGCACCAAAAGCCGATCGTCCAGACATTTTAACACCCTTCCTCTTATTACCCTTTTCCGAACAGTGCCAACTATCAAAGCTTAAACTAAAAAAATTGCAGTTATTCGATCTTTTTTTGTTCAACACAAATAAACCAAAAAAAAAAAAAAACCCGAAAGAAAATCAACACAAATAAATCCAAAAAATTTTTAAAATGAATAAATGATAAAATGCTAACTCGAAATGATGAGTTAGAATGGGTTTCGGGGTGGAAAAAATAATAAAAGGGAGGAGAGATCAGACAGAAAATTAAGGAGACGGTTTTCTGGGAAAAAAAAAAACACAAAGGTAGAAGACGCCAGCGATTGTAGAGAAGCAGATCGGATTGAAAAAAATGGTGTTAGGCAACAGGAAAGGAGGTTTTAAAAAAGAAAATGAAAAGAAGCCACCGAAAATGACGTCAGTGCTGGTGGATCTCGACGGAGGACAGAGGGTTCTAGGATTTTGAAGCACGGGAAGAAAATAAAAGGGAAAAAGAAAGAAACAGGAAGAAGGAAGGGACCGAGCAATCTGGAATGGTAAAAGAAGAGAGGTTTTCCGACGGAAAAACGGCAGCTACAACGTGATATTTGTTGAGTGAATAAATGGCAGAAGCTAAGAGAGAGAATAATAAGAGAGAATCGTTAGGGTTTTCCGTTTATGCTTTTATGAGGTAATCATAAAGGGTGATGCGGATCAGATTTAACCCGACCCGGATCATCCTTGGGTCCCATATAGTTTGTTCAAACCCATTAACTTTTAAATGTTTCAAAGCTAGACATTAAACAATGGAGCATAGGTTCTCTGTCTCATCTTATCTTGTAAACATTATTAATAGATATGATAATATAAAATATGATAGGAAAATATTATATGAAATTAATATAAGAAAATTAGATTAAAATTTTATAAAAATTATATAAATTTAATAAAAATAAAAATAAAATTTATAATTTTATATTAATATAAATTATAATTCATAATTTCTATATAAAATATAATATAAATATATAAATTATTTATATTTTATATAATAAAAATACATAAATTATCGCACATTTTTAATGAAATATATACTTTTTGATTTGTTGTTGTAAGTATACAATATGCGTCAATGGATGAGCTTAGAATTAGGATTCGAGTCTTGTCAAAACCTAAGCTTAATTGGCGTGTGGAAGCTTTTTTCTTTGTAATTGAAAATTCAAACTGGATTATTATTAGGGGAGGATTTCATTTTTCTTTTTTTTTTTTTATACATAAAATAGATAATGAAGGCTACTGTTACATGTTGAAGATAAGTCTCTTATATTAATTTAAATTAAATGATTTAGTGGAAATGCTTGTATTTATAAATTTAATAAGATGTTTTTACTTTTTTTTTAAATATAAAAACAACAATTTAAAAGTAGAAAAGAGACTGCATATGAATATAATAAAATAATTTTATCTGATAAATTTTTTAAAATTAAAATCAAGTTGGGACGAGTTAGTTAAAAAAATTAAAATCATATTGAAGATAGATTTAAAATACTACATTTGGTCTTGAGATATATAATACATATTTTATTATTTATTAAAATTTATATATTATATAAATAAATTTATTATTTCATCTTTTGATTTAAGATATTAATTTAAAAAAATATTATATTGTATATACTTAAGATTAATTTATATTAAAAATAATCTTTTTATCAACATTATACTAAATTAAAATCATTAAATTAATTTTAGATTGAATTGTATAGGATTCATACATATACGTAATGAATTGAAATCTTGTGTAAAAATAATAATTAAATAATTGGTTAAGACAAAATTAAATAAAAGTATTAAAGAATCACATCGGAATTGGGTTGGTATAAATCCATCCCATTGACATCTTTAATTAAATTTATTAAATATCATATTTTAAAAGTGATTATATAAAATAATTGATTTAAATTTCAAATCATAAGATTTGAATCTCAATCATTGGATATCACCTTGAGAGAATTATATGAATCTGAAATATGCTTAAGATTAAACGTTTTTACGATTTACTTTCTATTTATTTATATATTTTTAATTAGCTTATAACTCATACAATGAATGAATTTTATATTTAATTAAATATATGTATACATAAAAATTAGTATTATTTATAAATTTATATCAAAGTCTTTAATATTTATAACATATATAAAATTTATATATCCAATTGACATCTCATAAAAAATTAAACTTTTTAAAAGAAGTTTGACAAAGTCATATATATTTATATCTATCATAAACGATATCTTTAAAAAAAAAGAAAATGATAAAATAAACAAAAGTCTCCTTTGAATTAAATAAAATTTTTTTTAATTTGCACCATCTTTATTGCAATAATACTCATTCATCTATTAAGTTTATATCAAATAAAAATAAGTTATATATATGTGAGAGAAACTTTGAATGAATATATTCAAATAGTATAAGTAATTATTTATTTGGGTGTGCATATATTCACATAAATATATATTATTTTAGAAGTTTTAATAATATCTTGGTTTGGAGCTTTGTTTTTAGAGAAGATTTTGAATATTTGTAGAGTTTGTAAAAAATTCTATGTTTAGCGAGTGTTTCTAACTTAGAATATAATACAAAATTATATTCTTACAAAGATTAAATTAAGTAGTTACTATAACTACATAATAACATTAAATTTTAAACAAACATGTGAGAACAAATTTTTTTTTCCTAAAAGCATTATTAAAAATTATTAAAACACTTACATTCTGAACTTCTACAAGTAGATATAAAGTTCTTGGGTATGAATTTGTGGGTTAAGCCTAGCAGCTCCGCTGGTCAAAGTTCCACCTAAACACAGAACATAAGAAGGATTATGTGTTAATAAGGACTTTAAGAAATTTTATAAAGGTTAAAATCATGTTTAAGATATGATTTTTAAAGCAAATATCTTTATCAATTTAGTTTGCAATTCTTTCGGTTTTAATTCAAAATTCAGGTATAATTATCAAATCTATCTTGAAATTTAAATAATTTATGATAGTATAAATTTAAATATTTCAAATTTTAAATTTAAAGATTCGATTTTTTTAATTGTTTAATTTTATATATCATCTTATATGTTAAAAATATAAATTATTCACCCGACAAATCTTATAATGTATTTACGTATTTAATAATATAATATAATATATAATTTTTTTTGTGCTAATAATAGCATACTTTTTTATCCTTCAAGCCAATGTCATTCTCACTTTGGCTCTAAGCCCTTTTCTTGTGAAGGAATGTCGAAGGAAAGATTAAAAAGTTAAAAGCGGTGGAGTTGTGCCTCACAGGAGTTTTGTCACCGACTCTAAACAGAGTTATAACTAACTCTAGGGGCCAAACAATTCAAGTTCAAAGCTATCAATTCAAGTTTAAAGCTAGTGTTGCTGCCTGGGAATATCGGGGTTTCTTTTTACAATTTAAGTTCAAAGCTGGTAATTTTTGGGTTTCTCTTTTAAGTGTCAGCTGTCGCCAAATCCTTTGAAAGGTTCATGTTTCTCTTAGAAAGTCAGCTCTCATGAGTGCTATATTGGTGCTTGGTTAATGCTAAGGGCATTTAGCAGTTTTAGTTTGCAAAACTTGTTCTCACCAACTCTTCGATGAGGAAAAAGAATATTGGACACATGGTATGTTATATGTACACATTATCACCTGTCAAAACATCAAAAAGAGAATCAGCTTGACTAAAGTTTATATCAACTTATGAGATATTAAAAGAAAGATATTACACATCAATCTAGTCTGCTACAGCAGCTGTTTTCTTATATTTGAATCCGTAAGTGTTAATCCAAGTTCACCTGCTCATGTGTTAACTTAGAAAAAGCTATCTAATCTATCTAATAACTTTTCTGCCAAAGCTAGGCCTTATAAGTTACAATTAGCAATATCAACTACTGCTAATACTTTTGAACCTGGGTGGTGGTAGCTCGTAAATGAGAGAATTAAGATTAGCAGGTGGTTGTAAGTGGTAATGCTCATGCTGAAGTCTTTCACTTGGATGCGCATTAATTCATTATTTTCCACACAAGAATATCAAGCCTAATTTAAATGCAATCCAAGATTTGAGGATAGAAGGAAAGTCTTCTCAGCGGAAGGAGGGAATTGCTCCTCAGTGGAGTTGACCCTTAGTTGAAACTGTCGCAAAAGGAAAATCCCCCTATGGTTTCTCGAACAGGCCCTCATGTTCAATCAGATTTGCACAAACTAATCATCTTTGCAAACCCAGATTCCTTTATATCCAAAGAATTTGAAGTGATAAGAATATGAATGATTACGTCGTATTGAGGTTACCCTAATTTTCCGCCACATTTTTCTAGCTGACATTCCAACTAGAAGCCCCCAAAAGAAGTTGATTGTCAGGATTCAATGACAGAAATCTTCATTACAGTCCAAAAGCTCTAGTGTTGGAGCATACTTCATCAGATACCTCCTACATTTAGCAGTCCATGTATCATTTCTGTCTATCCTCAAAACAGATTCTTACGGTGGTTACTCCTAGATGATCTAAAGAATTCAGCCACGAACTTTGAGAATGAAGAAGAATTGTCCTCAAGTTATACCCCGGGCATATCGGACTCTAAAATTTTCCCTGGCATTAAGCAACATATTTGTAGCAATCATCTAAAATCAATTTCCAAATGCAGCATTATCTAAAATTCAAAGCAGTACTACTTAATGCTATCTCATCAGACATGTCTGTATAAGAAACCAAGAGTTCTTTAGGTATTTCTATCTCATCAGACGTGTATCCATGTTTTTCATTTGAAACTTTTGTTGTCCCATTGCCTATATCAAACAACCATTTAGAAAAATTGGTTACGTCCCTTCATTCTACATAATCTATTGTTTTCTGAAAAGCCTCATGTTGACTTTTAGTTGGAATACCATGTAGTTGTTCCATAAATTGAATTTGCTAATATTAGTATTAACAATATCCTGTCGTGAGTCAGTTTTCATTACTGGTAAAACTTGCCTGAAATTACCACCAAAGATAAATTGTTTTACCACAAAAAGGTTTTGAAGCATTTTTAGGATCAACGTTAGAATTAATATCCTTTAGTGATTTATCTAATGCTTCAAAACAATATCTATGCACTATAAGAGCTTCATCCCAAATGATTAACTTATTGGCTTTTACTAATCTTGCAAACTGTGTCCCTTTATTAATAGCACAGGTTGAAGTTGTATCAATTGTCAAAGGAATTTTGAACCTAGAATGGGCTGTCCTTCCTATAAGTAACAGTAAAGATGCAATAGTTGATGAAGAAACAACAAAAATAATATCATTTTTACATGGATACCCAAACTGATTGTTTTCCATAAATATGTCTTTCCTTTTCCACCAAATCCATAAACAATAAACATTTTTTCTTTATAATTATTTACTGATTACATAACTACATCATGTATATGTCGTTATTTTTCATTTAAGTTATTGAGCAACTGTTCATATTCTAAATGTAGTTTAGGCAAACAATGGCTAAACTCTTCTTGTATTAACTAATCACTGAAGTTTGATATAAAGGAGTGTGATGGCATTTGTAAATTGTACTTAGCCAATGAGGAACAATTTCTATTAAAAAGGGTCTTGAAAGCAATCATAGCTTGTTCTTTAAGGTAATCATTTAACGTCCCAATCTTACATTGGGATACTTTGAAAATCTGTTATGATAAATATGTAGAAGCTTAAATCCAAATTCGTGATGCACCTTTTGTATGATAAAACTATGAGGTTATTGGGTCAAAGCAAACAATATCCCGTAGGTTAGGTGTAAGTCTCCACAAATGATATCAGAGCAGTCACTAGTCGGACGAAAGCTAAGTGCTACACTATGGGAGCCACCTTTAGAATCTTATGGGAGTTAAGTGCGACACGATGGGAGCTACCTCTAGAATCTCAATGTCTGGTGTAATTCCATGATCTGTGTGTACTTTGTGTTGGATTTGTCCAACGTTTGGTGTGATTTAGTGGATCTGTATATTTGTCTTCGATTTGATAGAGACGTCAAGCTTTAACGAAAAAAGTTTGTAACGTCCCAATCCTACATCGAAATGCTTTGAGAATCTACTATGATATATATGTAGAGGCTTAAACTCAAATTTGTGAGGTCTCTTTTATGAAACAAAACCATGAGGTCTTTAGGTCAAAGTGAACTATATCTCGTAGGTTGGGTATGTGTCTTCACACATTTAAAACTTGATAATTAGGCCTTCGAAAAACTTTTCGAAGAAAGCATTCAATATCCTTATACATTAGTTTCTAGTTATTTTCTAATAATCTTAATCGATCACCACCTCACAAAACATTATCAAGTTTGGAAGAGTTGTCTCATTTCTTGACTTGTTGGCCATTAAGAAGATTGTACCATTGTGTTTTCTCATTTTCTATCATTTTTTAGTAAGCCAAGAGCATTACATGCAAGCTGAAAACTATCATATCTAACTCTATCAATTGTTCTCAAATCTTTATAACTTGTTGCGCCTTTTATGTATTATGAAGTAAACAAACATAATATAATTCACCAATAGCAGGGTGAACAAAAGATATTTTACCAATAGATTATCCATTTTTTCTCTCTAACTATAGTTGGTTGGTAGAGTATCAAATCCACTTAGTTGGAAATTATGCATGAGTAAGGGATTGAGCATTTTCAAACTTTTTGTTTGTTTTTATCCTTTCTGTAAACATTGTTCTTTTTATTCTTGGCCTTTAAAGGACACCAGCAAGGTTATTGTTATCATTGAATGCAATCATTTATCTTCTTGGTAAATGTATTAGAAGCCTTTGGACATATGATTCTCTATAATTAATTAGAAATTCCATTAATCTTTAGCAAGCTTCAAAAGCTGATAAATATCTGCAATCAAGATATTGTTTGATTTCACCTATTTATCCATGATTTAAGTTTTTTGGTCTTATAAATGGTAAATATTATTCTATAATAGCTTTTACTCTATCAAGACCTTTATTTATGTACTTAAACAAATACTTATTTGCTTTCAATCTGTTATAAAACTCTACATTCATATGTGCTTGATATTTTACCACTAAATCTAAATTATACGAGACAACTCGCCAATTGTTAACCTTAATCCCATTCTTGACTGATACATGATTTGTGGACAAATTTTCTCTTTTTTTTTTTTATGAAGAATGAACTTTTTATCATCAATTACAATTCCTTGTTGAAACTATTTTGGATAATATTTTGTGTAGACGATGTCTTTCATGCATAGAGCATTATCACATGCTGCACCATAAAGTCCATGAATCATATACTATGTTACAACTAAGTATCTTATTGGGTCAATTACCTTATTTAGAATCTTGGCTAATATATATGTTTGTTTACATTAGCAGTAGTTACTATTTTATTTTTTGGATGTAACTACAACAAAATATATACATGCAGAAACCCTCTTTTTTAGAACTCAACAGTGTAAATGGTTAGACAAACAACAGATTTTAACATTAGTTTCATGAAGTTGTTTACATTAAAAGGGAAATAAAGAAGTTTATTTAAGATAGTTCTTGATTTAAAAAAAAAAAAAAGTTCAAGGAACTAACCTCTAATTGTTTTTCCAAAATGATTTTTTTGTCAAATCATTTATAAGGTCACGAACTTTCAGTTTAAAAACTATATAAACAAAGTCTAGTAGAGCTTTTGCTCATTGTCCAAGAATTAATTTCAATGCTTATTATATCACTGTCTATTTTTGATTACATGAAAAAGTAATGAAAATGTCTGGGAATTCATAACTCTTACATATCATTTTTGCATCTTAGTAATTTTGAAAACATGTATCAAGGACTAGCAGTAAAAGATGCAGGAAGTATTATTCATTTTTCAACATTATTTGCATCAAGTTCTCCTCTTGATAATGCATCTCTTATTCCTTCATATAATTCAGACTTCATTTATTCTGATTTAACTTAATATAATCTAATTTTTCATTTTTAACACTAAAAAAAGCATAAACCAATAATTACAATTTCTCACCTCTTAAGAGTGTACTTTGGTGTATTTGCCATTGTTGAATTAAATATACAAAATGTTCCCACATGGTTAAACACTATTTTTTTATTTTTTCTTACCATTAACAACTTTACACTTGACATCAATTTTGTATCTATCTTTACTATATGGGAACAACAATGGATATTATAGAGGCATATATAAGGGGTGGAGGTAACTAATATGCTGAAAACCTTCAATTCTATGTTGGATAATAATATCATGTTGGTTGGTTAACTTTTCTAAGTCTCCAACTATTAATTCAGTAATCTAATAGGCTGTTAATGTATTGTAAGTTCGATTATCTAGACATGAGGTATTTTTGAACTATTTATTTGATCTCTAACCATTCTAAAAACTTTGACAACTTTATTATGCTCATCTAGCATTTCTAACAAACCTTTAACTTGGTTTTCATCAGCCATTTTGTGATTTTCATCACAATTTAAAACTATGTTTTTATTTTTAATTTCATGATCTGTTTCATAAATGTATAGTTGTGCAAACTATAGTTTTTTTCCTTGTGATAGGATCAAAGAACCAAGTCTACGATAGTTTTGACCATTTATTCTAAAAACAAATGGGCCTGGTCTTGTATTTATTGAGTGATCAATTTTTGCATTTAATGAAATAAACTGAAACATAACATTATGGACTCTAATATTGTCTTTGAATGAGGAAGCTTGACCACGTAATTCAAAATCTAATAAACAATCTAGAAAAAAAAGAGTTAGCTTAAGTGCTAGTAGGTGAACACAACCATGCCTACAACCAAGGGAGAATGTTGGATCTTAAGGTTGTCGATTTATGTCGACTCTTTTTTCATATCACATAAAAGCCCCACAAAATGGGCACATACATCTAAGGCCTTCATAATTTGAAGGTTCAAGATAATTTTCTAAAATTAACGAGTATTTAGCATTAATATTGGATTTACTATTTTCTATGAATAATAATGTTGTATTGTTTTGACAAACACGGATTTGGTTTGAAAATTGTTGTATACTTACTTGTAATAGGCTAATGTCTTTCTTGTTCAAAGTGTTCTGTTCTAGGAACATTTTTATTAGGTTTATCTCCTAGAAAGGTTGTCAATAAAAAAGAGGTTTTAAGCAAAATGTATACTAATTGAAATATGAAGTATTTTTGTATTGTTAAGTCGTAAGTAATACCTATTTCATGTAAGGCTCTCTAATTTAAATGGCCTTGACTCTTTATTTGGAGTTGTTCTATTCCCTTATTCAATGTTGAATTGAAAATTGGATTATCGATAACCCCAAACTAAAGTAATTGCCGATGATCACTATTTTCTTTAGATTGTACTAATGATATTGTCTTAGTCCTTACTCTTTTAGATATCTTATTAGATGATGAAGTTATTCTACATGTTTTCTTTTTTTCCTCATTTTCTGTATTCTAAAAGCCCTATTTTGCTTAGGTTGAGTATTATAATTTGTGTTCATTCTAGCTGTAAAGAAATTGTAAGGTAAAACAAAAGGTATTTAGCATAGACATAGCATGCATTTGAATATATTTACTTTTAATGGATGACATAAAAGCAGGAATCTAGATCAAAATGCTAAAAAATATGAATAAATTAATTTCGAAATTCAAACATAAATGAAGTCTCTTCTCATATGAGATCAATCTAACAATGACCTCAATAAGCAACTAATCATTCATTGAAAATTTATGATTTACCATGACAAATAACGCTCTTGTAAAATTTTACAGATTTCAAGATTGCAAATAAACAATCCTTGTTAAAAAAAGTTTAAGCAAGCAAAGAGTTAATATTCATGGCCATTAGAATAGAAAATAGCTATTAAGGTTTTATCTGAAATAAATGATATATTACATTAACCTTAAAAAGCAAAAGCAACTATGAAAACAAATAGCATGATATTGAAATATCACATATCCATATTAATTATCTTCAGTTTCGTATGTAGTTGAAATAAGTATATTTGCTTCGGTTGTCTTCAGTTTGAACTCCCTAAGTTACTGACAATACTAAAACAATCAAAACATCAACTATGACGATACAAATTAGTTAAATGCTAATGGAACATAAATCAGACAACTCAACATGATTATTCGTAATCAAAAACTGAACAACATACATAAAAGTGAGCTTTGCAAACATTTGTAGATGCATTAACCAATAAATACTATGTTATTTGTCAAGCCAAACAGGAAATTGAAATAATCTTTTAGATTCCAACAAAGAGTCGAACAAACAAAGGAATCAACAACTAATTAAAAAATTAAGCATGACAAGTTGTTAATGCTTGTTAAAGGGTGGACACTCAAATTAATGAAAAAAAATTATATTTTAAAAATGAAATAAAATTTATGATTAAGGAAGTTTTCGTTGAAATAACAAGAAACCTGAAAAATAATCTCAATTATTAGATATCACCTCTTGATGATTGCATGAATATGGAATAAACCCAAGATTAAATGCTTTTACAATTTACTTTTTGTTATTTATATCTTTTCAATTGTCTTGTACTAATAATAGCATACTTTTTGTATCCTTCAAGCCCATGTCATTCTCACTTGGGCTCCAAACCCATATTTTTTTGTAAAGGAATGTTGAAGGAAAGATTAAAAAAGTGAAGTAGTGGAATTGTGCCTTACAGGAAATGTCACCGATTCTAAACAGAGTTATAACTAAAATCATACGAGAATATATTAAGGGATATCAGTGTTCATATTCCATTGTGCCAATAACATCTTCTGACCTTTCCCCCCTTATTTTCTCAAGACAGCTTTTTATCTTAGGGGCCTGAAAAGAAGTAGATCCTCAGCCCGGAAAACAAGCATACAAACACAGAATCAAAATTGGATGTGGATGAACTACAAATTGGAATCTGTATCCATGATGATGATGCCTAATCGTTGGTTAATAATCAGTTCAAATTTCAGTCCTACTAGTCTTCAAGGAGCGTTTATATCTTTTGTGTATCCAACAGAGTATATAAGATGATCAGAAGGAAGAAAGCAAATTTGATTCGTGTAAAGAAAGTTTCTGTGACAGGTTTTATTTTATATGGTGCTGGGATGTTCCAACTTCCACGACCATGAGGACGCCACTATTAAATTGTACTAGGCTTTATTGTCAGCAAGCAAGCAAGCCAACATTATCCCACATCAAGAAGCTAGAGAGCTAATAGCGTAAGAAGTTTTATAAAAGGCGACAGGTGCACTTACACCAGGTCACGCAGCCGCGCAATGAGCACAGAGCGAACTATTCTTTCGCCTTTTACTAAAGAATACCGTGTGCACGTTGCAAAAAGCGGCATACGCTTATTTTTGGAGGGCTCCACTTAACTGTAGGAGCCCAACAAATAGAGTTCAAAGCTTTTGTTGGCTATTTAAAACTGTAGTAGCCAAGCAATTCATGTTCTAGGTTTATGTGGTCGCTAAGGAGCCTTACAATTATGGTTCAAAGCTTCTGTTCCTGCATGATAAAAGTATCGTGGCTTTGTTGGGGGTCTGTAAATCATTTCCTAGAAGGTCAGCTTAGTAAGGGATATATTGGTTGCTTAATGCTAAGGGCATTTATCTGTCTTAGTTTGCAAAATTTGTTCTCACCAACTCTTCAACGAGGAAATAGAATGTTGGACACATGGCATATTATATGTACGCATTATCACCGGTCAAAACATCAAAAAGAGAAACAGTTTTACTAAAGTTTATATCAACTTATGAGACATTAAAAGAAAGATATTACACATCAAGCTAGTCAGCTACAGCAGCTGTTTTCTTATATTTGAATCTGTAACTGTTAATCCAAGTTTACCTGCTTATATGTCAACATAGAAAAAGCTATCTAATAACTTTTCTATCAAAACTAGGCCTTTAAAGTTACAATTAGCAATGTCAGCCACTGCTAATACTTTTGAATCTGGGTTGTGGTAGCACGTAATTGAGAGAAATTGTTAAGCACTAGCAGGTGGTTCTAAGTGGTAATGCTCATGCTGAAATCTTTTTCTGGAATTGACATTAATTCATTGTTTTCCACAGGAAAGTATCAAGACTAGTTATGCAATCCAAGACTTGATGAATTTGACATGCTGATAAAACATCAGAATTGAGGAAAGAAGGAAAGTCCTCTCAACGGAAGGAGGGAACTGCTCCTCGGTGGAGTTGACCCTTAGTTGAAACTGTGCCAAAAGGAAAATCCCCCTAGAGTTTCAGGAACAGGCCCTCATGTTCAATCAGATGTGCACAGACTAATCATCTTTGCTAAGCCAGCTTCCTTTATATCAAAAGAATTTTAGGTGATAAGAATATCAATAATTATGTCGTACTGACGTTACCCTAATTTTCCTCTATAATTTTCCATCTGACATTCCAACTAGAAGCCCCCAAAAGAAGTTGATCATTAGGATTCCATGACAGAAATCTTCATTACAGTCCAAAAGCTCTCGTGTTGGGGCATACTCCATTAGATACCTACTACGTTTAGCAGTCCACGTATCATTTCTGTCTGTCCTCAAAACAGATTCATATGGTGGTTACTCTTGGATGATCTCAAGAATTCAGCCACCAACTTCAAGAATGAAGAAAAATTGTCCTCAAGCAATACCCCGGGCATATCATACTCTACAATTTTCCCTGGCTTTAAGCAACATATTTGTAGCAATCATCTAAAATCAATTTCCAAATGCAGCATTATCTAAAATCCAAAGCAGTTCTACTTTATGCTATTGGACTTATGCCTATCTGATATTTACCGTCTGCATTCTTTAATGACATTAACCTTGTTTCAAATTTGTCATATTGATGCATATTAATGCCAGTAATAGTTCAGCATCAAGTAGTGAATGGCTTTATGCGACTCATCCTATTAGTTATTTTACGATGGTAAGCAGAAACTATGGCTTTTAATAGGATTAGTTAAACTTACCTTTATCAAGAATCAGAACCAAAGTCATTGTCAATAACAGTTGGTATCCGATGTGTCACAGTGACGACGGTATATCTGCGTGTCTCTTCTCTTAACAGTTATTGTCTCTTGGATCACATTATCTGTGGCCGTATCAATGGAAGCTGTGGCCTCATCCAACACCAAAATTCTCCTTTTCTTTATAAGCACCCTAGCCAGGCGAACAAGATGCTTTGTCCAACACTCCAATTCTCTCCATCTTCAGCTACTGCGCAAGTTACCAGATTTCAGTGTCAACTACCCTGCCAATTATATCAAGTGGTTTGCAATTATTTATAATTTATGTAATAAAAAAACATAAATTATCATATCAATATATAATATGAAAATAAATCATATCATTTTTTATGAAATATATATATATATATACTAGTTTTTTTTTCACGTGATAATTATTAACCAAATTATAATTCTAATATAATAAAATAATTTTAATACTTTTATAGTAATAAAATTGAAATAATTATCATCATACTAAATTAAATTGAAAATATAAATTTAAGTTTGAAAAAAATAAGTAACAAAAATTTTAAATTAAAATATTTGACTTTTTTTAGAAGTTTTCTTTTCAAGTCTTTTGGTTTTAGGTCATTATCTTCATTCATTTTTTATATAGTTTTTCTTTAATTTTAAATTTTTTAGAGGATTGTTTTTTGTTATAATCAAATTGGATTTTGTACTTTACTTTCTTCTTTCTTTTATGTTTTTCTCTCGAGCTTTTTCTTTTAACTTTTTTGTTAGTGGATTTTTATTTTTAATTTTATAAATTTTTGAGGTAATCGATCATTGTTGAACTTATTTAAACTCTTGCTTTTCATCTATTTGTTATTGAAAATTTAAATTCTTTATTTTTATTTGAAAACATATTGTTATAAACTTTTTGTTGCTTGAAAGTAAATATATAATGTTTTCTTTTTCATGATTATTTACTTTTGATTTTGATATATACTTATTTATGTCATACAAATCATTTTGTAGTTTAATTTTATAGTAAAAAAATGCACACTTACATGAATTTTACTAATTAAAAAATAGTAATTTTTAAACATATTTTGAAAAAAAGGATTTGAAGCAATCAATAACTATTAATATCTCGATGTAATCATCAATTATGTTTATTTATGTATTTATAAGGGATATTGACTAAAACTACTTTTAATATCGAATATTGATTTCCTAAAAAGCCACTAAATATGCATAACTTACTAAAATATGTTATAATAAAAGTTTAAATAACACACTTTACTTAAAGGTAGATCTTATCATAATCAAATAGTATTTTTACGTTGTTCTTTAAATACTGAAATACTTTTCTTAATTAACTTTGGTTCAATATTATTATTGTTTGTTAAATAATGAAATATAATAATTCTAAAATTAATAAGATATGACCTACTTTAGATAACTATCAAAAGATATTATTATATTTTGAAGATAAACTATGTTTTAAGTCTTAAACTTTAAAATTGATAATGATTATATTTTTAATACTTGAACTCTTTTTTAATTAAAATGGAGTAATTTATTTATTCGACAAACACTTAATTATATGTCTAGTATAAGTCATACAAAAAATTCATCATTTAACCAATATTGTTATAAAATTATAATTTATAAAATTCATACTATTATTAGTATTGTTAAAATATATATTTTAATTTAAATATTATGTATTTGAGAAAATAACTTATAGATAATTTTTCTATGGTATTTTCTAATAAGTTTAGACTCATTATTTCTTTTTTTCATTTTAAAAATATCTTTAAAGATAATAATTTTTTGTATAGTTGTTAACAGTGTTATAAAGGATATCACATAACACAACAATTTGTTTTTAGTAAAGATATAACATTAATCTAGTTACTATTAATTTATTATCAAGATAATGACATACAAATTTAGACAAAGTCATTCCAAATTTTCACTTCAAAAATTGATTATTTTTCAATAAAATTATGTTGTTATAGTAATTGGTACATGAATTTTGTTTTAATCATTTATATATGTGCACAATATCCACAAATATTTGTAATTCAATACCTTAATATTAAAGGGCAATAAATATAATTTTTTAAATGAATCAAATATGTTACACATATTAAAAATATATAGCTCTATATCAATATTCAACCAAAACCGAAAAAAAAAAAATTACTAAGTTAGCAATGATTTACTACTATATATTATCAATGATTTACTACTAAGTTATATCACTAATTTACTATTAAAATATGAATAATTTATTATTAAGTTATCCATACTTTATTACTAAGTTAAAATTAATTTATTATAAGTTATCATTAATTTATTGTTATCACTGATTTAATAGTAAATTAGAACTGATTTATCATTAAGTTATCAATAAATTATGACTAAGTTAACACTAATTTATTATTATAACTAATTTATTACTAAGTTGTGACTTCACTCTTGCTAGTAACCAGAGTTTAATCATTAAAAACTTCAAGTATAAAAAAACTTGTTATTGATTGACAACTAAGTTATCATTGACTTATTATTTTGTTATCAGTGATTTGTTATTAAATTATCAATGATTTACTATTAAGTTATGAATGATTTACTACTAAATTATTGATAATTTATTATAAAGTTATAACTAATTTTTTATAAAGTTATCAATGATTTACTATAAAATTATCAACGATTAACTAATTTACTACTAAATTATCATTGATATACAACTAAATTATAAGTGATTTATTAGTATGTTATTAGTGATTTACTATTAAATTCAATGATTTAATACTCTATTATTATGCATTTACTAATTACCATTGATCTATTACTAACTTTTTAATAATTAGTTATTAAGTTATCAATTGAATTACTACTAAATTTTTATGATTTACTATTAATTTATCGATAAATTACAATATATGAGATAATTTCTTCTTATATAATAACATCATTGTTTCATTCAAATTTAGAATTTTTTTACTAATTTTTTTAATGAATAGGTTCATGATAAGTTTATTCTAGTTCCTAATGATGAAAGCTCTAGCTTTGTTCTTTGTAATAACTAAGGTTCAATCACTGGTAACTTCAAATATAAAAAAATGTTATCATTAATTAACAAATAAGTTATCAATTACATATTACTATTTATCATTGATTTACTATTAAATTATCATCAATTTATCATTAAGTTATAAATAATTTACTACTAAGTTATAAATGATTTATTACTAAATTATTGATAATTTACTATTAAGTTATAGATGATTTATTATAAAGTTATTACTAATTTAGTAGAAATTTATTGATGATTTACTATGAAGTTGTTAAGAATTAACTAATTTACAACTAAATTATCATTAATTTATAACTAAATTATCATTGATTTATAGTTAAGTTATCAATGATTTACTATAATGTTATTAATGATTTACTACTAAATTATCAATAATTTACTATTAAATTATTAATGATTTACTTTATACTATTATGCATTTGCTACTATATTATCATTGATTTACTATTGAGTTTTAGTGATTAACTACTAAATTATCATTGATTTATTGCTAAGTTATTTATGATTTACTGTTAAGTTTATAATTTAATTACTATGAAATTAAAATAGATTTACTATTAAGTTTTTTTGTAATTTACTACTAAATTTTCATTGATTTACTATTAAATTATCAATGATTAACTTTTAAGTTATCATTTATTTTTTTTATTAAGTTATCATTGATTTACTACTATGCTATTATGTATTTACAATTATGTTATAATTGATTTACTATAGGTTATTATGCATTTATTGTTATATTATTATTGATTTACTACTAAGTTATCTATTATTTATTATTAAATTATTATTGATATACTATTAAGTTATCACTAATTTATTATACTAAATTATCGCTGATTAACTATTAATTTATCAATAACTATTGTTAAGTTATATTGATTTATTTTTAATTTTTAATTATTAATTACTACTAAGTTCTAAATTATTTACTATTAAATTATCATTAATTTATTATTAAGTTATTTATGCTTATTAATTTGAATTAATTATAATTTTATATATTTAAATTTCAATATATTATGTATAATTAATTGACATATTTATTTAAAATATAATAAATAAATTTAAATAACATATATTAGAAAAAATTTAAATTTTAAATATATATTTTATATATTTATCATAATAAATTAAATAATAAGTGATTAAAGTTAAAAAATGACTAACAAAAACATTGTGACAATTTTACTATGAGGAACATATAGAAAGCATTAAAAATCTTATTTATATTAATAGAATATTAATTCTTAAAGCACTAAATACATAACTTTATAAATATGTAATAAGAGTTTTAAATAACAACTTTACTTATAGATAGATCGTATATAATCAAATAGTATTATTTATGTTTTTTAAATATTGAAATAATTTTCTCAATTAACTTTTGGTTCAACATTATTATTAATTTGTTAATAATGAATATAAGGAATTCTAAATAATAAGATATGACCTATTTAAGATAAATATCAAAAGATATATATAATTTTTGAAGGAAAACTATGTTTAAATCTTAAACTTTAGAATTGTTAATGAATATATTTTTAATACTTGAACTCTTTTTTTAATTAAAATGGAGTAATTTATTTATTCGACGAACACTTAATTATATATTTAGTATAAGTCAAACAAAAAATTCATCATTTAACCTATATTGTTATAAAATTATAATTTATAGAATTCATACTATTATTATTATTATTAAATCATATATTTTAATTTAAAATATTATATACTTGAGAAAATAACTTATAGATTTTTAATAAGTTTAGACTCATTATTTTTTTGCTTTCATTTTAGAAATATCTTTAAAGACAATAATTTTTTGTATATTTGCTATAATGTCATAAAAGATACCACATAACACAACAATTTATTTTTAGTAAAGATATAGCATTAATTTAGTTACTATTAATTTATTATCAAGTAGACAACCAATGACATACAAATTTAGATAAAGTCATTCCAAATTTTCACTTCAAAAATTGATTCTTTTTCAATAAAATTATGTTGTTATAGTAATTGGTACATGAATTTTGTTTTAATTAATTATATATGTGTACAATATCCACAAATATTTGTAATTCAATACCTTAATATTAAAGGGCAATAAATATAATTTTTTAAATGAATCAAATATGTTACACATATTAAAAAAATATAGCTCTATATCAATATTCAACCAAAAAAAAAAAAAAATTACTAAGTTAGCAATAATAATTCACTACTAAGTTATATAACTAATTTACTATTAAAATATGAATAATTTATTATTAAATTTTTTATACTTTACTACTAAGCTAAAATTGGTTTTATTATAAGTTATTGTTAATTTATTATTATTATTATTGATTTACAACTAAATTAGAATTGATTTATCATTAAGTTATCAATAAATTATGACTAAGTCAACACTGATTTATTATTATAAGTAATTTATTACTAAGTTTTGACTTCACTCTTGCTAGTAATTTGATTTTAATTATTAAAAACTTCAAGTATAAAGAAACTTATCATCGATTGACAACTAAGTTATCACCGATTTATTATTAAATTATTAATGATTTATTACTAAGTTATTGATAATTTATATAAAGTTATAACTAATTTTTTATGAAGTTATCAATGAGTTACTATAAAATTATCAATGATTAACTAATTTACTACTAAATTATCATTGATATACAACTAAATTATAAATGATTTATTAGTATGTTTTTAGTGATTTACTATTAAATTCAATGATTTACTTCTATATTATTATGCATTTACTAAAAACATTGATCTATTACTAACTTTTAATAATTAGCTATTAAGTTATCAATTATTTACTACTAAGTTATCAATTAAATTATTACCAAGTTATTTATGATTTACTATTAATTTATCAATAAATTACAATATATGATATAATTTTTTTATATAACAACATCATTATTTCATTCAAATTTAGAATTTTTTTACTAAATTTTTTTAATGAATAGGTTTATGGTAGGTTTATTCTAGTTCCTAATGATGAAAGTTATAGCTTTGCTTTTTCTAGTAACCAAAGTTCAATCGCTAGTAATTTCAAGTATAAATGTTATCACTAATTAACAAATAAGTTATCGATTACATATTACTATCTTATCATTGATTTATTATTAAATTATCATTAATTTATCACTAAGTTATAAAAGATTTATTACTAAGTTATAAAAATTTATTACTAAATTATTGATAATTTACTATTAAGTTATAGATAATTTAGTATAAAGTTATTACTAATTTAGTATAAATTTATTGATGATTTACTATGAAGTTTTTAATAATTAACTAATTTAAAACTAAATTATCATTAATTTATAACTAAATTATCATTGATTTACAGCTAAGTTATCAATGATTTACTATGACGTTATATTACTAATTATTAATAATTTACTATTAAATTATCAATAATTTACTATATAATATTTTGCATTTGCTACTATATTATCATTGATTCACTATTGAATTTTAGTGATTAACTACTAAATTATCATTGATTTATTGCTAAGTTATTTATGATTTACTGTTAAGTTTATAATTTAATTACTATTAAAATAAAATAGATTTATTATTAAGTTATCTGCAATTTACTACTAAATTTTCATTGATTTACTATTAAATTATCAATGATTAACTATTAAATTATTATTATTTTTTATTAGGTTATAATTAATTTACTACTATGCTATTATGCATTTACAATTATGTTATATTTGATTTACTATTAAGTTCTTATGCATTTACTATTATATTATTATTGATTTATTACTAAGTTATCAATTATTTATTATTAAATTATTATTGATATGCTATTAAGTTATCACTAATTTACTATACTAAATTATCATTGATTAACTATTAATTTATCGATGATTACTATTAAGTTATATTGATTTACTTTTAATTTTCAATTAATTACTACTAAATTATCATTAATTTATTATTAAGTTATTTATGATTTATCGCTAAATTTGTCAATTGATTATTATTCCCTCTCTCTGTCCTAGTTAAATTGTCACAGTTGACTTTTTTTTGTTAACATTTTTCAATTTTGACATCTATTATTTTAAATATTTTAATAAATCAAAATTTATAAAACATATATTTAGAAACCACTTCATTTAAAGTTTTTAAAATATATATTTTTCATATTTTTATCAATAATAAATATAAAATAAGAAGTGATTAAAGTTAAAAAAATTTACCAATAAAAATAATAATGTGACGATTTTACTAGGATGGAGGAAGTATTAAACTGAATCTTATTTACTATTAAATTATTATTAATTTACGATTAAGTTATCACTTATTTTTATTAAATTATCCTTAATTTATACAATTATGTATAAATAATTTATTATTAAGTTATTTGTTAATTATTACTATATTATTATGTATTTATTATTATGTTATCATTGGCATATAACTATCTTATTAATTATTTACTACTAAATTATTATTTATATACTATTAAGTTATCCATAATATAATATATAGTTATCATTGAATTAATAATAAAATTATTACTGATATAGTCTAAATTATCACTAATTTACAATAAAATTATCAATAATTTGCTACTATATTACTCTCTCCATTTTTATTTGTTTGTCTTGTATTAATTTTTATGTAGTTTAAGAAAATAAGTTTTGACTTTAATGTATTTAATATTAAAATTAAAAATATTTTTATAAAATTAAAGTTTTATGATTTTTAATATTAGAAAGTAAAAAATCATAAAAAATTTAAAATATAAAAAAGTAGGAGTTTTAGATGTTTAAAACAAAAAAAATAAGATATAATTTTGGGACATTTCAAAAAGAAAAGATGGAGAAAAAATTAGGATAGAGGGAATATTATACATTTACTACTATGTTGTAATTTATTTATCATTATATCCTCTATAATTAATTTAATTGTGTAAAATATATTAATAGGTGAAATGTGTTACAAATACTAAAATATTCATATGTAAAAAATTATTTTAAGTCTTTCAGCCATATTGCTTACGTTAAATAAGGCACCAATGACTTAACCAAGAAAAATTATTTTAATAAGAAATAAAAAATAAAAAATATTTTAATTTGTTAAAAAATATTAAATAAAAATAAGTAGAGATAATTTAATAAATTATCACATTTTATATATAATATAGATATAAATATATATTAAACATCTTCTTAATTAGAAATCTCCTCTTTAAAGTTAGTTATAAAATCTAAAGTATGCACATGTTTTACAACATTCTAAATTTTAGCTAAAATTTAAATAACTATTTATAGTAAAGTTGGTTAAATTCCAAATAAAGCACTTTTTACACATTAATTGAAAAAAAAATCAGAACTCACGTTATCATCTATAATCTAATACTTTTTTTTATCATTTTCATATATATATATATTATGATACATTGACTCATTGAGTAATAAAAACACTAATTTAGTAATCTTAGTATCTGTATAAAATATTAATTGATTCATTTATCTTATTTTTGTATATATATAATTTAATTTTATCAGTTGAATTAATTTTTTATCTTAATTGTAAAACTATACAAATAAATATATTTTATTTCGCATCCTCATACTTCAAATGTTTTATCATGCGACTAATGAGTTCAATTATAAGTCTTCATTTCTTTATGAATTGAAGAATTATTTAGACATGCATGATTGACATATAGTGTATTATTAATCACAAATGAAGTTAGCAGCGTGACATATTCCCTTTAGGCTTTAAAGTATATTAAAAAAAATTAATTGAAGAAAAAGTTAGTGATGTGGTAATTTCTTAACCCGCTTGTAAAGATAAAAAAAACTCAACTAACAATATATCAAATAATTTTTTTTTCAAGATTAATATTTCTTAGCAATATTGACTTTGGTTTCATAAAAATATCTTAAGTACTAAATATTTGAAATTAAATACAAAAAAATAATGATAGATCAAAATTAACTTGGGTGTAATATAAAATCAATCTATAGAAGATAAAATAAAAATTAAGTTTAGTAACAATTTAAGGGTACATGAGATTATGTTTATAAAGTACAAATTCATTTAGGCATTGTAATGTTAAGGTGTGATTGCATATAGTGATTGTAAATATTATAATAAATTATTACAATTATTAAACATATAAATGTATATTTACCATAAAAATAAAAAAAATCAAACATACAAACTTACCATAATACGTGTATCACTCTTTTGAATAATTTTTTGATAATTTAATTTATAATTTTGTATGAACTTTAATTTTAATTAATCTAAATTAAATAAATAAAAATATAAATATATTTAAAGACTCATGATATGTATGATTAAAGAAGATAAAGAGTAAATTAAATTTTATCTTGAAAATAAAAAATTATATGCTTTGCTCAAGATAAAGTTAAATGTTTTGAGCCATACATATTATGATACAGTAATTTAGACTAAAACAATTAGTAATTGAGAAACAGAAAAAAAATTTTGTTTATATTTTGATCAATATCATAGACTTATAATATGCCCCAGCCCATAGGATGAAAATATGTTTTATATGAATTTGATTAAACTATTACTTATGAAATTTAACAAAAAAGAATTCTAAAAATAAAGATGGGACTAAATTTGAGTTAATTTTGGACAACAATTTTGTCATATCCCATAAATAAAATTTTAATGTAGTTTAATTTAATATAAAATTTATTTGTAAATTTTTAATTGATTTAAATTTAAATAACTAACGAATAAAAGCTATATATTTAACAACAAATAATCTTTATTAAATAAATAAAAAATGCTAGTAATTAAAATATAAATTTGTTATTTTTTAAAATTTATAAGGGTATTTATGTTATTCATTTTTAACACTTTTAAATTTAAATTTAAATAACTAACTAATAAAAACTATATATTTAATGACAAATAATCTTTATTAAATAAATAAATAATGTTAGAAATTTAAAGATAAATTTATTATTTTTTAAAATTCA
The DNA here is from genome assembly GCF_002303985.1 of Durio zibethinus. Next base: position 4,517,502 of record NW_019168048.1, read on the forward strand.
TAAAAGCATTGATGTCATTCACTTTAAATCTTTTTAGAATTAACATTTTTATATATAATTGATATATTTATTGATTTATTGCAAGTATACAATATAATGGCCCAAAACCTAATCTCAATTCGTGTATGGAAGCTTTTTTCTTTGTAATTGAAAACTCAAACTTGATTATTATCAGGGCAGGATTTGACTGCACAAAATAGAAAATGAAGGCAAATGTTACACGTAGATGATAAGTTTCTCTCGTATTAATTTAAATTAAATGATTTAATGACAATGTTTATACTTATAAATTTAATAAGATGTTTTTTATTATTTTTATATAAAAAATAACAATTTAAAAATAAAAAAGGGATTGCATACAGAGGTGATATTATATTTGATAAATTGATTTATTCTGAAACGGTGCTGATTTTTTTTTTTTAAATTAAGATTGAGTTGAGACAAATTAATTAAAAAATTTGAAGTCAGATTAGAAGTAGATTTAAAATATTGTGTCTCATCTCAAGATATATAGTACATATTTTATTATTTATTTATTTATAATATTGTATAAATAAATTTATTATTTAATATTTTAATTTAAGATATTAATTTAATAAAAATATTATATTTATGTAGACTTAAGATTAATTTATATTAAAAATAATATTTTTATTAATATTATATTAAATTAAAATCCTTAAATTAATTTGGATTATATATGAGTCATACATATACGTGTTGAATTGGAATCGTGTGTCAAAAATAATAATTAAATAATTGGTCTAGACAAAGTTGAATGAAAGTATTGAAGAATTAAATCGGAATTGGGCTAGCATAAATCTATCCCATTTACATCTTTAATTGCATATTTTGATATTTCAACTTAAATTTATTAAATATTATATTTTAAAAGTGATTACATAAAATAATTAACTTAAATCTCGAATTATAAATTTTGAATCTCAATTATTGGATATCACGTTTAAATGAATGTATGAATCTGAAATAAGCTCAAGATTAAATGCTTTTACAATTTACTTTTTATTATTTATATCATTTCAATTGTCTTGTATTAATAATAGCATACTTTTGTATCCTTCAAGCCCATATCATTCTCACTAAGGTGCCAAACGCATCTTTTTTTGTAAAGGAATGTTGAAGGAAAGATTAAAGAACTCACCGTTTCTAAACAGAGTTATAACTAAAATCATACAAGAATATTAAGGAACATCAGTGATCATATTCCATTGTGCCACTAACATTTTCTGACCTTTCCCCCCTTATTTTCTCAAAGACAGGAGCTAGAAAAGAAGTAGATCCTCAGCCTTGAAAATAAGCATACAAACACAAAATCAAACTTCTTGCAGGTAGATGAACTACAAATTAGAATCTGTATCCATGATGATGATGCCTAATTGTTGGATAATGATCAGTTCAAATTTCAGTCCTATTAGTCGTTAAAGAGAGTTTATATCTTTTGTGTATCCATCAGAGTATATAAGATAGCCAAAAAGAAGAAAACAAGTTTGATTCGTTATGTAGAGAAAGTTTCTGTGACAGTTTTATATTTTTATATTAGTATTGGGATGTTCCAACTTCCACGACCACGAGGAAGGCACTATTAAATTGTAATAAACTTTATTGCCAGCAAGCAAGCAAGCCATCATTATCAGACATCAAGAAGTTAGAGAGCTAATAACGTGAGAAGTTCTATAAAAGGCGACGCACGTTCAACAAAACATGCAGCCGCGCAATGAACATGATGCGAGCTATTATTTCACCTTTTACTAAAGAATACACCTAATTTGGGAAGCCTTCTCTTAACTGTAGGAGTCTTACGATTCAAGTTAAAAGTTTGTGCTGCCGTCCGGTAATGCCTGGGTTTCTCTCCAAAAGTCAGGGGTCTGTAAATCCTTTGCAAGTTGGATGTTTCTCTTTGAAAGTGATGCTAAGGGCATTTAGCAGTTTTATTTTGCAAAACTTGTTCTCAACAACTCTTCAATGAGGAAAAAGAATATTGGACACATGGCATGCTATATGTACACATTATCACCCAGTCAAAACATCAAAAAGAGAATCAGCTTTACTAAATTTTATATCAATTTATGAGACATTAAAAGAAAGATATTACACATCAAGCTAGTCAGCTGTTTTCTTATATTTGAATCTGTAAGTGTTAATCCAAGTTTATCTGCTTATATGTTAACTTAGAAAAAGCTATCTAATAACTTTTCTGTCAAAACTAGACCTTTGTAAGTTACAATTAGCAATGTCAATTACTGCTAATACTTTTGAATCTGGGTGGTGGTAGCACATAATTGAGAGAAATTATTAAGATTAGCAGGTGGTTGTAAGTGGTAATGCTCATGCTGAAATCTTTCTCTTGGATGCACATTAATTCATTGTTTTTCACAGGAAAGTATGAAGCTTAATTTCTCTTGGATGCACATTAATTCATTGTTTTCCACAGGAGAGTATCCATGATGATGATACCGATGATGATACCTAATCGTTGGTTATTGATCAGTTCAAATTTCGGTCTACTAGTTTTTAAGGAGCGTTTATATCTTTTGTGTATCTATCAGATTATAAAAGATGACCAGAAGAAAGAAAGCAAGTTTAATTCGTTATAGAAAAAAGTTTCTGTGACAGTTTTAACTTTTTGATATTGGTATTGGGATGTTCCAACTTCCACGACCACGAGGAAGCCACTATTAAATTGTACTAAATTTTATTGCCAGAAAGCAAGCAAACAAGCCAACATTATCCCACATCAAGAAGCTAGAGAGCCAACATTATCCTACATCAAGAAACTAGAGAGCTAATGGAACGAGAAGTTGTATGAAATGCAACAGGTTTCCCTTTAAAGAAACACGTAACCACGCAATTAATAGAGGGCGAAAATTTTTTGGCCTTTTACTAAAGAATACCGTGTTGCAGACATGCCTAGGCCTATTTCTTGCAGGCTCCTTTTAACTGTGGGAGCCTTACAATCAGGGTTTAAAGCTTGTTTTGCTGCTTCGGAATATGTGGGTTTCTCTCATTGTGTCAAGAGTTTGTAAATCCTTTGCAAACTCATGTTTCTCTTAGAAAAGCAGCTGTCATGGGTGTTCCTCTTAACTGTAGGAGCCTTACTTAAATATATGATAGCCAGGCGGCTTAAAATGTTGACATATAAATATATAACAGTTTGGGCAGTTTAAAATATTGACATGTGGATAATTTTAAAACTCATTATGATATCTAATAAATTAATTTTATTTATTATATTTTTAATTTAAAAATAATTCAAAAAATTAAATTAATTATATTTATATTTTTATTATTAACCTTAAATCATTCTCAATTTAATTCATATTAAAAGTATTAAAATTTTAAAATTTTTTTAATTTGACAAATTAAATCAATCAATATGTAATTAATAAATTAATAAATACTACAATTACAATTATAAAATAGTTAATTCTCTAATCAATTATTTGATAAATTTATATTTAATTAAATATAATATTCAATAATTAATGCATCTTATATAAATATATAAAAATCGAAGCTTTTGGCAATAATGAAAAAAATCTTATGTGGATGGCTTAAAATGTTGACATATGGACAGTCTTAAAAATCGTCACGTAACATTTAATAAATGTATTTTATTTTATTTACTACATTTTTAATTTAAAAATAATTTAAAAAACTAAATTGATTATATTTATGTTTTTATTATTAACCTTAAATCACTCTCAATTCAATTCATATTAAAAGTACTAAAAATTTAAAAATTTCTTAATTTGACAAATTAAATCAATCAATATATAATTAATAAATTAATAAATACTATAATTACAATTATAAAATAGTTGATTCTCTAATCAATTATTTGATAAATTTATATTTGATTAAATATAGTGTTCAATAATTAATGTATTTTATCTGTAAATAAATAAAGCAAGTATAATTCAAAAAACTAAATTGATTATATTTATATTTTTATTATTGATTTTACATCACTCTCAATTCAATGCATAGTAAAAGTATTAAAATTTTAAAATTTTTTAATTTGACAAATTAAATCAATTAATATATAATTAATAAATTAATAACTACTACAATTATAATTGTAAAATAGTTGATTCATTAATTAATTATTTGATACATTTATATTTGATTAAATATAATATCCATTTGAGTAATTGATATATTTTATGATGTATTTCATGTGTAAATATATAAAGCAAATATATCAAATTAATTCACCATAATTAAATTAATGGAATAAAATATTTTATTAACTTATATTTGATTGATACATTTATATTTTATTAAATATGATTTTATTTGATTTTCTTATAATAAATATATAAAAGCCAATGTTTTTGGCAAAAATGAAAAAAATCCTACGTGAACGGTTTAAATGTTGACATGTGAATGGTTTTAAAAATCGTCACGTGACATCTAATAAATATATTTTATTTTATTTAATATAGTTTTAATTTAAAAATAATTTAAAAAACTAAATTGATTATATTTATGCTTTTATTATTAATTTTAAATTACTCTCAATTCAATTCATATTAAAAGTATTAAAAATTTAAAAATTTCTTAATTTGACAAATTAAATCAATCAATATATAATTAATAAATTAATAAATACTATAATTATAATTATAAAATATTTAATTCTCTAATTAATCATTTGATACATTTATATTTGATTAAATATAATATCTATTTGAGTAATTGATGTATTTCATGACGTATGTAAATATATAAAGCAAATATATCAAATTAATTCTCCATAATTAAATTAATGGAATAAAATATCTTATGAATTTATATTTGATTGATACATTTATATTTCATTAAATATGATTTCATTTGATAAAATATTAATCCATGTTGATTTCAATTGTTTTCATTTATAACAATTTATAATTTTATTATTTAATATTAATGCACATTGATTTAATTAAAATTTAATTTGTTTCATTACCATTATTAAATACAATAAATTTATTTTATTTTATTGTTCTAAATTAAGGAATCTCTAAATGTTAATGGCAGAATAAAATATTTTAATATTAATTAACTTGTCATTATTATATCATTATTAACTTTCTTAATTTAAAATTATCTTATTAATTGACTATATTTATGTTTTTATTATTGACTTTAAATCACTCTCAATTCAATTCATATTAAAAGTATTAAAATTTTAAAAATTTCTTAATTTGGCAAATTAAATCAATCAATATATAATTTATTAATAATTTAATAAATACTACAGTTACACTTATAAAATAAGTGATTCTCTAATCCATTATTTGATAATTTTATATTTGATTAAATATGGTATCTATTTGAGTAATTGATGTATTTCATGTGTAAATATATAAAGTAAATATATCAAATTAATTCTTCATAATTAAATTAATGAAATAAAATATTTTATTAATTTATATTTGATTGATAGATTTATATTTCATTAAATATGATTTCATTTGATTTTATTTGATAAAATACTAATGCACGTTTTGATTTCATTTGATAAAACATTAATGCACCTGTATTTCATTTGATTTCATTTGTAATATTTTACAATTTTAAAATCTAGATATTATTGCATGTTGATTTAATTAAAATTTAATTTGTTTTATGGTCATTATTAGATACAATAAATTTAATTTGTTTTATTGTTCTAAATTAAGGGAATCCTAAATATTAATGGTAGAATAAAATATTTCAATATCAATCAACTTGTCATTGTTAGACCATTATTCACTTACAATTTTTATTATTTCAATATTAACTTTTATAATTTAAAATTATCTTATTAATTAACCTACAACACACCTTTTATATAAGTAGCTTTGGTTAAGCATAATGCATCTTTAACAATTTTTTGATAATTTTATATCTTTTGACCATTACTCAACTTTACTTCAATTTTTTCTCTAATTTTTACTTTGCATTATTTCTTGGTCTGTGCTACTCAAAGATAATTTTTTTTTTATACTTATATTTTATATTTCTTTAACTATGATATTAGCTTTTTTTAATATTTTTTGTTGATGATTGATTTAAAGATAATTAGGTATATATGGGGAAAGTCTTTCACAAGTAGAATCATTATCATAAAAGTTTATATCACTTTTGGTTGGTAATATATGTCAAGTGGGTGTAACAAAACAATATCTGAAAAATTGATGAAAATTTTCAATATTATTCCTACAAAGTTGATATCCCTAATCTAACTCCAAGGTAATTTATATTTATATTTTTTATATTTGATATATAAAAAAATTATTATTTCATGATGATAGTAAAAGTATTTTAAATTATTATATTATATTTATAATCGTAGAATTTTGTATTTTTTATAGATACAAGTTGAATATTGATGCAAATGATAATTTCGGAAAGGCGATATAGTTCAATACAAAAGCTAAAGATTTAATTAATAGAGATATTGATGATCTTTATGAAATATTTGTTAAGGTATTTAGTTAAAAATTATTTTAATATTATTTAATATTTAAATTAATTGAATGATATATATATATATATACTTATAATTTAGGAAAACAGAGATTATAAAATCCAAGAGATATTTGAAGATCTCTGAGACAAAATTTGTGTACTTGAGATGAGAGCAACCAAGTATAATCTTGAGACAAATAGTACCAAACTTATAGTGAATAAAGTGTATAATTATGATCCTAAGCTTGGATGTAAAAAATTATTGAAAGAGATAAGAATAAACTTATTATAATTATCATGTTTGTTATAAAATTATATGGTATAGATGACAACTCAATTGTTGTCAAATTATAGATTGTTGTCTTATTTATCTTTTCACCTCCTTCTGTGAAATCTATTGGCTCATAAAATAAAATGACACCTACTTCAAAGATAATAAGAAATATTGAAAAAACAGTTGTTGCATCTTTGCTTCAATAACTAACTTATAGAAGATTCTCTCATAAAAAATTTTGTATCTGAGATTGATTTTAAGGATGAAATTTTTAATTTTTTTAGATCAAAAACATTATTGTCTTTTGTTTTAAAAATTATTTGGATTTAATAAATTATAGTTTGAGTTTTCTTTAGAATTGATGATAATTGCATAAGTATATTCAATATATAATTAATTTATTTTATTATATTAAAATATATAAATTTAAATAAAAATGATTATATAAGTTATAAGTTGTTCGTAAACTTCATAACTTATATTATTATTTTAAAAATTTATATTTATATAAAATTTATTAATATATGAATATATTTTCATGTATCGCACGAGTTTTAAAACTAGTTAAAGTTTAAAGCTGCTTGGTAATATCTAGGTTTCTCTCATTGTGTCAGGGGTCTGTAAATCCTTTGCAAATTTCATGTTTCTCTTAGAAAGTCAGCTCTCATGGGTGCTATATTGGTACTTGGTTAATGCTAAGGGCATTTAGCAGTTTTAGTTTGCAAAACTTGTTCTCACAACTCTTTTACGAGGAAAAAGAATATGGACACATGGCATGCTATATATACATATAGTCACCAGACAAAACATTAAAAAGAAAATCAGCTTTACTAAAGTTTATATCAACTTATGAGACATTAAAGGAAGATATGTACACATCAAGCTGGTTAGCTACAACAGCTGCTTTTTTATATTTGAATCTATAAGTGTCGATCCTAGTTTTCCTGCTCATATATTAACTTAGAAAAGGCTATCTAACAACTTTTCTGCCAAAACTAGGCCTTGTAAATTACAATTAGCAATGTCAACTACTGCTAATACTTTTGAACCTGGTGGTGGTGGCACGTAATTGAGAGAAATTGTTTAACTAGCAGGTGGTTGTAAGTGGTAATGCTCATGCCGAAATCTTTCTCTGGAATGCACATTAATTCATTGTTTTCCACATGAGAGTATCAAGCCTAATTTAAATGCATGCAATGCAAGACTTGATGAATTTGACATGCTGAGTAAAATATCAGAATTAAGGAAAGAAGGAAAGTCCTCTCGGCGGAAGGAGGGAATTGCTCCTCAGTGGAGTTGACCCTTAGTTGAAACTGTGCCAAAAGGAAAATCCCCCTATGGTTTCTCAAACAGGCCCTCATGTTCAATCAGATGTACACAAACTAATCATCTTTGCAAACCCAGCTTCCTTTATATCCAGAGAATTTGAAGTGATAAGAATATCAATCATTTTGTCGTACTGACGTCACCCTAATTTTCCTTCATATTTTTCTATCTGAAATTCCAACTATAAGCCCCCAAAAGAAGTTGATCGTCAGGATTCCACGGCAGAAATCTTGATTACAGTCCAAAAGCTCTCGTGTTGGGGCATACTCCATTAGATACCTCCCACATTTTGCAATCCATGTATCATTTTTGTCTATCCTCAAAACATATTCTTATGGTGGTTACTCTTGGATGATCTCAAGAATTCAGCCACAACTTCGAGAATGAAGAAGAATTGTCCTCAAGTAATACCCCGGGCATATCGTACTCTACAATATTCCCTGGCATTAAGCAACATATTTATAGCAATCAGCTAAAATCAATTTCCAAATGCAGCATTATCTAAAATCCAAAGAAGTACTACTTTATGCTATTGGACTTATGCTTATCTGATATTTACCGTCTGCGTTTTCAATAACATTAACAGTGTTTCAAATTTGTCATATTGATGCATATTAATGCCAGCAATAGTTCAGCATCAAGTGGTGAATCGCTTTATGTGACTCATCCTATTAGTTATTTTATGATGGTAAGCAGAAAACTATGGTTTTTAATAGGATTAATTCAACTTACCTTTATCAAGAACCAGAACCAAGTCATTGTCAATAACAGTTGGTATCCGATGTGCCACAGTGATGACCGTACATCTGCCTGTCTCTTCTCTTATTGTCTCCTGGATGACATTATCTGTGGCCGTATCAATGGAAGCTGTGGCCTCATCCAACACCAAAATTCTCCTTTTCTTTATGAGCACCCTAGCCAGGCAAGCAAGCTGCCTTTGTCCAACACTCCAGTTCTCTCCATCTTCAGCGACTGCACAAGTTACCAGATTTCAGTGTCAACTAACCTGCCAATTATATCGAGTGGCTTGCAATTATTTATATTTTACGTAATAAAAACATATAAAAACACAAATCATATCATTTTTTATGAAATATATATATATATATATATATATATGTGCTTATTGATTTGTTGCAAGTATCACTATATGCGCGTTAATGTAAGCTGGATTAGGAATTCATATCGGTGGGCCCGCCGATCCCTAACCCTCGATTGCGTTATGGAAGCTGTTTTCTTTGTAATTGAAATCTCAAAATCTTGATTGATATTGGGAGTGGGGGAATTCTTCTTTTTTAACTAACATAAAATAGGATAATGAAGTGCTACTTGTACCACTGTATAAACAGATAAGTCCTCGCTGTATATGAAGTTTAAATTAAATGATTTAGTGGAAAATATTTTTACCTTATTTAATTTAATAATGGACTGACGTTTTAACTACTCTTTTTCGTATTATAAAATAATTTGCAATTTTAAGGTAGAAAAGAGATCGTAAAAAGAGATAATAAAATAATTTGAATACCATAAATTTTGATCCATTCTAAACGATAGAAGTTGATTTTTTTTAAAGTCAAAATCGAGTTGAGACAAGCTAGTTAGAAAATTGAAATTGGATTGGAAGTAAATTTAAAATACTGTGTCTCATCTTGGGATATATAATATATTTTATTATTTATTTATTTATATGTATTGTATAAATAAATTTATTATTTAATATTTTGATTTAAGATATTAATTTAAAAATATTATATTTATATATACTTAAGATTAATTTATATTAAAAATAATATTTTATCAACATTATATTAAATTAAAATTATTAAATTAATTTTAAATTGATTTGAATTATATACGAGTTATATATATATATATATATGTATTGAATTGAAATCATATGTCAAAAATAATAATTAAATAATTGGTCAAGATAAAATTGAATGAAAGTATTAAAGAATCAAATCGAAATTGGGCCAGTATAAATCCATCCTGTTGACATCTTTAATTGCATATTTTGATATCCGAACTTAAATTTATTAAATATTATTTTTAAAAATAATTACATAAAAAAATTAACATTAATTTTAAATAATAAGATTTGAATATCAATTATTGAATATCGCATCTGAAAAAATTTACATGAAATTTTATAAATAAAATTCATAAAATTTTTTATTAAAAATAAATAAATAAAAATTAAAATGGATAGATTAAATTAAAAAAATTTATTATATTTATTAAATAAATATTTTAATAAAAATATTAATAAAATTTTTATTATTAAATAAATATCAATCAAATTTAAATTATAAATAATATTTTTATATATTATTTTTAATAAGAAACTTCGTGGACTTCACCTTTATAACTTTACGAAAGTTTTATCCATCACCTCCAGATCCCAATTATTGGATATCATGATTGCATGAATCTGGAATAAGCTCAAGATTAAATGCTTTTACAATTTACTTTTTATTATTTATATCTTTTCAATTTGTCTTGTACTATTAATAGCATACTTTTTGTATCATTCAAGCCCATATCATTCTCACTTAGGCTCCAAGCCCATATTTTTTGTAAAGGAATGTTGAAGGAAAGGTTAAAAAAAAAGGTAAGTTAGTGGAATTGTGCCTTACAGGAAATGTCACCGTTTCTGAACAGAGTTATAACTAAAATCATACGAGAATATTACGGGACATCAATGGTCATATTCTATTGTGCCATTAACATTTTCTGACCTTTCCCCCCTTATTTTCTCAAGACATCTTTCTATATTAGGCGCCAGAAAAGTAAATCCTCAGCCTTGAAAATAAGCATACAAACACAAAATCAAACTTCTTGCAGGTAGATGAACTACAAATTGAAATCTGTATCCATAACGATGATGCCTAATCCATGGTTAATGATCAGTTCAAATTTCAGTCTCAGTAGTCTTTTAAGGAGAGTTTATATCTTTTGTGTGTCTATCAGATTATAAAAAATGACCGGGAAGAAGAAAGCAAGTTTGATTCGTTATATAAAAAAAGTTTCTGTAACAGTTTTAACTTTCTGATATTTGTATTGGGAAGTTCCAACTTCCTCGAGGAAGCCACTCTTAAATTGTACTAAACTTTATTACCAAAAAGCAAGCAAGCAAGCCAACATTATCCCACATCAAGAAGCTAGAGAGCTAATAGCGTGAGAAGTTCTATAAAATGAGACAGGTTTCTCCTTCCCAACGTTTGCAGCCGCGCAATGAGCGCAGAGCGAACTATTCTTTTGCCTTTTACTAAAGAATACCGTGTGTTTGTAGCAAACGGCGGCATACACCTAGTTTTGAAAGGCTCCTCTTTAACTGTATAAGCCTCACAATTAAAGTTTAAAGCCTATGTTGCTGTTAGGTAGTATTGGGGTTTCTCATTGTTACAGGATTTGTTAGTGTTAAGTAAATGTCATATGAAGTCAGCTCTCATGAGTGGTCCTTACAATTAAAGTTTAAAGCTTGTGTTGCTGCCTGGTAATATCTGGGTTTCTCTCTTTGTGTCAGGCGTCTGTAAATGCTTAGCAAATTTCACAACTCTCTAACGAGGATAAATAATATGGACATGCGGCATGCTACATACACAAATTGTCACCAGACAAAACATACAAAAAAAAAAAATCAGCTTTACTAAAGTTTATATCAACTTATGAGAGACATTAAAGGAAGATATGTACACATCAAGCTTGTCAGCTACAGCAGCTGCTTTCTTATATTTGAATCTATAAGTGTCGATCCAAGTTTTCCTGCTCATATGTCAACTTAGAAAAAACTATCAAATAACTTTTCTGCCAAAACTAGGCCTTGTAAGTTACAATCAGTAATGTCAACTACTGCTAATACTTTTGAACGTGGATGGTGATGGCAAGTAATTGAGAGAAATTGTTAAACATTAGCAGGTGTTTGTAAGTGGTAATACTCATGCCGAAATCTTTCTATAGGATGCATATTAATCCATTATTTTCCACAGGAGAGTATAAAGCCTAATTTAAATGCGTGCAGTCCAAAACTTCATGAATTTGACATGCTGAGTAAAACATCAGAATGGAGGAAAGAAGGAAAGTCCTCTCAGTGGAAGGAGGGAATTGCTCAGTGGAGTTGACCCTTAGTTGAAACTGTGCCGAAAGGAAAATCCCCCTATGGTTTCTCAAACAGGCCCTCATGTTCAATCAGATGTACACAAACTAATCATCTTTGCAAACCCAGCTTCCTTTATATCCAAAGAAATTGAAGTGATAAGAATATCAATCATTATGTCGCACTGATGTCACCCTAACTTTCCTCCTTATTTTTCTGACATTCCAACCACCCCCAAAAGAAGTTGATCGTCAGGATTCCATGGCAGAAATCTTCATCAAAATCCAAAAGCTCTCGTGTTGGTGGAGAATCCATTAGACCCCTCCCACATTTTTGCAATCCATGTATCATTTCTGTCTATCCTCAAAACATATTCTTATGGTGGTTACTCTTGGATGATCTCAAGAATTCAGCCACCAACTTCGAGAATGAAGAAGAATTGTCCCCAAGTAATACCCCGGGCATATCGTACTCTACAATTTTCCCTGGCATTAAGCAACATATTTATAGCAATCAGCTAAAATCAATTTCCAAATGCAGCATTATCTAAAATCCAAAGCAGTACTACTTTATGCTATTGGACTTATGCTTATCTGATATTTACCGTCTGCATTCTTGAATAACATTAACTACGTTTCAAATTTGTCATATTTCAGCATATTAATGCCAGCAATAGTTCAGCCTCAAGTGGTGAGTCGCTTTATGTGACTCATCCTATTAGTTATTTTATGATGGTAAGCAGAAAAAAATGGTTTTTAATAGGATTAATTCAACTTACCTTTATCAAGAACCAGAACCAAGTCATTGTCAATAACAGTTGGTATCCGATGTGCCACAGTGATGACGGTACATCTGCTTGTCTCTTCTCTTATTGTCTCCTGGATGACATTATCTGTGGCCGTATCAATGGAAGCTGTGGCCTCATCCAACACCAAAATTCTCCTTTTCTTTATGAGCACCCTAGCCAAGCAAACAAGCTGCCTTTGTCCAACACTCCAATTCTCTCCATCTTCAGCGACTGCACAAGTTACCAGATTTCAGTATCAACTACCCTGGCAATTATATCAAGTGGTTTGCAATTATTAAATTTTTGTACCTGGAGCATCAAGAAGCCTTTGATCCTGCCTCACTATGTCTGCAAGACGACACTTTTTGAGGACCTGTCATGAGTTTATTTCAGTTAAACCAGATAATTTAGTATAAATATTTCCAAAGAAACCAGGTCTTAACATTTACCTTCCAGATTTCTTGATCTGTATGCTGTTGTAAAGGATCCAGATTGGTCCTTATGGTTCCTTGAAACAATGTTGGGTCTTGTGGGATTATGCCCAATCTGGACCTCAAATCTTGCAAACCAATAGAAGAAATATCTACTCCATCAATAACAATCCGTCCTCCTGAAGGCTCCACCACCCTGAAGAGAGCCTGAATTAGAGTGGACTTTCCACTCCCTGTTCTGCCAACAACTCCAATTTTCTTTTGTCCCGGGAAAATGCAAGTTATGCCTTTAAGAACCATAGGGAGAGTAGGTTTGTACTGCATCTGGAGGTTTTCAAGTTCAATTCTTCCTTCTGTTGGCCATTCAGGCTTTGGCCTACAGTCCTCGATCACTAAGGGAGCTTCACTAGGTATGTTTGTGAATTGAAGAATTCTTTCAACTGATATCATTTTGTTTTCAACATTGCATAAGTTCCATATTACCCACGCCTGCAGTACATTTAAGTTTAAACCATATGTAGCTGCCAATCCTGCCAAGCCTGATACCAAACCAATATGCTTTTTAGTTAGAAACTCAACATTAGTGATTTCAAACGGAAGAAACTTGACAAAAGTCAACTATCAAGATTAAAAGAAAAAAAAGAGGCAGGAGGAAAGGACTTACTGGGATCAATTTCGGATCTGGGCAAGCTCACCAGGATGATCAACACCAGGAAGAAGACAAAGTTGAAAAGAAAGTTGATTCGAACACACAGCCATTCCATTGTGCCAGAGTTATGGAAGGCTACACGAGAATAATCATCAATCAAGCTCAGGTTTTTCTCCAAGAATCTGTCTTCCTGGCTGAAACAACGAATTGTTGCTGCTCCTGTGATAGATTCAGAGAAATGATGCAAGATAGGAGCCTTTCTAATTCCAACCATCCTGGCTAGCTCCCTAGCAGTCGAAATATAATAGTTCTGTAGATAATTTAGGGCGTTTAGAATTTGAAACATCATGAAGACATAAAAGTAAAATAAAATTTCTACATGTAAATGCAAGTTCTATTAGTCATTGTCTTTTGCAATTTCTTTGGCACTTTTTGCATATTATGCCACACAAGTAGAATATGAATTTAGATGGTTTTGGTACTTGCCTGATACCAAAAGGAGATTCCAAGGATGGCGAGGAAGAGAAGGAAGATCTGCCAGGCAACATAGGACATAAGGATGATGATACTGAACAACTGAATTAAAGCAAATGCCAGCCCGGCTAATCTGTAGGGAATGTCTGTGTCTAATGTGCTTTGATCTGTAGAAGACTGTAATAACCAGAGAGAGAATTATATTTTGATTTCTGAAATATTTAGGCAACATTATGGAAAGCGAAAAGCAGCTGCACTTTGTTGCAAACAAGAAACTAACCCTGCTGAGAATTCGACTTGAGGGAGTAGAGTCGAAGAATGAAATGGGTGCACGGAAAACTGATGTTATCATTCCAATAAAAAGGCGTTGAGATGTCTCCACCGCAATAGTTGCCAGCAAAACTGCCCTTCCCAGTACGAAGATGGAGCTTCCACCAGACAGCAAAACAAATATGCCTATTAACTGTTCTCTTGATACCCTGTGATTTTCCTCTGTTGCCCAAGCAATCCAGTAATTGCTTCCCATCTGTAGTCCCTGGAAGAGAACTTGGCAGAGGAGGATGACTGGCACAAGAGCTCCCTTATAAGCCGCAGTGACAAAGGTTGAGTAAACACTCCATTTGACACGACCAGTTTCTGTTTCTTCTTCTTGACTCCTTTCGAAGAGCTTGCCATGGCAGATGGGTTCACCATATTTTTCTTCTATGACTTCGATTTGACTTTTCTGATAGGGTCCAGCAGTCAAGGAATCGTCTTCTTGGGGTGGGTTCACTTGTTCTAGTGATTTTCTATGAGCATTCATTTGCCTAACAAGTTCACCATCAGAATCAGCAATCAACTCCTCATATTTTCCTGACTGAACAATGAGACCTTCTTTCATCACCTACAAGAACATGCACAGAAGGTAATATGAAACACTGCAACTGTTAATTCTTAGCAGTTATCACTTATCAGTGAGGAGCTTACCAGAACTAGGTCTGCTGCATCTAAAAATTCCAATTGGTGTGTAGCATAAATGACAGTCTTCTGAGACAACAATCCTGTGAGACATTTCTGCAAAAAATTTATCACACAATAGGGAACTTCATCTAAGAATATGGAAACAAGTGTGCAGCTTCAATAACAAATAGCAATTGAAAAGATAGTTAGGATTTTTTATTTTTTTTTAACCTTGAACAAATGTGTTCCTGTGTGAGCATCAACCGCACTGAAAGGGTCATCTAGGATATAAATATCAGAATCACTGTAGATGGCCCTTGCCAACTGAATCCTCTGCTTCTGGCCTCCACTCAAGTTCATTCCCCTCTCTCCCACAACACTCATATCTTTATTATCCCACATCTCAATATCTTGGTTCAAGGCACATGCTTGAAGAACACGTTCATAGAAAACCTTATCCATATCCTTCCCAAACAATATATTCTCTCTGACAGTGCCTGTTTGAACCCAAGATCTCTGAGGAACATAAGCCTTTTTCCCATAAACCTTAATACCTGCACCAGAAATCCTAGGGATCTCATCTAGTATGCTGCAAAGTAGGCTTGATTTGCCTGAGCCTACGGAGCCACAAATAGCAATCTTATAACCTTTCATTATTTTTATCTTCTTTGTGATTTTGATGGTTGGATTCTTTAAGTTTTGGCTGCATGTTTCCCAAGCATATTCCCCTGTCTCAATTTCAATCGCAACATCGGATGCTTTTGAACCACCATCAGGTAAGAACGTCCTTTGATCTTCTTCTCCAAGGAACTCTTGAATTCGATCAAATGAGACTTTTGTCTGAGCAATCATGGAAATGAGCTCTGGAAGGTTGTATATAGGTTCTTGTAGAATCCTGAAAGTTGCTAGAGCTGAAAGTACTGTTCCTGATGTTAATGGTGTTTTTAAGAAAATGCAGACACCAAATGTGATGACTGACACCAGAGTTGGTGATGCCCAAAACAGAAAAGCAACAGCTGAGCATGTATATAGATACTTCTTAAGCCAGTTTCTCTCTGTTTCTCTAAGTTGAAGAAGCTTCTTCAAGAAAGTGGGTTCCCATGAATGAAGTTTCAGGACTCTTATGCTTTTTAGAGTCTCTGAAGTTGCTTTTATTCTTGAATCCTTGGCTTCCATGATCTTGGAGTGAAGTCTCTCTTCCCTATTGGCTAATGGAGTGTTACTTACCATCACCAAAATTGTAGCAAAGACAGCAGCAACGGAAGGAGCAGCACCCAGATTCCTGTACAGTATTACCAAGGCCAGAAAGACTTGGATTGGTAGCAACCACACTCCATGAATGTACCAGCAAAAGTCTCCAATTCTTTCAGCATCCACATTTATGAGATTTATGATTTTACCATTGCTGGGACCAACAAACTTAGTTGATAGAGATTTTTTGTAAATCAATACTGTGAGAGCTGCACGAACCCTTATTCCAATTCTCTGAGCGCCGAAGTACCACAGTCGTTGAGTTAGTGATTCCAGAGTCTTTGAAAAGAAGAAGATAAACGCAAGAACCAGCCCATATTGGTAGCCTGAACTATCATGCTTTTCCTTTAAGAAATTCACAAAGCTGGCGATAAGGAAGGGTCCGACATAGGAGGCAATTGTATTAAGTCCTACAAAAAGTAAACAGAAGCATTATAATCTGCTGCAAACAGAATTTGAAAATAGACACAATGAATTGAGAAGAAAATACCTGCAAAAACTGCATTTAGAGCCAGGGATCTCCTTATGGTACGAGTTATTGCTTTTGGCAATGAAGAAAATTCTGTTTTCTGTCTTCGAAGTGATTCTTCCAGCAACAACGAAGCATTATCTGCAGTTTCTGATTCCGGAACTGGAGGAATATGGTGCAACTCAAGTTTTTCAATTCGACCCCTTTCAAAGAGAGGGTTTAGCCATCGAAATGTGAGTTGGCTCCAGATGCTAGCATTAGTGAAACTACCATCATCTCTGGAGGAGTTTTCATCCTTCTTGCGAAGCAATGGATTTTTAAGATCACTGTTTTCACTAATAGCAAGAGGTAGACAGCAACAAAGCAGTATCAACAAAGGCAAGGAAGCTATATCAACGATGTTGGCTTCTGGCAAAGGATAGGGCAATTCTTTGGATTTTAAGTGGTGGATAAGGTAAACCACTGCAGAAAGTGAAAGAAAAATGCAGGAAAACACCCACCATACTATCAGGACTAAAGGCCAGGTTTTGTGCTCACTGAAAGTTTTGTTTTTTGAATAGATTGTAACTAAACTTGCCAGAAACCAAGTGATGGCCGAGCAGACGGGTTTGGTAGGGACAATTCCACTATTCCAAAAAATATAAAACCCAAAACCCAAGTATAAAGTAGAGATTATAACATTAGATAGAACAATTATAGCAGTAAAAACTCTTGCTTCTGTCCCTATTCTATGTTTGAAGTGAGTCATAGCGTCATGTCTCCTACGTTTCAAAATGTCTATGGTAATCCATGTTAGAAAAGCAATGACAAATGGTGCATTTACAAGTTCTAAAGAGACCTTCATCAGAGCTGACTCAGAATCCTATTATCCCCCAATCAAAACCGAAGACACTGAGAAAGAAAGTCTCAGGTTTTGAGAAAAGGTAGCCTGCAAAAACAATGCCTCTATCAGTGCCCCGAAGACCAAAAAAATCGAACACCCAATCTAAATAAGAAGATAAAAGAATCGAAAAATAGAACCAAAACTGAAACCGAGGAAGTAGTCACTCACATTCATGGCATAAAACAACAGCTTCGAGGTTGGTTTGAAGAAGCAAAATGCAAGACGGTGTGAACAAAGCACGTGGCTCGTTTCAAGAGTGCTGGCGAGGAGGGTTTGGTGCTTTACAAAGTGGGATTGTTCAGCAGCATTTTTAAAAGCAAACAACAATGAACAGTCACCATCTTGGCATCTTCCCGACCCCAAAATTTTGCTAAAACTAATCCTTATCTTTCCTTTCTAACTCTGAGTCGTAAATTGAACAATGCCACCGTATTATTTTATAGCATGAACAGCGAATATTACCTTGGGACCAGTTTCTGACAATAGAAAGGTTGATTTGCTTAGTCTTACGAAATTATGTCAAATGAATCTGTCAATTTGATAATAAGGATGCCGTAAATTGTGTCGACATTTCTAAAACATTCATAAATTGTCTTTATTTTCTCCCTGCTTACCTACTCATTTCAATGTGCGGACTGATTGACTTACAGGAATCTTGGATTTACTTTCATAAATATATAATTTTTTTTATGAGGAATCTATAGAAGAAATTAACATAATTTTTATAAAATATTAAAATTTTAATTTTAGTGAATTTTACAATTATTATAAATTTGATCATATATAATTTTTTTTTCTTACAAAAGAAGACACAATCTCAATATAAGAAAATAATGATAAATATTGAGATTTAAATTTTAAATGTATTATATATCATTTTTTAAAAATAATTACATAAATCAATTAAAATTAATTTAATATTTTATAAAGAGATTAAAACCTATATTAAAGTGATAAATGTTCTTTGAAGAAAAAGGGATGAAAATATTGATTAGAAGGATGCCAACTTTTGCCAACTATCATTTCTTTTCCACAAAATTCGTCTTGCTTTCCACAACTATCTTTACTGGAACCTACCAAATAACATAATCATAATTAAAACATGTATCAATGATTGATTTGCTTTCTAAATATAGCTAACGAAGTTTAATTGCCTACCATTCTTGAATACATTGTAAGTAGGCAGATTTTGTTAACTTTTTTCTTTCATAACTTTCCCTTGCACAGGGGCGAAATTTCTTTAACTTTTTCTTTTATTTTTTAAAAATTAAAATATTAAAAAAATTTGTATATATCGACATCTTAAAATAGCCATTGAAACTTCTTTTCCAAGAGATTAAATGTTGAAATGTGTGACTATTACTCTATATACTATGAATAAGCAGTAATAGTAGCTGAGCTGAACAACTATGGTGTTCTTTTTTTTAACTAAAAGAGAAAAGGCCCACAGCACAGATTCTGCAGATTCTGCACGCCCACTGGCACGATGTTACAGCAAATGCATGCGGATACGTTGGCTTTATTTGTCAAAGAGAATTTGCGAAGAGATAAAATTAATTTCCGAGTTATTATTTATTTTAATTTAAAAATTTTATGATTTTATTTTATAAAAAATATATTATAAATTTAAATTTAAATATTTATATATATCATACAAAATCTTATATTATCTCACCAAACGTTGGGTACCCACTCTAATATAGAGATCCTGTCTTAAAGTTTGATGTTTTTGTCAAACTCAATACATTCATCAAATTTGATTAGTGATTATTTTGATAACATTTATAAAAATATACATCTAATTTATGAAGTATTATTTATTTTGATTCGAAAATCTTATTATTTTATTTTACAAAAAGTATCTCACAAATTTAAAATTAAATCTCTACATATATATATCATAATAGATTTTCAAAGCATTCTGATGTAAGATTAGAATGTCACAAAATTTTGTAACGTCCTAATTTCATATGAAATGTTTTGAGAATCTATTATAATATGTATATGTAGAGTCTTAAACTTAAAAATTTATTAGGTACTTTTTATGAGATAAAATCATAAGATTTTTAGATAAAAATAAATAATATCTCGTAAGTTGGGTATCGATCTACACAAATGATATCAGAATAATCATCACTCGAATAGAAGCTAAATGTTATATCATGAGAGTCACATTTAAAATCTTACGAAAGTTAAGTGTTACATGATAATAGTCACTTTTATAATATTAACATTTAGTATGATCTTATAATTTATGTGTGTTTTTGTTTTGTGTTGAGTTTATCAAATATTTTATGTAATTCGATAAATTTGTATATTTTATATTATATTTGATAAAAATATCAAATTTTAATAAGAGAATTTATGATATTAATCTTATATTAAAATATTTTAAAATTTTATTATGATATTCATACATAAAAACTTAAATTTAAATTTATAAAATATTTTTTATAAAATAAAATTATAAAATTTTAAATTAAAATAAATAATATTTTACAAATTAAATGTACGTCCCCACGAAATAATAGATATCTTTTGTCGCGATGAAAGGAAATCTTGGGCGCTTCGTAAGGCCACAAGAGAATCATGATTTTTGTCTAATGGCAGTGTGGGGCATGTGGGTGTGGGCGTTGCATGATGGTGACGGGGATTGTGGAGTGGGTGAGAATGTAGTCTTTTCGTTATAGTCGAAGGACCAACAGTGCAAACTCGTGGTAGAATGCATAGGGAGTGTGGCATTGTGCGGAGATCTCGTGGTCACCGTATTGATGATTAAGAGGCGGATTTTAAACTTGTTTATTAGTGCAATTTGTGGGGTTTTTTTGCCCTTTTTTTATTCATGAATTTTCCACCGTTGCAGATGTCACCTTTTCCAGGAATGTCAGCCAATCCCCGTACCATTGCCTCAAAAGAAGATACAACAATTTAAAACACCAGTAATATAATATAAATTTAATATAAATAAAAAATTCTAAAAGTGATATAATTAAAAATTTTAGATATAATTATATATAAATTTAATAAAATTAAAAAATATATTTTATATTTTTATATTAATATAAATTTAAATATATAATTTATATATAAAATATGATATAAATATATAAATTTTAATATTTTACACAACATAAATTTATAAATTATTAAATCTACTAAAAAATCAGTCTTTGCTTTGCTTCAAATTTCTTTAATGCTCGGCAATTATATTATACTATAATAAAATATTCACTCTGAGTTGCTCACAAAATCATATAATGACAAAATCAGAAGATTTTATATTATGGATTCCATAATCAAGAAATTAACAATTAGGGAAATGAACCACTGCTAAAATTAATGATCACTGAAATATTCTTTTATTCTTACTTAATTTTATAAAGTTTCTTATAAAAAATATTTTTTTTTTAAATATTCGTCTTGTATTTTGGCACACATTTCTTAATTTTTTTCAATGCCCATGTAAATACATTTGTTTTTTTAACAAAAAAAAAAAGTTCCCCTAATAAGTATGCTAATTTATGTAATAATTAATAAATTATTTTTTATTTTTGATAAAAATAACCATTTGCTAAAATACTTAAAGGAATTATTTTATTACTAGTTATTTCAGTAACAAAGTTCAATATATTCAGTCATTTGAAGATAAATGTTAATTATTAAAATCAATTAAAATTTAGAATGTCAACATTTACTAAAACTATTGAATAAATATTGTTAAATAATTTATTAACAAAAAATCCATGAATATGAAACTTGAAATAATGAATAATTTATTAATAAAAAATATAAATTTATTTCGCTTATTATTCAATACATAAAAAAATTTTCTTTTATTAAGCAATACATAAATTATATTCAATACTTTCAAACTCAAAGTTAAAATATTTTTAATAAATTCATAATTTTATTTTTTTAATTTATATAAACTAACATTTATATAACAAATTAATAATATAAATTCAAAATTATAATTCGTACATTGCACGAGATTAAAATCAATTTGTAGTGTAAATTTTTTTTACCCAAAGAGTTTAATTTATTTGGTAAGAAGGAGTTTTCTCTTTTTTTTTTCAACCTAATTTAATTTTTGTGAAAAGTATTTGAGAATAAAATTTTAAATGTATTAATTTGATATGAAGAAGCGCACATTTAATTAAGATCATTTCGAAGAAAAATTAAATTCAAAAAAAATTTGAAGATATTTTTGGTCTTTTTATAAAAATATATAAATAATTTCCTTTTCTCTTTCGAAAAAGAAAAGGTCCTATGTATGAAGTTAGGGGAAAAAATGAAGAATTAAAAAAAGTTGAATATAGGAAATGTGGGATGGGGGATAATGATGGAGTGTGCGGTGGGTAGGCAAGCCCCACGCGTCTTTTTCTAATTTCTTTTGTGAACTCCAGACAATCGTCGTGGGATTATGGTTGTGGATATGGCACAAAGGAACTTTACAATTTGTTTATTCAATTAAAATATTGTATTATTTAATGAATTAATATTTAATATGTTATTCGTATAAATTTTTAATTTTATAAAATGATATTAAAAAAATACATATGTTAGTTTTATTTTTTAAATATATCTTTAAAATATATGTAATTTTTTTTTCGTTTATGAAACTCGATTCTTAGTTTATCAGTATATTTAATAAATTTTTTTTTATTTAATATGCAAACTTTTTCTCCTTTATATCATTAGCCACTATATCCACTCGAATGAACAAACAATATCATCTTTGCCAGGAACCTTTTCCTCGCCGCTTTGAATCTCCATCGTTTTCTATTTTTTTATAAATATTTTATCTTCAAATTCACATGTTCATTTATTCCTAATGCAAATCCTTTTGAATAAGACATCTTATGTAAAAAAATTACCCAAACTACGTTTTATATTTTGGTATTTTCTTTTTGAGCAGGAATATATAAGTACGTTGGCAACTTGGTGTTTGTTTTATCAATTAAGCCAAAAAAAAAATCCTTAAATAAAATATTGTCACTCTTTTAAAGATAATTTATTAGTAATTTCTACTAATATCATAAAAATATTCATTAAATTATCAACCATGTCTTCGTTGAATCACAATATTCACACATGGAATATAACATAAAAAAAAGTTTTGTCTTTGAGCTGACAGTGGAGATGATAATGAATTAGATTGAGATAAGTTTTTATTTCAATCGATTATGATTCAACCTTTTAATATTTAAACCCAACTTTGATCATATATCAAAATATTTTTTACTTAGATTTATATATTCATAAATCACAATCGGTCGAAGATTAATTTATAATTTTAATTTAATATAATATTTATAAATTATTATTTTTAATATAAATCACATTTTAATTATACATAAATATAATATTTTTATTAATATAATATATATAAATATAAAACTAAATATATATATATATATATATATATATTCTGATCGAGCCAAAACAGTGCAACTTAAAACTCAACACCAATTTAAAGCTGATTTTAGGAGAAAGAACCTGGCCCTTGTCGACTTGACCTCCGATTTCAAAAAATAAAATCTGGCCCTATCGAATTAGGATAGATTGAAAATTGTCAAGTACAAATTATTTTGTCATACAGTGAATTAGTATTTATTGTTCTTTTTTTTACTTACTTCAATATTAATGAACATTTTTTATAGCATCCAATATTGGACATATGTTCTTTTAATTTGAAGCAACATGTTACTCAAATTTGATTTGTTTTTCATAAATATAATATTTATTTTGTTAATGTCGTAACGGTTTTGGGGCCTTCGATAAATTTAGAAACAAAATTAAAAGAAATAGAGTTATCATCAATCTTTTTGTTAGGTGCGATTGATCACTTATTAAAATATATTATTTTAATAAAATTTTAAAATTAATTAAAAAAATAATTTTAGGGTTTACAAAATAAATTAAGTTTAGGAGTCGATTATACGTGAGGAAAAATTAATACTTTCATAGCACCCATTTAAAATGGTATCAATTAATATATGTTTTCCTTTTATTTTAACAAAATCAATCTTAGTTATTGAAATTATGGTTTTTTATTATTATTGTTTTAATCGAAAAAAAATTAGAACCCTTTTATTAAAATAATTCTTAAAATATTTCAATATATTAACAACATTAGAAGAACTCTTTCTCATATAAAAATTTTTTAAGCATCGTTTCTTAGTATACTTTAGAATTTTAGAATGGGGGCTCACATTTACTTTTCGTAAAAACAAAATCATGCATGCAATGTGAATGGCAATATATCGATGCACGTGTTTTATTTCATTTTAAAAAGATTATTAGTTATTTTTATTTTTATTATTATTGTTTTGAAGAAAAGAGAAATTTTTATTATATTGAAAATTTTTTATAAATACTCCAATACACTAATAGTATTGAAAAAAAAATCTTTTCACCTAGAGATTTCATAAAGCATCACTATTCAAAATACTTTATAATTCAATCATCGAGTAGATATTTCTTTTTCCTCATTTTTGTTAGTCTTATTAATAATTTTCGCTAATTTTTATTTTATTTTATAGCAAAAAAAGAAAGTTTTTATTGTATTGAAAACATTTTATAAATACTTCATTACGTTGGTAGTATTTAAAAAAAAATTTATTACCTAAAAATTTCATAAGCATCACTACTTATAATACCTTTTAATCTCATCATAAAATAAAAAATATTTTCTTACATTTTTTAATTATTTTATCCTTTTCTATTATTTTATTATTTTTACTATTTTTTAATTTTTTAAACTTTTTTTTTGGTTATTTTCCCTTTTTCTTTTAATTTTAAAAATTATCAAAGGTTAAAAACCATTATTATTATTATTATTATTATTATTATTATTTTATAAGGTTTATTTCAAATTTTAACAAAATTATCAAAAATTTTAACCATATATTTCATTTTTTATTTTTATTTTTTGTTTTCATTTTTAGTAATTATTATTATAAAAACAACAAAAATTTATTCTAACAAATTTAAACATTTTAACATACCTAAATATTAATGATAAAAATTTAAAACAACAAAAAAAATAATAAATCAACAAATTCAAAAAAAAAATTTTACTTGAACCGAACCGATCAATATCGATATGGTTGGTTTTGCTGGATTAGTTAGAGGATAAAGGGGGAGCAGATCGTTGGGTTGTTGCGCGGACTTTAGGTAAGGTCACCGAGTTTACGTATGGATCTTCAAGGATCAAAATAATGTTATTTGGCCATTCTCTAAATAGCATCGTTTTCTCTTTAGGCAATTTATATATAAGCTCAATTTTTTTACTCCATTTTCTTCTCTTCTTAAAATAAATATCTCATTTTTTCCCCTAAACCAAAAATCCCAAAGGGAGTTGGTCGGTCACCAGAAACCCAGATCTGATAGCTGTCTATAGCATTAGCAACTATCGATGGTTGTTGCTGGTGATTATCGACAGTCGAAAAACCTAAACAACCCAAAAAATAAACTCTCCTCACTCTTTTTTACCCTCATCTAACCTTCGTCAAAAAGAGCCACAACTTTCTTAAATCTAAATAAAACCTTTTGATTCCACCAAAAAGAAAGCCTTTTTTTTTTACTCTTTTTATTTTTTTTTTTATGATCTATCTTTGATGTTGGCATTTAGTTCTCTGCTTCCGAGGGATTGTTTTTTTTTTTTGCTTTGGTTTTCTTTTTTATGTTGGCAACGAGCTTTTTCTCCTTTTTTATTGTTTTCTCTTTTCTAACAAAATGTTTTTTTTTTTTATGGGGTATCTGAATAGGGTTTTTAGGTAGAGTCCTTTTTTTGGGGAGGGGGGGTAAAGTCCTTTTTTTCATTTTCTGGCTAGGCTTTATAAAGCTAGTTTAGGAATAGGTGGTTAGGGTAGGTACTTGACAGACGAATGGGTAGCTACTTGTAAGGTGCACAGGGAGATTCCAAGGGATTGTGGTGGTACAGGGGGAGTTCAGGGGTTTGGTGGCCAGCACTCAATGATTGTAAGGGGTGGGCGGTAGTGGTGCCGTACATAGAACCCATTCTCATCGACCTTTTGCCTTTTTTTTTGTGTTTTTTATTTTTTATTAATTATTATTATATTTTAATATTATTGTACTTTAATATTTAAAAAAAATAAACTAAAAGTAAAAATAAAAATAATGGGCTTAGGCTCAAAAAATGGAATTGGACAACGGTCCAAATGGATTAAAATCGAGCCTCGGTCCACGAACCCGATAAAACTCAAACGAATTTAAAATCGAGGTCCGATTCAGAGAACCTGAAAAATTCGAACAAAATTTAATATCTACACCTAATAATTGCATAATTTGATAAAGTGTTGAAAATTTTAGTTCCAATAATCAAAGTTTAAATTTTAAAAGTATGAAATACAAAAAATATATAATATTTGTTTTTTTAGACTAAATAAATTAATATACTTATAAATATATATTTTTTATAAACAAAAATCACAACGACACAATCTGAAAATATTAAAAAGTTTCAAATATTTAAATTTAAACTTCAGATTTATGACTATATAAATTAATTAAGTGAACCTAAGTTCAATATATTTATAAAAATTGCATGCAAAACACAACTATCTTCTAGAACGAACTTAGCTCGACGAAATTCCAACTTCCATGACGGGGTTGGAATATATAATAATCTAAAATTATTTTTTATGATGTAATGGGAATAACAAAGAAGATTTGATGAACGGCGATGTCATGATCAAGACTTCAAGAACCTGCCGTACTATATAGGGTGAGATAAGATGTTAACAGAAATGAGGAAATGGATGAACACACAATGTCGACACACCCTAATTGACTACTCGGAAAAACAATGGAATATTATTGAGGGAAGAAAACGCCCTGTGAAGATTCAGATTCACGCATATATATTGATGTGGATAAGAAGGGGACCACTGCTTTCAAAAAAACTACCCACAATTCAGTTTCAGCCTTAATAAAAAATCATTAATATAATTAGTTTTGTAATTTTCTTTTGAAGCACCAATGTTTTCTCGAGATTTTCAAATCAGCAGCTACAGTGATATATCACCTTTTGTTTTTTTTTTTCACTCTCTCTTTCTATGTACATTTTTTGTGACAATGACTTAGGATTTTAGTGCATTTCACGTGCTTTCCTTCTCATTCGCATAATACTAACCAAAGTTGAAAAGAAAAAAAATTACTTTTTTCTTGGAATACTGCTGTCAGAAGAATCTATGACTAATGTAGTAAAACATTTATACCTGCCCTCATTTGCTACATTTTAAAAACAGAACAACAATAACAAAAAAAAAAAAAAAACCAACAAATGAGTGGCTCATGTGTAAGAGAGTACGCTCTCTTCGAAAAATCTTTAAAAAATAATATTTAATAAATTTATTAGACTTAATATAAATAAATTTATTTCGAATAAAAAAATTATGTACTAAGCAAAACTCATTAAAAGTCTTTCATGACTTAAAAAACAAACAAAGGGCAAAGGTATCAACCTCTTTGGGAAGCTTAATTATTTTAAAGAGGAACAAATAAAAACCAGCATTAATTTTTTTGGGTAATTAAGGTTATTAAAATTTAACATAATTGTTGAAATTAAAAATTTATTACTTTATTAATAAATTATATAATTATTGATAAGTATTTGATTTGATAATTGGAGACTTTTATAAAGAATTAAGTTCAATTTTATTACCCATTTTTAATATATATTAAAAAATTAAAAATGAATAATTATTAATATACCTTTTACAAGAAAACTTATTGTAAATTACTAAACAAAGGATGATTTATTATTTGAAAGAGTTACACCGTCTAAGAGATATTCACCTTTTGCAAATTCAATTATGAATCTGTGCTTGGACAGCCGATGGAGGTAATAGGTCATCGGGGCATGCGCAAAAGTGATCTATATGCAAATGCATTTGGATGAGCTTTTGCGACATAAAATATCAGAGTCTTCACTTGTATTGCATGGAGATGAAACAGTAAGACCACTTCCCTCAGCTCCCATCTCTGAATTTGCGCCCAAATTTTTAATTGTTTGCTATCTTAGAGTTCAACTCAAAAGAACAAATAAAAAAAATAAAAGCCAAAATGTTTTTAATATATACCTAATTATCATGTAATTTTGTCTACAAGCACATTATCCGTTCAACACGTGCTCTTTTTGAGACATGCAGAGAATTATTTAATTTGTTAAGAGTGTTTTAGAGATTTTTACCTTCTTGGATGAGAATTAAAATTAAAAAATAAAAAGAAATTTGGAGAAAGATGAATGAAGACTCTAGAAAAAAACACGTGGCTTTTTGTGGCCAAGTGAATTTTAATTGTGACACTAATAACGAAAATCTTAGACTGAGAAGAGAAGGAAAAATAAAAACCAGAATGAAAAAGAGTAGTAAAAGAGAGAATGGAACAAAAAGATGTTCTTTTCTTAGGAAAAAATTAAAGAAAAGTCAGAAAGCAAGGAAAGAGCCAAATTGAGGAAGAAAAAAAAAAGTAAAAAAAAAGAGGATATAGCTTTTTTTAATAATGAATTTGATCTGACAAAAACATTTGCTGCGGTGTATAGACTGTTTAAGGCCTGTTTTATTCTTTATATGCTCTATGTAGTATTATTTATTTTATTTTTTAAAAGCTTGAGAAATCCTTTTTCTTAGGAAAATATAAACAGTTATTTTTTAAATCACATTTAAAATTTTTGTGAATGCTTTTTATAAGATTGATAAGTTGATCACTGAATCTAGATCGATATTAAGCATCATTTTCGTTAGGGATTTTAGATAATGAAGTGAAAAAAAAAATTGAGTAATTTGATTTATCGTGTGATTTGCCTTAATTTTTTATTGATTGACTTGATCTTTTTTAATTTTGCTTTTTTTTATTAATGAATTTGGTATGTTTACTTTTTTTTTTTCTTAGAAAATGAAGAGAATAATAAGAGAAACAACAAGACCACATCCATCCTTGTGTATCATGATTTTTTACTGCACTGGAGGTTTAAAAATTGATTGGATTTAGTGGAAATATTCCACTCCCATCCATCATTCTTTTTCATTTTTATCCAGGCTTTTTTTTTTTTTTTTTTTAACTTTTAGGACTACAGTGCAGGATGAAAATGTTCCTGTCACTTTTAGCATTTGTTTTTTATTTTTTATTATTTATTTATTATTTTAGTTTTCTTTTTTATTTAAATATTTTTAAATAACATCATTATAATTATTTAATAAATCATTTATATAATTATTTAACAAATTAATTAATAAATAAATAGCTAAAAGTCATAAACAAATAATCAATTTTTAATTGTAAAAATTATTATTAATTTTTACTAAATTTATTATTTGTTATAAAAATTAATTTATAAATGCAAAAAAATACTAAAAATATCTATATTATATATATACAAGTTTTAATATAATATCTTTAATATTCATTTTTTCTTTGCACTAAATTTAATTTCATTGCTATCATTGATTTTGCATCTAAACAAATATTTTACCATGAATTTTAATCTCGTAGCTACAGTATTTAATCTGATCATTAGAGTAATTAATCTCACTTTCACTTCTATTTTTAATTTTACTGAAATCAATCTTACTACTTATATAAGTACACTCTAACTAATTTTTATGTGTTATCATTTTCAAAGAAATAGATCACTAGGTTGGAGTTAATTGGAAAATTACGACACTTTAAAATTTTTTACTAGATAAAAAGAATAACAATTAATCTCACCATCTAATTAAATGGATCCTAACTAACTTTTAAGAGCTATAATTTCCATAAAAATAG
The DNA here is from genome assembly GCF_002303985.1 of Durio zibethinus. Next base: position 4,547,333 of record NW_019168048.1, read on the forward strand.
ACCATTGCATTGGAGTTAATTGAAAAGTTATGACACTTAGAAATTTCTACAAAATGAAAAGAAAGACACCGAAAAAGAAAGACACAGAAATCGATCTTATCACTTATTTAAATGGACTCAAACTAATTTTCTACATGCTATTATTTTCAAAAAAATAGACTATTGAGTTGGAGATAATTGGAAAGTTACAACACTTAAATTTTCTACGAAATGGAAAGAAAGATATGTGGCTATTGATCTTAGTTTGGTTAAATACTTTTGGATGTGTGGTCAAAGGGTTGTGACGGATGATAGACACAATTCAACCGAGTGGCTTATGATATAGGTTTCAATTTTAGTTAATATTTGATGTATCGTTGTTATATAGATTTTATATAATATTACCAATAAATTGAATAATGATATTTATTAATAAGATCAATTATTTTATTTTATTTTATTTTATTAATAAATAATTTTTTTATATATTTATTTTAAAACAGAATTTTTATTTATTAATAAATTAATAACATTTAATTCACTAATAATTCATCAAATATTAACTTTTTAATTTTGGGACGTTTCAGTGTAAGGTAGAAATTTCCCCCTTTTTTTGGTTTTTGTGAATCACTAAAGGGACATTACTGTCAAAAAGACTTATGAGAGATACTGGGTTTTGAAATGAGGAGCTTATAATTAATTTTCAAATTTCTAAAAAGAAGTCTGACTTGTATACATATAAAAATATATGTCTGCAAAGAATATATTAATTTCTTAAAAAAATTAGTAAGATTCAGACGCAAATACTAACAAGATGCGAGGATAAAAAAGACAGCATAAAAGCCAAATTGAGAGACAACTTCCCCTTATCTTATAGTAGTGAAGTTGACGGGAATATATACATAGCTTGGCTTTATATATGAGTTAATGTCTCGAATGATTTTTGAATTATAATCAGTCTTAAAGATAAGAATCAATATTAATGGGTTAATATTATAATATTATTTTTTTGTTTATAATATTTTATTACTTAATATATTATTGACTATACTTAATACAAAAAATCACATAATACAATACAATTTTTAAATAAATACATATTTTTTATAATTTATTTCAATGTTTTCATTACAACTTCTTTTCATTTTTTCTATTATGACAATTAAAATGTTAGAAAATAATTCAAGTGGATAAATGATACAATATAATTTTTTATTTCTTTTATAATGAGATCATATTTGTACCATCAAATAACTAATTACGTCTAAAATAATTATTACATCAAATACATTAGACCAACCATTTATAAATTGGAACAAACTCATAAGAGAAAAACTATAAAAAGAATTTCTATAAGAAATAATTAAAAAATAAAAAGATTAAAAATATAATTAATAAAAATACATGCTAAAAAATTTCCGAATTCACGAGTTAAACTTATACTCATTGTAAACACATATTTTGTCTGAAAAATCAAATATTGAGTTAAAATAAATTCGAATAAATTTTGATTTCCTTAAGATTCATTTGAGTATCCTAATTGAATTTATTGGATTATTTTCGTATTGAAACTTTTAAATTTTTATTTTTATTTTTTGTTTGTAATATTATTATTATTATTATTATTATTATTATTATTATTATTATTTCTTTTCTTTTCTTTTCTTTTTCCGCCCAAAGTCAGTGCATTCAATGCACCAAAAAAATCCCACTTGCATATGCCTAACTTTGCAGCAAGATATTGGGCAGCCCCAAAGACTTCTGCAATCCCTTAAAACATGGGATTTACATCTTGAAATCGGAGATTTGGTCCTAGATCAATTCTTTGAAAAAGAAAAAGAGCAAAATTTTTTAGGCGAAGAGAATTTTGAAGAAAAAAACACACCGCCATTTGGCCTAAAAAAAAACAAACAGCAAAATCATCCCCATCGCCTTTCAGGGGAACCAACAAAAAAATCGAAAATAAAATAAAGTTCGATAAAAGTGGTTTGGGATTTTTCTTGAAAAAATATAGTTGGAGAAAGCGATTGAAGGGATAAAGAGGAGCATTTTGATAATTTTTTTGAGAATTTTTGAAATTTTCTTTTTGGTTGTTGGAATTTAAAAACTTTAAATCTTTGAATGGTTGAATTTTTTTGTCACCAAAATCTAAAAATTGGTTGAATTTTCTAGCGTTGGTTAAAGATTCTAGTGACGACACAATGGCGATCGGTTAAAAGTTATTTTTATGGTGACTGACAAAAGGTGAAATTTTGTAGAGAGAAAGACTCTCAGGATGTAGAGAGAGAAGGAAAAGGAAAAAAGAAAAAAGCTTTATATAGATGCTCAAAAGAACAATGTCATTTTGGTGTTTAAACGCACGTTCGACCTGCCATTGACATGTGCACCTGATTTGATCCGTTTGTAAGTTTTTTTTATATATTTTTTTATTTTTTTATTTTGATTTTGATTTTTTAGAACTTTTATTATTTTATTTTTTATAATTGTTAAAAAATAAAAAATGATTATTATGAATAACAATTTTAATAAAATACAAAATCAAAAATTTTAATGAAAATCAATAAAAAATTATTGAATTCCTAAATAATATATATTAAGGAAAATGAAAATAATTCTATTTTTTCTTAATTTTACAAGTAAAATATTTCTTGAATTTCATCGTAGTGCTGAGATAATTCAATAAATTATTTTTGTAAAAAAAATAAAAAATAAAAAATTGTTTAAATAAATCTTTTAAAATATAATTTTTAAAGAAAATTGAAAGTATTTAATTTTCTTTAATTATTACAAGTAAAAACATTTTTGGATTTCACCAAAAAATTGAGATTATGCAAAAATTATTTTTACTAAAAAAAGGTTTATTTAAATATTAAAAAATAATAAAAATAATAAATGAAAATAATGATAATAATAATAATAATAAAGTAAAAAAAAAGTAAACAACTAATTAAGTGTCTAATTCGATTAAATCTTTTGGGGGAGAATCTTAAGAAAAAATTTAAAAGTTCTATTTTTCATAATTATCACAAAGAGAAATAAGTTTTTGAATTTCGCTAAAAAGTAGAGATAATCCTAAAATTAGTTTTATTAATAAAAAATAAAAATATATATTATGAGGAAAATTTTAAAAATTTTGTGAATGGTCAATTTTCCTAAAAATTTCATAAATGAAGATATCTTTTATAAATTCAACCAATGCGTTGAAAAATTTACAGAATGTGAAAATTATAATTTTTATAAAATAATAACAAAAATTTTTTTCATAAATATATTTTAAAATTACTTTTAAATATAAAAAATCGTATTATCAAAGTAAATAGATAACACATATTAATTGGTACTGTTTTTCAAATGGGTGATGTGGGATACTAACACCTTCTCCACTTATAATCGTGCTCTCGGATCTAATTTTAATATTGTATACCAAAATGTCTTTTAATAAATCTTAATTAATTTTGAGATTTTTATTAAAAAATGATCTTTTGAGTGACCAATCACGCCTAAACAAAAAAGATTGGTAGTTCATAAATTTTATATAAGTCTAACGATCGAGTATTCTCGGATGAAAAATCGTTACAACCCTCATAGTGAAAGAAAATTATTAGAATTTTCAAATAAACTGAATATAAAAAATAAAATTTATTTTTGACCATTTTTTAATAAATTTTAGCGGTGTCAATATAAAAAAAAACCACTAATTTTTTTATGCTAATTACTATATATTATTCATTTTAAAAGTTGACCCCACTATTAGTTACGCCACTGATTATAGTAAAATGTTTAATATGGTACTAAATTTCAAAAGCTTTTAATGTGATATATGATCAAGTATGAATTTATAAACTAATTAATGTGATACTCATCTTTAACATAATTAGTTTTGACACGTGATTGAGAAATAATTATACAAGTACCACATTAATTAATATATTTATAGTTTGAGTATCATATTAAAAAATTTTTAAATTTAAGTACCATATTAAATGTTTCGCTATAGTTCAAGAGTTATTTGTGACATTATCCTTATATTTAAATGAGGTAATCAAACTTGGAAAAATTAGGATTAATTCTTTTAAAAAAGTAATTAGGATTAATTCTTTGAGTGGATTTGTATTAATTTTTATAGGGAAACAATATGATTGAAAAGGAAAAAATCCAGCTTAAGAAAAAGTAGATTTATGGGGATTTCTTTTAATTTGATTTACTTCTACAAGATATAAAAATGATAAGATTTAATTAATTACTAGTTTGTGACCTATGCGATATACGATTCTAAAAAATTGAAACAATATCATTTTGGATCCTAGAGAAACTATGTGTTGACCTAACTCGGATTCGAAGTCTGTACACCCAACCTGTTTGCTCGCTTTTCCCCTTTAAACGAATCTAATTGAACCGACTTTGAATTGGATTGAACTGGACAAAACTGTAAAGAATCATCTTAGATTGTTCCTGAATAGCGTGAAAACCACCTAGATCATTGACCAAGTTGTTGACAGGCTTAGTTTAGGTTTTTTTTTCATTTATTTTATTTTTAATTTTTAATTTTAACTTTAATTTGAATTTACTTTTTATCTTTTTGTTATTATTATTTTTTTTAGTTTTTTTAATGTTCCAAAATGAATATTTTTAAATGAAAATAAAATTTTAATTTTTAGTAATTTGAAATTCCACTATTTCTTTAAAATAATAAATAAAAATAATAAAAAATGAAAAAAATAAATTTTTATTTGATGATGAGATTCTAAGGTAATCCGAATAGTGGTGCCTAAAAAAGCTTTAGATGAAAAGATTTTTTTTAAAATACTACCAATGTATTAGAGTATTTATAAAAAATTTTCAATACAATAGAATTCTCTTTTTTTCTAAAAAATAATAAATAAAAAGAAATTAATAAGCAAAATAAAAAAAAAGTGTGAATAAAATATATGTACCAATATTTCATCATTTGTATTGCATGCATATCATTTAATTTTTGAAAAATAAATACGAGCCTATGAAAATGGGATTATAAGGTACTCCGATTAATGATGCCTAAAAATCTCTAAGTGAAAAAATTTTTTTTCAATGTTACCAATAAAATTTTTTTTTCATGTTACTAATGTACTGGAACATTTTAAGAGTTCTTTCAATAATAAAGTTCTGATTTATTTTTCTCTAATAAAACAAAATAATAAAAAATAATAAAAATGAAAACCAGAACAAAAAAATAAAGTAAAACAACATTATGATAAATAAAGGAAGTCAAGAAAATCATTTTTATATACCAAACATAAGACTTTTTTGTCAAGATTAAAGGATAACATATAATAAATTGGTACCATTTTAACGGGCACTGTGGGGGTGTTAATTCTTTTTAACGTAATCAACTTTTGAACCTAAACTGTTTCGCAAATTTTAAAATTATTTTTAATAAATTTTAATTAATTTTAAGATTTTATTAAAAAGATAAATTTTAATGGATGACCAATCGTACATAATAAAAAATGATTGGTGGTGACTCATTTTTTTTTATTTTTTTAAAATTCGTCTAACGGTTCCAAAACTGTTACAATAGCTTAGCATCTCCACTAGGGATGCAAAATTTTTTAGAGTCAAGCCAAAATTATTTATGTGTTATCCTTAATTTTGATTTAATGGTCCTAATTGGTATTTAACTTTAATTTTCTTGATTTTGATTTTGTTTTTTAATTAACAATAATGATAAAAAAAAATCATGTTCATTTCATTTTATTTATTTCATTTGTTCATTTACTATTTTATATTTGGATACATTATTCTCTATAAATTGTGGGCCACCTAGGATAGAGATCACCTTATTATTTTCTCTTACATACATTACATATAAATATCATAACACAAGCTCTAGACCTGGATTCCATCCTTCTTAGGAGGAATAAAGTATTTATGCTCTCGTGAAATGTTAACCTTCATATGGCTAACGAAATACTCTCAATTAAATTGAATCATTTCTATTTGTAGCCTATTATGGGTGAGGATCGATATGCCTTATTAGTATATAATAAATGATGATGTAAGAAATAATTTGAGAACCTTTAGACATATAAATCCCAACCCAACATATATTAAACCTTAAGGTGTCAACCTTAGGTAGAGTCATGTCGAATATTTTTGTAGAAATTACCCAAATTAGGACATGTAAAATCATTCTAGTACATTTAAGGGAATAGCATTGCAAAGAAAAGTTAAGTTTTAAAATAATAATAATAATAATAATAATAATATCCTTTCAATAAATTTTTTGTGGATGTCTATCGTTTGTCCAAAATCTGCATCTTCAAAATTTGTTTTCAAGAAAATAAAAGATTTTCTTGTATTTTCTAACAAAAAAAAACTAAAAACTAAAAACTAAAACTAAAAAAAAACAAAAATTTTAAAAGAAAATTTCTTAATTTTTTTGTTTATTGGCCAAATAAAAAAGAAAAAATGTGAAAAAAAAAACCTTTGAATTATGATCATTTTTTAGCTTGATTTTTTTCATAGGAAATGTATTCTTGAATTCTTATTTCTCTTTACAAGAAAAAAAAAAGGAAAAAAAATTTTAATTTTGAATGTTATTTTGTCCTTTGCACTGTATTTTGTCTTTTTTGCATTCATTTTCAATTTTAAAATAATTAAGTTATATATACACTTCATTTCATGCACTGAATGGTATTGTCAATTTCATTAAATTTGCATTACCCATGCATTGTACTTTATGAAAACATATCACATCGTGCATCTAATATGTCTGTGTGTTTCATATAGGTATTTTTTACCAACCATATATATAGACATCTCATTACACATGTAGTATGTCATTGTATTTCATGCATGTGGATTCATGAATGATATGATTCTGATAAGACTTGCATTATGCACACATTGCATTTCATATAAGCACATCATCTCTCATAGGACATTGCATTTCATGCATATATATTCACATGGTTTCTATTGAACAGATACTACATTTCATATAAATGTGTCTCCTCACTCATATACTAAGATACTATATTTCTTGTGTGTATATTCAAAAATGACATGATTTCCACCACTCGCATTGTAAATACATCGTATTTCGTGTAAATATGTTTTGTTATTTTGTGTATACATGGATAAATAATATGATTCTTATCAAATTTGGATGGTACATGCATTGCACTTCGTTAAAGTATGCATCATCTTTATTGCACATGCATTCACAAATTCCTCATAGAAATATTATGTCGTTCATGTATTGATTTAACTGTTCTCTTATGATCCCATCATTTGACAAATAAAGAGTGCTCCCTATAGGTGAAAGCAAAAAAAAAAAAATCCTAAAGGACTTACAAGAAAATATCATGGTTTTAGAAAATCTGATAGAGTTTAAGTTGTCTTTTAGTTTATTCTCTTTGCATCTTTGTTTGGCACAAGCTTTGAAAAGTTAAATATGAAAGATGATTGAGCACTTCGAAGTGAACAATTTCAAGATGAAAAATAACATTGTGAGCATGAAGAGCATAGTTGTTAATAACAAACAATATTTGGTCTTTCTAATTTTGTACATAATTTTGCTTTGGAAATTCTTGAAAGTGAATTATTGTTTCTTCAAAAGAAATGTTTTTTAATTTTTAGACTTTGTAAATAATAACATATTGACTAGTTAGATTGAATTGGTAAATATTATTTTTTTATATATTTTATAACTCTTGTTTGAGAAAATTTTTAAAAATGATTAACAATTGTTTGATAATAAAACCCCACTTAGGTAGTTTTTAGGATCATAAAGGAAAGTAAGAATAAAGAAAAAAAGAAGCAAAAATTTTGAAAGAATTGGTGATTACTATCATAAATGAATTCATTCAATACCTCCACCTTTTTCGATTACTCTTATGTTTGAAACCAATAGCCATAATCCTTTAAGGGGCATGAACTTGAACTTATTTTCCCTTGATTATATTATAAAAGGATGATAACCTTTTTCTAGGCAATGAACAATGAGACAATCAATTTTTTTTAAAAAAAAGACTTTTTGGATTTTTAGAAACTTAAGCAAATGTGACACTTTTTTAAAAGAAACTAAATGTTGGTAATTTGATATGTCAATACTATACTACAGTCTCAAATGTGCCAAAATCAGAACCAATCAAATTTCATCAAATAACCTCAAACACATGAAGACTTCAATTTTTGCCCTACCTTATTTTATGTTTTGGGCACATTGATCCAAAGAGCAAGTTAACGCATTACCTTTCATTGATTAATTTGTGCCATGACCCTTTTTTTTGTTTGAATAATACGAACCACTTGAGACCCATAGTAAGTTCATCAATGTGATTGTCATTGTCCTATGGGCTTTCATTTGAAGTGGCACATTGAAATGGAACATTTTTCATGAATTGTGTTCGACGAAATGGATTGATGTGTGACTTATGAGAGCATGTGAAAAGAAATAAAAAAAAATAATTGTGACATCATGCACTTGAAAAATTCGATTAAATCCAAATAAAGACCTAAAAAATTTAAAAAGAATAAATAAATAAAGCCCAAATCTTTGAAAGAAATTAAGAAGAATAACTAAAGAACTCAAAAGTCAAGAAAACAAAAATAAATCTCCAAAAATAAATCCTAAGAAGAGAATTTTGAAAAAAAAAATTCTTTAAACCCATTTTCCTAAAAAGAATTGCTCTTCAATTTAAATGATCGTATTTGAGATGACAAATAGTCATATTTCATTATCCTTTCACAAGCAAAAAATTATTCACTTATTATCGCTTTGAGCTTGATTAAAACTTTTTGAATAAACCTTAACCAAGGATCACCTTTCACATTTAGGAAAAAAAAAAGACATTTTCCAGAATTATATACGACAAAGTCTTAATTTTAGTATGAAAAAAGGAACCATATGTGTCGAGATGCAAATGTCCAGTAAAGTGTGTTCCCAAAACTTTTTTGAACTTACTAAATCAGTAGTAGATATGTGCAAAGAAATGTGAAAAAATGGCAAAAAAAATAAAGCAAAAAAATAAATAAATAAAATGGTGGATTAGTAAGTGTAGAGAAATAAAAAGATAAAATAGATGCTGTATATGATATGAAATGATCCTTGATTTGTTCACCTTGAAATACATTTTGGGCATATTTATCTTTTCCTTCAAAACCCCAAACTTTGGCCTATTTTACATTCTTGAAAAAGTCCATTTTGACAAGTATAAATGTTTAAACTAAAGAGCTTTTTCCTTATGGGATCACCATACAACTTGTGAGTCTTTAGTTTTCTTTTGTGATCCAACCTCCTTTTGAACCTTTAACCCATCTTGGATAAAATTTGCACTATTAACTGCATGATGAAACAATAAAAAAAAGAGACAAAAGATATAGATCTAAGGTAAAAACCCTAAAAAAAGCAGTTTAAAGCAAATTTGAATACTTTTGAAGCCAATCTTGATGTTTACGAAATAAAAGAAACCAATATGAAGTAACCCATACTTTTGAAAATTCAAAAATGTGGATGCTCTAAAAGTTTGAAACCCATTTTAGAGATTAATTTTGAAAATTTGAACATTTTTCTTCATTTCCTAAATTACCCTTGAAAATTTTCACCCCTCGTAACTAGACTCAACATTAATTAAAATGCCATATTTGGATACTGAAAGAGAGTGTTAAAGATGTTTGGTTTTTCAGGGGATTCATACCTTTTAGAAATATTTATGTTTCATTTGTTAGTCTAGATGAAAAATTATACATCTATTTTGTTCCTTTCAAGTGGTGAAGCCTTCCTTGATAAACCAAAATCTTGATGTGATAAATCACCTAATCTGTTTGAAAAAAATCCATAATAGTGAACACTAATTCTCAAGAGACCTAAAAGTCATGTTTTTGGTTTTCTTTGCTAATGAGATTTAGTTATATAGGGTAATTTTGTTGGTCAATTTTGAGCAATTTGTTAGGCATTTTTATTAAGAGTAAAGAAATCAATTTTGGTGTAAAAGAAAATTACATTTGGTAAGAATTTTGTAAATGCAAGGTGAGTTCTAATTTATGAAATAAAATGTTGTTTCATTGAAAAATCAATCTTTTGAAAAAAAATACTTTTTTAGGAAAAAAAAGGAAAAATTAACTTTGGTAAGAATAAATAAGATCACTTCCTAACGAAAATGTGAATAAATGCATACGATGTTGGGGTAATTTTTTTTTTTGAAATGAGAAGATATGTTCCATTGAGATGCATTTAGAAAGTAATGAAAACATGGTGGCTTGTTTTCTTAAATTTGCCATAGGTTATAAAGTCGACACTAATCATATGTATGTTGTAGGATTAGTTTTGAAAATGTGAATAAAAAATGAAAGTGAAAAAAGAACAGAAAGAATGATAGGAAGGAAGGGAAAGAAAAATAATAATTTGATGAGGGAAAAGAAAAATGATTTTTTAGAGTTGAATAAAAAAGAAAATATTTTTTTAAGCATTTGCATCCATGGTAATGAATTTTCATTTGCATTTGTTAAAGGCATTTTGCATCATAGAAAAAAACATTCTCATCATTGGTAGGATATTTATGTTTGCATCATCTTCAGTTCATGTATTCACATCATCTAGTGAGCATTTTTATCTTGGTAAGGTCATTTGTATTTAACATTTGTAGATTTGTATTTGCAGATTTGCATCTGCATCATTGTGATTAATTTTCAAGCTTTTGAAAAAAAAATGTTTGCATGAAAAAGGAATTTTTTTAAAGAATGATTAAAAAAATGAAATGAAATTTAAAGAAAGAATATTAAGATAACTGAAAGATTTAAAAGAAAATTTCTTGAGATAAAAAGTAATGAAAATTTTTTAAGATATTCAAAATGAGAAAATTTAAAAACCTCCGAACAAAAATTAGAATAATTTGTAAGTCTTCCGGGCATAATCCTCAAGACCTTCAAGTAAAGATAAGAACGACTCGCAAGTGCTTCTGGTAGAATATTTTAAAATTTTAAAGTTATGAAACCTCTGTTTAGATGAATATTAATAAGTGTAGATATTTGTAAGACCTTCAAGCATAATCTCTAAGTCCTTCGAACAAGATTCGTAAGTATTTTTAGCTAAATCTGTTCTCATGTTGAGATTTATAAGACCTTCGAGCATAATCGCTAAATCTTTCAAGTGAGATTTGTAAGTCTTATGAGCTGAATATGTTTTCGTGTTGAGAATCATAAGTCTTCTAGGTAGAATATTCTAAGTTTCTAAAGTTGTGGAGCCTATATTAAAAGGAGCATGCATTAATGTTGAGACTTATAAGACCTCTGGACATAATTTTTAATTTCTCCAGGCAAGATTCATAAGTCTTTTGTGCTGAATTTATTTTAGTCTTAAAATTTATAAAATCTTTAAACATAATCTCTAAGTTTTCTGGACAAGATTCATAAGTTATCCAAGCTGAATCTATTTTAGTCTCATGATTTATAAGTCCTCTAAGCATAATCCTTAGAAACTCTAGGCAAGATATTTAAACATATGCATATTATTTTCAAGATCTTTGATTTCTTATATCGACTTAGGCTTAAATCTAGTCATTTTTTACCTTGGCTTAGTCCTGTCATATTCATTTTTTACCTTGGCTCATTCTGATCAATGCATTTTCAACCTTGGTTCAGTCGGTCATCTTGATTTTCAACGTTGACTCAGTTCAATCCTCATCATTTTTTACATTAGCTTAATCTGATCATCTTCATTTTTAATCTTGACTTAGTCTTAGTCATTTAATTTTCTAACTTGTGATTCAATCTCAATCATTTTATTTTCGACTTGTGATTAGTTTCGATCATTTCCTTTTCATTTTGTGGTTCAATTTTGGCTATCTCAATTTTTGACTTTAGCTCAATCTAGGTCACTTCATTTTTCAACTTGTGGTTCAATCCTAGTAATTTTATTTTTTTGACTTGCAGCTCAGTCCCAATCACTTTATTTTTCAAATTTGTGATTCAATCCTTATCATTTTAATTTTCAACTTCATCTCAGTCTAGGTCACTTCATTGTTCTACTTATGGTTCAATCCTAATCATTTTAATTTATCGACTTGTGGTTCAGTCTCGATCACATAATTTTTTACTTGTGGTTAAATCCATGTTCTTTCAATTTTTGACTAGTGGTTCAAACCTGATCATATCAATTTTTGACTTGTGGTTTAGTTTTTGTCATTTTATTTCTCGACTTATTGTTCAATCTCTGTCATTTAATTTTTAGACTTCGGTTCAATTAAAGTCATTTTATTTTCAGACGTCAGTTTAGTCCAAGTTATTTCATTTTCATACTTTAGTTTGATCCAAGTCATATTATTCCAATTTAAAGGTATTTACAAGTGATTTGTTTGTATTTTTATGGTAAATGGGTTCACTCGGACATAATTGTTGTATTTTATCTTTACCTTATTCTTGATTCTTATGAATGTGTAAAAATGAGTAACTATAGACATCTAATTTTATCTAAAAAGATTAAGTAAAATTTAAATTTATTTTGATCTAATCTCAGATTATTCATTGGACCAAATTAAAATTTTTTTTGTTTATTCTTATTTTTAGTTTATTTTAATTTTAATTTTTATTATTTCTACTTTATTTTTTTCTTTCTTTCTTTTTTCTTTTATTTTCTCCTATCTGTTTTCTTCTTTTTTTTTGGTTCATTTTTCATCAAAAGTCTTCAGTGCATTAAATGCACCACATGCTACGATGGAATTGGCAACAACCATCACCATTCCTTTTTCAAATCCAAGAAAATCTAGGATTTAATTTTTCAATTGCTATATAAATAGAGCCATTCAAGCCTTCCAAAAAAAAGAGATGATAGAAACCAGAGAGGAGAAAAAAAAACTCTACAAAAAAAAAGTAAAATGAATTCAAAGAAAAAAAGTTTTGTTAAAAAATTTTTTGTTCCAGCTAGCAAAAATCTAACACGACACACAAAAATCAGAAGAAACACATCGCCTAGAATGGGGAAAAACAATGCCAAACAAACAAAAATAATAATAAAAAATCATTTTAGCCAAAACTTTCAATTGCAATCTAGGCCATTTAAAATTACTTTTTGTAAAATGAAGGCCAAATCAGAGATCAAAAGGTCGATGAGATCATTTTTGTGATTTTCAGGAATTTTTCAATCATCGATAGTGGCGTTATGATGGGAAGAATGGTTGAGAAAATTTTCTTTTTTTTGTTATTTGGATTTTTTTTATAAAGGGATAAAATGATTTGAAAAAAAAAAACAAATGTTGGCATATATAAAAAATTAAAATGATGTCATTTTGCATCCCAGATGATCCGTGGGTCGACCCAACCTAGATCCAAGGTCTATGAACTTGACTCATTTTCTAGCTTTTCTCAATCAGACCGGTCCAATTGAATCAACTTCGAACCAAATCGAACCAAACAAAATCATAAATAACAACCTTTGACCACTTTTGAACCATTTCTAGACCATTGAACCATGTGAAAACTGCCTAGACCATTGATCAGGCTGCTGATCGACCTAGTTTTTTTTTTTTTTTAATTTAGTTTTATCTTTTTTATTATTATAATTTTAGTTTTTTATGTTCCAAAATAACTATCTTTTTAAATGAAAATAAATTTTAAATTTTTGGTAATTTTAAATTCCATCATTTCTTTAAAAAAAAAAAAAAATTTTATCTGATTATGAGATTTTAAGATAATCTGAGTAGTGATTACTAAGAAATCTCTAAGTGAAGTTTTTTTAAATACTGTCATCCTATTAGAGTGTTTATAGAAAATTTTCAATATAATTAAAATTTCTCTTTTCTTCTAAAATTTTTTAAAAAAACGATAAGCAATTAAAAAAAAGAGTAAATAAAATATTTCTACCAATATTTCATCATTTGTATTGCATGCATATCACTTAATTTTTGAAAAATAAATAAAAGTTTCCAAGAATGGGATTTTAAGGTTTTTCAAGTAAAGATACTAAAGAAATCTCTAGGTGAAAAAAATTTTCTTTCAATGTTACCAACGTATTGAACATTTTAAAAATTCTTTCAATAATAAGGTTTTTATTTATTTTTCTTTAATAAAATAAAATAATAAAAAAATTAAAATCAAAATCAAAATTAAAAAAAACCAACATTATAATAAATAAAAGAAGTCAAGGAAATTATTTTTAAATACCAAATTTACGACCTTTTTGTTGGTATTAAAGATGCTAATCATTTTTTATGCTTAACTAACTCCCCAATCCAAACTGTTTTGTATAAAATAATATTTTTAATAAAATTTAATTAATTTCATATTTTATTAAAAATGTCAATTTTAATAGGTGATCAATTACACTTAATCAAAAAGATTGGTGACAACTTTTTTTTTTTTTAAATTCGTCTAACTGTCCCTAAAACAGTTATGACACCTTATACAATCTCCAAGTCACCCTTCATCCTACCACCACCTAAGACACCATCAACAATGTTAAACTTTTTATATATAATGTAAAAAGACTTTTGTACAAAAATAAAAATATAAAATATATTTAAATATCAAGTATCAATTACATTTAGAAAGCATTTAGTGTACAAGATTATAATAAGATAAAATAAAATAATATTAGAAATAGAATTAAATTAAATAATGTCATCTTATATTGTATTTGATGTGTATAAAGATTAAGATATGATAATTTATTTGTTGGTCAAAAATATTATTCTTCAAAATTTATATAATTTAAATTATTAATGTAATTTTTATAAGTATAATAGCACATATAAATTCAATCTTATAGATTAAAAATAATATTCTCTATTTTGAAAGATTTGAATTATCATATATTAAGAAGATGATTAATCCTAACTTCTTGCAATCTTATTTTTTTTATATACAAATCAAATATAATATCAAATAATTATCATCTTATGTATAAAATATGATCATTGTTTTATAATTTATAATTTTATATCTTTATAATTTATTGATGTACAAAAATTAATCCCACCAAGTGGGGCTAAACACTAGTTTTGCTTAATCACTAAGCTTTTTAAAACTAAAATCATAAATCAATCACAAAAAATATAAACTTACACTTCGTTTTTCAAATTGATTTTTTTTTAATCACCTCAGGAAGACAAAATCTTAATACAAATAAAAAAAAAATTGATTCGAAATCAAATTTTTGATATATTTTCAAACACATTTAACTATTAGGTTAAAAGCTTGGGAATAAATAAATTAATTGTTTCAATTCAACGAAAAATTACAGAACCAAACATGCTCAAAGTAGCCGTCCTTTCTAATTATCCTACGTGGCCACACGATTGGTACTTAAAAAAAAATGCGGACCCACTTTTTACCGTTAAAAGCGCAATTTAAAAAGTTGCTGTTCGCCCCGAGACGGACATGAAGAAACTAGCCGTTACTCTGCTTTTTTCTTCTCTGATTCATGTTTTCTCAAAGCCATATTTCCAGAAAACTCATCACCCCATATTCCTCTTCATCTAATTTTCTACTTACTTAATCCCCAATTCACTTTTCCTTTTTCCTGATTTTACCAATTATATTGTTACTTTCAAATACAAGAGAAAATTTGATCGTAGAAGAAGTTGAATGGCGTTAAGAACCGTTGCCAAAGATATAATCACTCTTCGAGGCTCAGCAGCAATCGTAAGCGAGTTTTTTGGTATGTGATTTACAATTTTTTGGGTTTTTTTTGGGAGGGGGGGTTGAGAAATTTTGCCTGATTTTGTTCTTTCTTTTTTCCAGGATATGCGGCGAATAGGTAAAGATGAGTGGAGGTTTATTTCTGGGTTTCTAGTCCTTGTGTCTCTTACTGATTTTTCAGAAGCTAGATTTTTTCGAGTAAAAATAGACCTGGCAATATAAAACTGATACGATAGGAAAACAATACTAATAAAAACATGAAAATGATACGGTTTAAAACTTTAACAAAAATCACATATAGATTTAACAAAATTAAAAAAATATATTTTATATTTACACATCCACACAAATATAAAAATTGCTAGGTATAAGTAAAGAGATTGATGATGTTGGTTTAATAAATAATTTGCTTTTGTTTAGCATTTTGTACAATCGAGGAGTTTATCCAGAAGAAAGTTTTGCGAAAGTGAAGAAATATGGGCTTCCATTGTTGCTCACTCAAGATGAAAGTGTTAAATCCTTCATTACCAGCCTAACAGCTCAACTTTCTGGTAAATCTTTGCCTTTGGATATTTTTGGTACTTGTTAAAAAATGTAGGAAAATGTTAATCATTTCTCACATTCTGAAAATGAAAATTGTTGATGACTTGATTTGATTTTGAATTTGTTGTGAAAGAATGGCTGGAAGCTGGGAAGCTGCAGAGGGTTGTGTTGGTTATCATGAGCAAGGCAACCAATGAGGTCTTGGAGAGGTGGAATTTTAGCATTGAGACTGATAGTGAGGTTGTTGAGAAAGGGTAATATTTGATGACCTTTTTTTCTTTTACCTGACAGATGTATTTTTGTGTTAAATCTGAGAGATGATTTTTTTTAGTACAAATGATGCTGCATCTTATAAATAGAAGAGGGGGTTGAAAGTGTTAGGATTCAAATCCAGACTTGCTGGATACCAGCTCTTAAAGGTGGTTGCATGAATTAACTGAACTAAACTTCGAGTTCAAATTTTCATTGGTCTCTCCTTTGTGTCTTTGATTGCAGTGTGTCAAGGGAAAAGAGTGACAAGGAAATTATGCGAGAAATACAGGCAATCATGAGACAGATTGCCTCGAGTATTACTTACTTGCCATGCCTTGATGAACCATGTAAGAGAGAGACATCTGATTAAAGGCAATTTGGTCATCTTCTTCCTCAACAGATGTCTCACACTCTCACTTGTATTGTTTGATCTTCCAGGTGTGTTTGATGTATTGGCATACACTGATAAAGATGTTACAGTACCATTCACTTGGATTGAGAGTGACCCCAAGTTGATTGCAAATCCTCAAATGGTGAAGTTGCATTCTTTTGATACCAAGGTAATGTTGCAAAAGCAAATCAAGTTACATTAATAAAAGGGTAAACTTTTCCTTCGCTTCTAAGTATTTGTATGTTGGGATCATGCAGATACACAAGGTTGACACTCTTGTATCATACAAGAATGACGAATGGGAAGAGCAGTGGAGTAATTGAAACTTCTTGTCTTTTTTTTTTTTTCTACTGCAATATCTTTCCTTGTTCACTTGTGGGTTTATGATTAATCTGTGAATCTTCTATTCACATATTTCCAAGATTGCCAGGAAAGATGAAAATGCTTTTGGGTGTTTTTGGGTCTTCATTTGTGTTTTGTTGTGAACATAAATCTTTCAAATGTATTAACTTAGGTGCCAATGAAATTCACTACTGTTCTTTCACTGACTTCAAGTTCTGTTCATTTTATCTTACAACATAATGTCGATTCACGTTCTTTAGTTCAGCCAAGGAATTACCGCTGCCTCTCCCACCTATCTCGCAATTCTTATCAAATCATCATAAAAAATGGCAGCCTCCGCTATAGTCATAAATCCCACATCATAATAATCCCATGGTTGTCCAATCTAGCATGTATAAACCATGAAAAGCTCAGGAAGGAAATTCTGATCTTCCAGGTTTCAAATACAAACGATGAAAATAGTCAAATATAACATAATGCATCCTCTGCCATTTATGATGCGTTATTGAAGTTTGCTTTCAGCACTTTCTGCCACTGATCTTGGCGGTCGTTCAACCCTGATTTCAGAGTATTTGGTTGCTTGTGGTCTAGGCATGGAGCTATAGCATCATCACTTGAGAATAAGGTTCAATGCAAAGATGCAATATTATGTCAGAGAAAACGAAAAGCAAAATAAGTACTCAAAACTGGAGTTCAAGTTGCTGACTGCAATCAAATGCTGTAAAATTGACCCCATCTAAAACCTAGCAAGAAATTCTTTGTTTTCAACCCAAATGCATATGTACAAACAAGTGGCATCGAGGCCGCATGAACAGAAACTGTACTGGAGTCAATACATTACAACATAATATTAACAGCTGAGTTATAGGGTTCAGGATTAGTAAGCGCGAATGCGAACAACATAATCACAATTTTCAAATGCACCGGAGCATATTTTTTAATCCTACATGCACACTTATGTCAAGACAAGGCAACTTTATTATAGCCTTTCGAGAGCACTGCATTTGTGCAAGCAAGATGCACCAGCTTTCAGCTAACACCTCGATATAGAGCATTAGTTTGGAGGTCATCCATATTATCAATGTTTCTGTATCCATCAATCTCCCTGAGACCTGTGTAGCCCCGGCGGACCAAATATTCACGGTAATCATCTTCTGTGTAAAAAATCTTCTCCTCTGTGTGGACCGGTATATGATCTGACTCATCATAGTGGCACACTTTTATAGCCAAACCTGAAAGCAGAAGTTCAAAAATACACAGAAAAATGCAAGTACCTAGTTATTCTCTTCGACCAATGAAAAAAAAAAGGCTTATTACCCAAATATACCCCAAACTTGAGTAAAAAATGAAATTATGCTCCTTACCTTTTATTGCATGTAAATAAAGCTATAATTTTTTGTCTGTAATTATAACCGTAACTTTTAAAATGAATGAAAAAATCCAATTGGAACAATGGAAGACATCATTTATTATCTAGCTACGCTAGTAAACACGTGACAAGTCATAATAGTCTTTCGTTATTCCAAGTAGACTTTTTATAGGATAACTTAAGTTATAAAACAACTTAAAAGTTGTTTCAATTGGATTTTTTTAATTGATTTTAAAAGTTTATGACTATAATTACAAAAAAAAAAAAAATTTAGTCTTATTTAGACATAATAAAAGGTCAGGGGCTTAATTCCATTTTTTTACTGACGTTTGAGGGTATATTTGGAAATTGAGCCAAAAAAAAATGTCTGCAGGTATGTTTGCTATGTAATATTTCATGTGGAAGCCACTCTGAATTATTAAGTGCAGGCTAGATCAACAGACAATAGATAAGAATGTTAAAAGTTGGCCAATGCACAAGGCTCTTACATTGTGGGGATTTTGGTAGGGTAAAACATCTATAGGTTTTATCCTTACCCATCCTTTGTAGATGATAGAATCATAGAAGATTATCACATCATTCAGAGCTGTATCTTTCATCTATTATATTTTTATGAAATCAATTTCTTGAGAAAGTTTTTCGTCAGAAAGCTAGCAGAAACAGCATGCATGTCAATGTTACCTTCATCAAGGTGGAGAGTATAATTCCCTAAAGGCATTTCCCTGTCAAGGCTACGAACTATATGGTCTTCATCCTCCAACCAAAATGCACGCTTAGTTCTCAATCTAAAAGCAGATTTAATTGCCTCCCTGATGGCATCAGCAGTACCATCTATACCAATCCTTCTGGTGTAGTCCCCAAACTTGACAGTTATAACCCTTCCTCCATATGACTGACAGTCCCCACCTACCAAAAAGGGTGTGAAAGAGAATGAGATGTCCATATACAGATTTCCAGAGTCAAAAATTTTAGCTCAGACAAGATTTGGGAGCCAATGCTCATAATCAAGAGCATTTAACACAAACGCATTCAGTTGAGCACATCCAAAAGAAAATGTGCCCGTGATGCACCACCAAAACACCTGAACATTGTGCTCCATTTAAAACCATCGTATCTTTTGGTAAAATTCAAACAAAACTTACCATTTCCAGAGGCCTCTCTCCAATTCCAAGGAGGAACTCCACCGGCTGCAACAGCATCAGCTGCAGTGATAGCAAGAGGATGTCCATCATGATCTAAACGTCTTTCAAGATTAAGCGTTGGCCTGCCACTAGCTGCACACCAGAAAGCATAAACAGAATGAGATACAGAACCTTTTAAGATAGTTTTAGAAAAAGGCAACATGGTTAAAGGCAAGTATGCTATGGTATAAGTTCCACTGAGATTGAAAATAAATAGAAGGCATAAGATTGCGTAACCACATAGCATAGATTGCAGGCTTATGAACCCCATTGATAGATGCATATGTCATTCACTAAATTAAATTATCTCAACTTTTTCAAGATTCAATAAACAACATTTCAGCATTGTGTATGCCCCCAAAAAATAAAAACATGTACATTGATTGCAGCTAAAGGTTGCTAAAAACAAGCTTTTGGGGCACAAAAACTACTTATAGTCCTGTGCAGACTTAAGAAAATCCTTCAAATGGAAAGATAAGGGCAGACATGATGAAATGTACAATCGACTGTCTAAAGATGCTAATGGTGCACTAGGCAAAGACTCTTTAGAAGAACAGTTTCCATAGGATATTATTTGAGCGATCCGTTAAATGAGGATAGCATTAGAGTAAGACAGTGTAGATAATCAACATGGGTTTCTATCAGCACATGACTATTTCACTCTCAGAATAACTTATCCTGGGTGGGAGCAGGTTGTAAGTTGGGTTCACTACAAGGCTAATGACAGTGTCACTACAATTAAAAGGTCCGAATTCACTGCAAGAAGATTGAGAATGAAGGGAAAGAAACAAGCAAGGCTGTCCATGGTGGTGTCTTGGCTTCTTGAAAGATGTTAACAACAGGAAAAAGTGATTGTTCAGTTTTAAGTTATAAAAAGTACACCCGGTTTAACTGATGAAATAAATAGAGGATGACAGTACCTAAAGATTACCAGATTAATATGACAGGTAACAGTGTGGGCCCTATAAAAAATACGCTCATGACTAGGTTCTCTGCAAATAGGAGTTTCCAGATGGATACACTCTTCTCTGATTATGCCTTGTAAAGCCCCTAAATCCAGGTAAGAAGTTGATGAGGTACAAGGTTGTTAAGATTACTGAAATTGCATCCAATAAATTCTATGATTTACCCAAATTAACTTGAGGAAAAATATTACTACAAGCTCATAAAGGAGTGAAAAAGAAAATTCAAGATAAACCAGAAGAGAGCAAACGTAAATTACAACAACATACCTTCAACAGGACCAAATGATATGCCGGTATCCTCAAAACCTGGAAGAGTCAAGTCATATTGGTGACAATTATTAAAATCATGGTAATAGAAAAAAGACTGAATGTATGTTGCAAACTGAATATAGAAACAATACAACTATCCATCAGGTAGCGTACATGAATACCCTCTCCTCCACCCAAAGAGACAGAGTAAGATAGAGAGAGAGAGAGAGAGAGATTGAAATCCCCAAGCAGGGGGGGCTAAAACTTATGTACTAATTTCAAGAAGTGAAATGCAACAGCGAGGTATTATGTCTGTATAAGACAAAACCCTGAGAAAACATCGTAAAAGTAGAATGAAGGTATTGGAAAATGGATCAAACAACATAAGACAACAGAGAGGAAATCAATAGACCATACACCAATTTCCAAATAAGATTTGATTATATCAACATACTACTTCCCTTCTCCTATTAGAAAGGTGGTATTCTAAATTTTAAGAAAACCAGAGAAGCCTGCTGCCTTTATGCCATATCTTGAAGTTTGCTTTGTGGAATAATCATTCATTTTCTGCTCAGCATGATTCATGCTTCAAGTGACTTGAACACCATATCACATTTTGAATAACTCATTTGTTCTGTAGACATGACACCTTCTTCACAAGTAGATACAATACATGTTAAATATTTGTCCGTCTATGGCTCTATGCTCCATAATAAAGATGTCATTTAAAAGCAGCAGTTTTATAAGTACCAACTTTCATAAGGATACATGAAAGCAAACAAGCCTTCTTCTCAACCACAGAAGACTACTCAGTCAAGTCATTTACAATCAAAGAAACTCCTACATTTAAAAGAACCAAAACTAATTTCTTTTCTCAACTATAATTCATAAAATACCATCACTTTTTTTGGCCAAAAATGCCATCACTTTAGTAACTTTATAACAAATTCAACTTCAAAAATTATAGCAGCCTTTAGACAAAAAAGGATTCAGATGGTCTAAATCTCAAACATCGGTATTCACATTGGAAATCCATTAAAGCCAAATCACCCAAAAACAGATTCTTAGATCCAAAAAAAGCCTTTAAAAAGAAAGTCCGCATCAACATCATCCAGTAACAACCCAACAACAATTCAATAAAAGCCCCACTTTTTTAATGCCAAAAAAAAAAGGAAAAAAACCTCAAAAAATAGCGCATACCCTTATCAGCGAAATGCATAAAGGAATCAAGCTTAGGAGGGGGAGGAGTTGGACTCTTATAAAGATGCTTCGTCCTTTCCCTTAAAATCTCGTCAATTTCCTTATAGTAAGACATCTTAGCTGACCCACTCCCTCGATCTTGATGCTTAGTTTTCTTAAACTCCTTTAACAAGTTCCTCCATTTGTCCGTACACATAGTTGGCGATCGATCGAACCCTTTCTCTCTCATCTTAGCCGATATCTGCTCCCACAAGTGCTTGTTCGATTTGGAAGTATTGAAAAGACTATCCATTTCCCTTCGAAAGGCGATAAGGCTACGGGTTTCGTCTTGGACCCAGGTCTCGGCTCGTTTCTTGGGGGCTTTGACTTCTGGGTCTTCGCCGCTACTTTCTCCTAAGATCATTTGCTGTTGCTGTTGTTGGTGAGGAGGAGGGTGGTGGTGAGGTGGCAAATCCCCATTGGTGGTGACCTCGATGATCATGTCACGGGCAGTAGCAGGAACATCCTCCTTGTATAAATCTATTGGACGGGGCTTCTCCGATAAGTACATGGCGGTCTTGAATCCGAATGGGATATGGGTTTTTCTTCTTTGTTCTTCTTTTCTTCCTTTTTTTTTTTGTGTTGATTAAAGGGGTTTAGGCTTTTTTTAGGAGTTGAAAAGATTGAGGGTTTTGACAAGGAGAAGGAGAAGTGAAATCATGGGGGATTTGATTTTTTTTTTTTTTTTGAGGATTTAGCAGAGAAATATAGATTGAAAGAGCGTTGAGTTCAAGCCAGGGGAGTGAGTCTATGAAAGAAGATGAGCTGGAAGTGGACTGGTCGCTTTCCTTCCGCCTTGCTTATGGCCGTTGTTCTGCGTTGCGTTTTACCCTTTCTCCCTAACCAAATTCCAATCCTTTCTTTTTTTTTTTTTTCCAATTTAATTTTTTATAATGGATAATAATTCATATTGATCAAAAGAACAAACGGGTAATTGATTTTTTTATGTTAAATAGGATTAATGTCAGGCTCTTAAATTATAATAAAATATTAAATATAATATTTAAAATTTAAAAATTTATAATATAATATTTAAATTATAAATTTATTAATTAATAAAATATTTAAATAATTATTTATCCATTACTTATTATCATTTAAAATTAATAAAAATAAAAATAAATGTTATATTAATTAATATATTTATAATTCAAATGTTACATTAAATATTTTTAAAATGTATATATTATATTAACTATTTACTTATTATCATTTAAAATTAATGAAAATAAAAATAAATGTTATATTAATTAATATATTTATAATTCAAATATTATATTAAATATTTTTAAAATGTATATATTATATTAAAAATTTCAATATAATTTAAAGCATAACATTAATTTTTTAAATAAATAGTACCTTTCTAGTCTTTTTATATATTAAGTACTCATTTTGATACTTTCATTTTAATTAGTTCTTTTGATTTTTTTTTTTAATTTTCATTGGTATTAGTATTTTTTATTTAAATTTAATTTTATTTCATTAAAATTAAATTTTGAATATTTTATGAAAAGATAGTACAATTGCTAATGTATTAATATTTTTTAATTAGAAGAATACTCTAAGATTAAACAACAAAATAATATTAATATATTGCCAAATATTAAAATATAGTATTACTATTATTTTAACTCAAGTCGGTGATTTTGTACATAAAAAAGGACATTTAATTGTGGTGGTGGGATTTTTATTTTTAATGATAATTTCGGGGAAATGAATTTTAACCTTAAAAGCATGTGTATATGAATAAAGTTTTTGATGAATAATTTATAAATGTGATCGTTTTTTATTTGTTTATATTTATTTATTAAATAAATTAAATACGAATATAAATTTATTTAATTCATTTATATTCACAAATAAATTTATATAAGATTCATTATAAATTTATTCGTTTATTATTTATTTAATATTTTATTTATAATAATAATAAAATTATATTTTTATTTTTTATCTTAAACTTATTTTAAAGTTTATTTATATTTGTTAGATTTATTTATTTAAATTTATTTAATTATAATTTATTTATTATTTATAAATATATTTATTTATATATATTCATTTAATATTTATGAATGAATTCGATTAATTTGATTAAACCAAATATGAATCAAACGTAAATATTTTATTATTCAAACAAATCAAGCTCTAACAAACAAAATAAATTTTTTTATCAAACAAGAATCAAATCAAAATATTTCTAAAAATAAACCAACAATTTGTTTACAAATCGTACCTAAAAGGAAGTGTGTTAGTGTAATTGTGTGTGTGTGTGTATATATATATATATATATATATAAGTTAAAATTTTTAGTAAAAGAGGAAATTTCTAATGTAGATGGCCTCACATTTTGACATCTGGATGAGTTTTAACAATCGTCAAGTACCCTGCATTTATTATTATTATTATTATTATTATTATTATTATTATTATTATTATTATTATTATTATCAATTGATTTGATTTTATATAAATTTTAAAATATTTTCAATGAATTAATTATATTTATTTGTTTTTAAATTTTTAATTGATTCACCTTATTTTTCTAATAAAATATTCTAAATTATAGATATAGCATTTGAAAAAACTTGCTGAAATTTAAATGAATCCATTATAATAAATTTCCATAAATTATGCCTAATTTAATTTGTATTAATTAAAAGCCTTCTTATTTTTTATTGTACCAAAAAAATCTATTATAAATAGGGTATCTTGATGTAATCTAGCATTACTTAAAAGGTTATTCTCCAATTGCATTAGTGTTAGATCAAGGTAAACCTATCATATTCCTTCTCAATTACAATTTATTTTTTTTCAATAATGTATATTTCGAATTATGACTGTCTTGGTTTGTTTCAATTTGTACTGTTTTGGTTTGTTTATTTTTAATTTAATGGTTTGATTTATTTAATTTCACATTCTATATTGATTTTTTACTTTAATTTCCTATTATACTATTCAATATTATATAACAAATAAAAAACATGTGATTATTAAGGTGTTAAATGAAAGAAAAATCAATGCTCATAGGAACCACATCATGGCAGATACAATGTTAATCCAAAAAATTTTAATGTTAATGGTAAAAATTGCAATAGATAATTTTCAATTTTCATATATGAACAAATCAAATAATCAACTATATGTCTTAATTTTTATAAAAAAAAAAAATACAGATTAATTACAAATAATTTTAAATTAAGATTAATTTTGAGATGAAATTTTTTTTAATTTTTTGGAATCAAAGACATGATTGACTTTTATTTATATAATACTTAGATTCAATAAATTACAATTTAAGTTTTTTTTTTTTTTAATTTGATGATAATTGCATAAATATATCAAATATATAATTAATTTATTTTACAATAGTGAAATATACAAAATTTAAATAAAAAACTAAATATATAAAATTTGAAATGTTAATAAACTTAAAATCTTATATTATCAATTAAAAAAATTATTTATATATAAATATATTCGTATGCATGGACGAGTTTAAAACTAGTTAGATATTATATTTGCTTGGTTTGGACTTGTAGAGGTTGAATTGTAAATTTTAATTCATCGTTATGACAGGATAAGGAACGGCATCGTTTGAAAAAAAAATTGAAAAAGCGATGCGCTCTTCGTCTACCCATTTGCTTCCCTTCATTTTCGTAGCTGTAGTCTTTGGTTTTAGATCCAAACTCTAAAAAACCAGATAAATAACAATTAAAAAAAGGGGTTTTGGTTATAATCCAATTATGTTGGTCAAGCTGATTTGAGTCCCTTATTTTAAATCAAGAAACACCCATAGCCATTCTGTCAGCTCCCATTTCAGTCTTATTTACTTTTGCTACTCAAGTTCTCTTTCAGGTATATGATCAAACACCTCTTGGCCATTGTTTTATTGAAAATTTTTGGTTTTACTGGGTTTTCTTTTATGCGAGTTTTCAGTTTCCTTAATAAACATTTTCATTGTCTGATACTTTTGCTTCTTTCTTTTACCTGTTTGTGAAAACCAATATTTGGTTGATTTAGCTGGGTGTGGAAAGTTGTGATTTTGCTCTCTATTTTCTTTGGTTAAATATAGTACATAAGATTTTGTATGAAAAGGTACATTCTTTTTGGCTATAGAAAAGTTCACAATCTGCTTTTTTACCCTGATATGGTTACTTATTGGCCGGAAGGAAATGGTAGCATTATTAGAACAGAAATAATCAGATGGTTCTACAATCCACTATTTTTGCAAGTAATTTTATGAGACTTACCGTTTGATGTCTCGGATTTATTGAAAGTTCTGTTGTTTCTGTTGTGTAAAACATAAATGTAAAGAATAGCTAAATTCACATTAATCCTGTTTTGAAAGACATTTTGTGGTTTTATTTTACCCCACCAAGATGGAAAATTGATTACTTAACTAGCAAGAATAGAATATGGTGCATTTCTTGAGGATTAGAAAAGGCTACGAATTTTTCTGATATTGTTTACTGTACTATGGGTTTGTAGCCTACTTCTTCTACGGTTTTAGAATATATATATATATATATATATATATTGTAGATTTTTGTATGCTTTACATTTGTATTTTTTTTTTTTTTTTGTGATAAACAGAATTTGATGTAGGAAATCTATCTAATTATGTTCGCTCTCTTTTGGTCCTGAAACTGAAATCCATGTAAAATTTGCATGGCTTTTGTTGGATATTGTATCAGAAAAAAAACAGCTATCCACATGCCTAGTTCCCACAAATGAGCAATTGCAACATGACTAGATTTTGTGCCACTCACTGCAAAGTAGTGTTTCCCTTGTTCATGAGCAGAAGGTGGAGAAATGGATGTCAAAGAACCCTTTCCACCAGCGTTATGACACATATCTCTCCAAACACCCTACTTTTTGTTCATCTGCCATCATCGATAGTGCGTGCTGTCAACCTCACCCAATTTGATGCACCTCAACGCTCAGATGAATGGTTTGCCCTACGCAGGAACAAGTTGACCACAAGCACCTTCAGTACTGCTTTGGGTTTTTGGAAACGAAACCGCCGCACTGAGCTCTGGCATGAAAAAGTATTTGCTTCAGAAACTCAGGTTTTGGAATCTTCTACAAAGTGTGCTATGGAGTGGGGTGTGCTCAATGAAGCAGCAGCTATTGAGCGGTATAGAAGTATCACTGGACGTGACGTTAGCTCATTAGGATTTGCTATCCATTCAAAGGAGCAGTTTGATTGGCTTGGGGCATCCCCAGATGGTCTTCTTGGTTGCTTTCCAGGAGGTGGCATTCTGGAAGTGAAGTGTCCATACAACAAAGGCAAACCTGAGACTGCTCTGCCGTGGTCAACTATGCCATTCTATTATATGCCTCAGGTTCAGGGTCAAATGGAGATAATGGACCGAGAATGGGTTGACTTGTATTGCTGGACACCAAATGGAAGCACAATATTTCGCGTGCATAGAGAACGCAGTTATTGGGATCTTATACATGGACTTTTACGGGAATTTTGGTGGGAAAATGTAATACCCGCAAGGGAGGCCCTGTTGTTGGATAAGGAAGAGGAGGCTAAGAAATATGAGCCTGCATCCACACACAAGCTGACGGGCCTTGCAATTTATAAGAGCATGAAGTTAGCAAGTGAAGCAAAAATGTTATGTAGAGAGATTGCAGGTCATATTGAATTTTATATGACGTAATGAGTTTTTCGAGTCACTATATGAATTTGAAAACAACAAAAAGCGCCTTCACCAATATTTTTTAGTTAGCTTTAATTAGTCATTTATTAAAATTTATTTTTTTAATAAAATTTTAAAATTAATTAAAATTAATTAAAAAATAATTTTTATATTTATAAAATAGTTTGAGTTTGCGAGTATGAGAAAATATTAGTATCCTCATAGTACATATAAAAATGATGTTAATTAATTATGTGTTATTTTTTAATTTTGATTAAAATAGATTTAATTTTGGTATTTAAAATTTAATTTTTTTATTATAAAAAATATTTTTTTTTCTTTTAGTATTTTTTATTTTTGAAAAATAAATAAGAATTTTGCATATTGAAAAATATTTAAAAATATTTCAATGTTTTGGGTAATATTAATAGGAACTTTTTCACTTAAAAAACTTTTAAAAATTTTTATTTGAAGTTCTAAAAAATCTTATTTTTGATGATTTACATTTATCATTAAAATTTATATTTAATAAGTAAATTGTAGAATATAATAAAATAATATTTTTTAAAATTTATTATTTTTATATTAAAATAAGAAATTATTATAAAAAATTATTTTAAATGTTTCGATATATTGACAATATTTTAAATAAATTTTCATACTTAAAGATTCTTAAAAAATTACTATTCGAACCTTTTTAGGATCTCATTTTCATATATTTTATTTTTTAAATTTTTTATAATTATTAATATTTAAAAGTTATATAATAATATAATTATTTATAAATAAATTTATTTCTTAAAAAATGTATGCACTTACAAATATTTTATATTTTTATCTATTTTTTTAAATTATTCAAATTAAAAAAATGAGAATTTTTGTATTGAAAATATTTTTTAAATATTTCAATATTTTGATAATTTTTAAAAAAATTTTCTCACTTATAAAATTTTTGAAAATTATTACTCAACTTTTGAGAATTTCATCATTAGATATTTCATTTTCTTTTATAATTTATATGTGAAATATGATGTATATGAATTAATTTGTGATGTCATTATATTATATAAAAAAATTTAAATAAAAAGTAAATGAAAGTTTTCGTATTGAAAATCATTTTAAATATTTTAATATTTTGATAATATTTTTTTAAAAATTTTTTATTAAAAAATTTTGTAAGAATCAGTAAATCTCATTATTAAAAATTCATGTTATTATTTTATTTTTTTACAATAAAAAATTATTTCTTTAATTTACCTATAAGTTTTCCATTTAATTAAAAAAAACCTTTAACAAAAAATACATGTTTTTTTAAATTTTAACTTTAAATATACAATTTAATCCATAAACAAACAAGAAATAAAATACCGAAATTGAACGGGCTAACACTAGTCAAAGAAGCAAGATGGTCAACTGCTGACAACATGTGCATATCGGATCGGTCAACAAAATCAGGTCGGGTTGGCATAAGCCTTATCTCTATTTTCTCCTAACAAAAATGTATAAACTTGAAACCCGAATTAGATAGGCTTATTCTACCACGTGCAACTTGATGGCCTACGGAATGTGACTCCCGCAACTTTCTATTTCCTCATTTTTCTCAACAAACCAACCCTCTAGGCCCTAAGCACATTCCTTAACTTTTCCTTTTAACTTTCTAAGCCTCCATCATTTTTTCCAACAAACAATCCTGGAAACTAACCTTTTCAACCTTTCTTTTATTTCCTCCTTTTTTACTTTTCTAAAGCCCCATCATTTTCAACAAATAAACCTCGACTCACCTTTTAATCTTCCTTTAACGTTCCCCCATAACATTTCTAAGCCTTGTCTCTTTTTATCACTTATGTTTTCCCATTTTTCTAAACAAGGCATGCCTGCTCGCCTCTCATCTCTTGAGTTCTCATTTTTATTGTATAGTCTCTTTTTAATTTAGGTTCCTCACTCTAGTAGGCCTAGTGGTGTTTATTTTTATTTTCGACAAAAAAAGGGAAGAATTTTTTTTTAATGGTGGTTGATGGTGACCGTAGAGAGTTAGAGATTATTTGGGTTTTTTTGCTTTGATTTTTTTCTGTGTGCTGTGGGTTTAGCGGCTGGGGTCGCTTGACAATGGCAGCTGTGGGTAAGCGGGGTCACCTAATAGAGCTTGTTTCGGTTATTTTTTATTATTTTTTTTTGGGATAGGTTGCTAGTCAAAGATAAACGGGTGTGTTTGGAGTTGGTTTGTGTGATGGCTGATTTGTTGGTTGGGATTCCGTTGTGGTGTGGGGATTAGGCTGGTGTTGGGAGAGTGTGACTGTGATGGAAAATGGGTGTTGAGGCTTGTGGAATTTTTTTTATTGTTGTTGGTGGTTTGTCGAGGGTGAGTGATTTCAATGGTGTTCTGTGTTCTCTTTTTTTGGCTGAATGGTTGAATGGTTGAGGGGTGAAAATGGGTCTTTTTGGTCGAATGGTGCTTTGGGAAAATCTTCTCTTCTTCGTTTTTTCTCCCCCTCCCTTTTTATAATCAGTGTATTGCAATAAGACATAGGAATTAATTATTTTCGTAATTGTATCAGCAAAACTTCAGCATCTGAAAAGTAGACTAGAAAATTTTTGGCTTGTTGTGGCGTGAAGCTGCCTATGTGTAGTGGTCAAGGGGCTTCCTGCTTTGTAATATTTTACAGTGCCAGCTTCAATTGTCTATTTTCTTTTTTTTTTTTTGTAGTTAAAAAGTTTTGGGGAGTAAATCTTTAATTAATTAAAGTAATTAATGATAACCAACATCTGTTAATTTCGAATGGTAAAGAATTCAGTTTTTTTTTTTTAAATAAAATCTCAATTTCGACTATTATAAATGAAGAAAATAAATGTTAAGAGAACTTATTCTTTTAATGAGATTCGATCGATTTGGTTTTGAAATAATCAGGATGCAAAATAATTAATGTTAAACACAATAAAACTGGGCTTTTTAAATTTAATATAGACTTGCATAAAAGTTTAGACCTTCAAGTTCAATTTATCAATTTTTGACTTGATTCATATTAAATTGAGTTGAGATTTGATCCATAAAAAATGATTAAAAAAACAATTATCTTGACATAAAATTCACACGAATTCAATTAAAATACTTAAGCTGGCTTAAATAGAGATATTTAAATCAAACATAAAAAAAATTGAATCATTTTGGATAAAATTAAGTGTATACATTATAGATGATTGCAAGGTAAAAGTTTGAGCATCTCATTAGTCGCCGTCCATTTTAGCATAAATGTTAATGATTTTTGCCTCTATATTTGTTAAATGGCACTCAAACGGCAATTGCATACTTTTTAATTCCATTTAACCATGATTACCCATGAATTGTAAATGGTTTAGTTCTTGTTAACATGTAGCGCATAACTGTTCGATGTTTGGCTCATGTTAGCACATTCACATTCAAGAAGATTAGTAGAAATAGGCAAAGTTTTCTTGTTTTATTATCTTTTGCCATGCAAAAGAGGGTGCTATGAGGTGTTTTATAATTAAATCTGTTACAATTACTCAAGTCACAAAATGGCAGGATCTGCCATTGTTTAAGCTGTAGAATTCAGTCCCAGTTTGAAATATATTAAAACTAGTCTGGGGATATTTTGCAATTTGGACGTCAAACTTAAATGTATAAAAAGAATTTAACTTTTATTTTTCTCAGAAAAACTAAATAGATGACAATGTAAAACTTTATTTCTCAAGATTCAACGTCATATCTTACATTTGGGGTGCCCAATAGAATCCGACATGTTTATGGGAAGCAAACATCAAACAAAGGAAGAAAGTCGTCCTCATAGGCAAGGACGAAAAAAGTACAGTTATATCATTGATAATTCAAATTATTAAGGAAACATGCTGGGATCAAGAGAACAGATATTACAATCAGCTGTTAAGATTTCCGAGCTCAAAGCATAAAGGTTCAGTGAAAAGACTCTACTGAGAACCACATAAGATAATATCTAAAGCATAACCTGCCTTGCAAAGTGCTACACAGCAAGAAGATTAATCACAACAAATTCATCCAGCAACAGAGACTATAGATATTTCTCAATCTACAGTAACAAATAAATGAATGCTTCCTTGGGAGTCTGTTCAAGTTGGCAAACTCGCAATTTCCACCTTATTCTTGACAGCACAAAGATTTCAACACAGACCAACACTTCATGTCCTATCCAACTTCAGGCTTCAGCATTGACCATCCACAACGCAAATATGTCAAACAAGTGCCAATGCCTAGAAACCACCAAAACAAGATTATTTATCTTGGACAATACATGCAGCACAAGATTTTATTGTCTTTTCCCCCTCTTCTCTCCAAATATCACTAAACCTTGGCTCAGAGGACACAATATGGCTCACCCAAGTTAAGTCCAGTAATATAGGCTGACATTCTTAGAAGATTATAAGGCAATAGCAAAGATAGAGAGACACCATAATCTTTACATTGCTTTCCACGATTAGAAACCAGAAAAAGTGAAATATTTCAGTCTAGCCATGGAGATGAAGATTGCCAGTTTGTTCAAGCGCAGGTAAATTGGACAGGCCAATCATCCTATTCTGCCTCTCCTGGCACTTTTGCAAGTTGTAGCTTCCAACAATCTGAACAAAGCCAATCCAGAGAAAACGTTTCCTCATACTCACCATCATTAATGCATTGACCACACTGAACACACCTTGCTATGCAAAGAGTGCATGCCCTGCATAACTGAGCAGAATGTTCTTTTAGCTGACAACCCTCAGCAGGACAATCGTAAACAAGCCTAATGTTCTGGCATCTTGGGCACACTTCAACATCAATGGCACGATCATCTTCACAAGAGAGAGACACATTTCTTCTGTTATAAATTTGTGGCTTGTGCACATTCGGATGAATCTGGTTGTCCATCCCCAACAATAACTTCAGCTCTTCAAAATGCTTATGTGTCACACCATAGAGCCCACCAATCCTCAAACGCTTCACCCCTTGTGTGCCCATAGATTTCAAAGCCTTTAGGCTACTCAAAATACCCTCGATACTTAGTCTTCTACATCCAGGTACACTCAACTACAACGAGGAAATATTTAGTAGCTTACAATTAAAAAATTAAAAAAAAATATTAATCCAAATATAAAAGAGTAGAAAAAATATATTGAACTAAACCAAAATATCACAGCAACAAAAATTAAAAACCAGACTCCCAAAGAAAACAGAGACAATTATGAAATTTCCCAATTAAGTTTTGAAAAATGCTTCAAAAGCTAGTACTCCAATATCACCAGCCAACATCTGTTTGTTTCTTCCAAAACTTAGGTTTTACATGCATTTAAAAAAGCCCTCAAAACAAATTCCCTATGTTTATCATTACATTAAAATGCAAAGATCTGATTTTGATTTATAGTGAGGCAACAAGGCATGTTAGCCAAATAAAAGCTAAAACATTCAACCCAACAAAGATGAAAGTAACATTGACCAGTTCAGTAAATGCATTAGACCTACAAATAAATGTTGTTCAAGCATAAAAAATCCAGGCAAACTAACCTGTAGTAATCCTGCTTTCTTACATGCCTCTATTAGGGGCGAAACTATTTCTTGGTTCGATATATATTCAAATATCATGTGAATACACATTCATCATCTTGTGGATGGGTCTAAAGACTGTTAGGCGTTAGATTCATAACTATGTTTATAATTTTTTTTTAAAACAATCTCCTGCAAACAATCAATGACAGTACCCCAAAAAAAAAAAATCAGAGAGTAGATAGCAAAACCACTCAGCCAAAATATAACAATACTAAG
Source organism: Durio zibethinus (assembly GCF_002303985.1). Next base: position 4,580,895 of record NW_019168048.1, read on the forward strand.
TCATATTACAACATGAAAGCATCTTCAGTTATATTCCAGTAAATATAATGCTTTGGTTAACTCAAATGCAGACAAACATATAAAAGCATAAGGGCATGAACAAATACACCAACAACATGGTACCCATACAACCCAAGATATAGATGCTAACATAGGAATTAAAATTTCAAAGCAACAAACTAACCTTGATTAGCTTTGGATTATTTTCAACCACACACTTAAGGCCCTCATCAGTAATCCTTTGGCAATCTACCAGGCTCAAGCATTGCAAGCTACCTTGAGCCCTACTGGTTATCTGTAAAAGAACATCATCAGTAATCTTCTCGTTTAGTGGTTGATCTATGTGAATACTCCTCCATAAAAGGGGATCATTCTGAACTGTAGATCGCAGAGATGTGCAAACATTTTCAACCACAAGAAGATCCTGCACACCCAGATAACCAAGGGCCAAAATCAGAGCTTCATGAGGAGCTCCTTCAGGTCCCTCAGAACAACCCTCACAATCCTGAAATTCTTCATTTTCCTGGTCAACAGAAACCATTCCTTTATTCCCCAAATGCAAATTTTCCCCTACATTACAAGCCAATCCAAGACCAGCATGACCAGACAAATAACCTCCTTGCTTCACCTGAGAACAAACATCAAATCCACCAGATACACTACCTTTACTTTTAAACCCCGTGCTTCCAGGGAACATTTGGAACCACATTGCATTATTACAAATAAAGTTCAATCCGGTAAACAACTGATAACTCCCATCACCAGTCCCCACCTCATCTCTCACATAGCGGCCATAATCAATTTCCAAATCCTCAGGCCAACCAGTAATTGAGGTGAAAGTAGTGGTTATATCCATTCCAAAAGGATCCGATGGCAAAAGATCAATAATATCATTAGAAACAAACTCCTTAGAACCACATCGACCACCACCCCTATCCCTCCCATGATCAAAGCAATCTTCCATTTCATGATTTAAATGCCAAGATCTCCAACACCCATCTCCATTCTTCTCTGGGATGCCTTCAACAAGGTACCCATTCACGATTCTCATAGGAGAAACCAGATTATCTTCAGTCAAATGAACAGGAAAGATAGGCTGATGGGAAAAATTCAACGCCATCGTTCTATTTACAACCAATTCCCAATCTTTCTTTCCTCTATATATAGTAATAAATTTCACCAAAAACCCTAAATATCTTTTTTAATGCAAACCCTAAAAATTCCTCTTCTTACTATCTTTTTTTTCTTTTTTTTTTTTTTGGAGGGCTATGATAACAGATAGAAAGAAACAAAATGAAATTAAAAAATTAAAAGAAAAAAAGAAAACGGGATAATTTGGTGGAGGATCTAATCTAACAAGAAAAAACCCTCGATTTTGGATGGCAAACTAAAACAACGCACCAAAAATTTCACAGAGTTTTTCTTGTGTTAAGATACCTAAACAGCAACTACAATCCCTAGAAGGGGAAACACAAAACGGTAGCGCAATCTAACTTCTATATACACAGAAAAAGAATCAATTAAATTTCCTAATCTCAATTTTTATTTTTTAAAGTTTTAAATCCCTCAAAACTAACCTAACCAAAACTAGGGTTTGCGACGAATCAAATAGATAAAGAAACTAAATAATAAAAAAGAAAAAGATAGATCAAAGAAGAAAACCTGGATTGATGGATAACCAAATCCACATTAAGATTCAAATTACCACCAAAAAAGATTCCCTAATTTCACTCCCGCGAAACGCAATCGACAGAGATTATTCCAAGAAGTCTTTCTTGGATTCCAAATAAATAAAAACCCCTTCGAATTAGGGCCAAATTTGGTAAAATTTTCTTCTTTTTTGGGGGGTTTGGTGGTGGTTGACAAATTGGCAAACTCGATTCAATACAGAAACGAGGAAGAGGTGTTATTTTTTTTTTTTTCTGTCGAGAGCGAGAAGACGCGACAGAGAAAATAGAAAATAAAAAGAGAGAGAGAGAGAATGGGGAATGTCGCTAGGAAGGAGGGGGCGGAAATGGGGTAGCGGTGAAATCGGTGAAAATTGGCTCCTATTTTAGAAGAGTTAAATGAAGTGGTAAATGGACAGGTGTCGGTTGTATAAAAATTTTTGAGAATTTTGTTTTTTAATTTATTAGCTAGCTTTCCCTAGATTTCCTTAATTAGAATGAGAGTTTTTGACCGTTGGATTTTAATCGGGCGGTTGAGGGAAGGCATAGAGGAATGGGATGTGATTGGTGGAGAGGGTACGTGTCTTTGAAGTTGTATGGCTAAAATAGTACCAAAAAGTAATTCCAACTCCAAGATTAAATAGGTTTAATTCAAGGCTTAAATATAGAAAAATTTTAATTAAAATAAATAATTATTTGAATTTTCATTATTTTATTATAATTAATAAAATTTTAAATATTTATTTTTGTTCAATTGAATTTTTAAATATTTATTTTTACCCTATTAAGTTTTTGATTGGATGAATATTGATAATAACAATTAATCAATTTTTATTTAATAAAATTTTAATTGAATAAAAATAAACATTTAAAAATTTAATGATTATTTAATTTGAATTAAAAAACATATATTTTGAGTCATCACTAACGTCACTAGAAAACCTTTCAACCCAAAAAAAAAAAAAAAAGATTTGGATTTTTACTCTTTTTTCTTATGAAACATATCAAATAAATACATTTAAAAAGATAATTAGCATTTCAACGTTGCTCTTGTTTTGACTTTGCATGAAAATTAAATATAGTTTTTTGAAGTCAATAAAAAAAATCCATAACCTATAAAAGAAAATAGTTGAGCTGAAAAATATTTTCAACAAGATTATGTTATTAGTTCAGAGCAAAAGACATCATGGTTTGCGGAGGCAAAAGGTGAATAGACCGGAACAGTCTGGAAATGTAGAATCTTCGTCAGAAAAGCGTAAGAGCTAAGTAACTTATGATGTGAAATGAAAAATATCACTATCATTGAAAAACTACATTTTTATCATCCGCCTTGGTGAGGAAGTAACTCAATTTTTGTTATCAACTTGGTGAGGAAGTACGTGGCCGTCAAGATTTAAGATGGAAAGAGACCATGTCAAAGGTTCAACAAAAACCACCTTCGATCGCTTACGCTTGCTGATTGCCAAGACCGGTCAAGGAATCCACCGTAACTTGCAGCCATGAACGACCCCGTCTAAAATGCTAAGCTCAAAGACACTTTTCTTTTTTAATTTCTTATCTACCTTCTCACCTTTATAGTTTAAAAAAAAATTATATACTTAAATAACTTCTTCAAACCCGTAACTAAAGGAGAGAAAAAATTTAATTCAAAATGATAATATTCAATTTGATTCATGCCAAAATCTTTTTATTCAATTCAAGTAATATTCAATTTAATTCGTATTAAATATTTTTATTCAATTTAAATATTACATATATATATTAAATTTATATCAAAATTTAAATCATGAAAAATAAAAAAAATCAAACCCCACTTAATTATATATTTTATTAATATATATTTTAAATTCTTATAAAATAAAAATAATTATTTTATATTTAAATTTATTTAAATATATTAAAAATTATATTAAAATAATATATATAAATAAAAAATTAATTTTTAAAAATCAATGAATTTAACTAAACTAATAAATACGATTCAAATTAGATTAATTTAAAAAAAATAATTCGAGTTCGAATTAAATTTTAAAAATTTTTATAATTATACATTATCTTAAATCAAAATAAATCTCATTTAATTCAGAACATTATCATTCCTATTTAAAACCTCCAAACATCAGCTTCAATAACATATCAATCTCAAAGACATTCTTGAACCCAACCGCAGCAAAAGCACTTAGTCCGCACCAAATTTCCCTCTTCCTCAAGCCAATAATTAGCCAAAGCACCCGATTCCTCGGAGACGAGAGGAGGTCATCTGCAAGGTTACCAGTAGCTTCAACTATAGGGAAGCTAACCCAGACTCCAAGGACATGTTCTAGTTCGTTTAGGAGAGTTAAGGACAACCTTTGGCTGACTGACAAGAAAAGTCGACACCTAGAAAATTCTTCCATTAAATTCTAGGTGTCCACATTTTGAAAGGAATGGACACTAAACCAAAGAATAATAATGTGTAAACCCTACCTCTATCCAACTTGTGCGTTACAAGCTGACACTGCATCACATGAATCAACCTTAAAAAGCAAAGAAACAATAATCTTCTTACCTTGTCTCCAACCTTCTTAGAAATGCCTTCGTGAAGAGTAAAAAGAGGTCATAGCTCACTATCAAGGAAATGATCCGTGACAAATGTACAATAAAATATAACAAAATCCAATGAAATTATGGAACCTTAACTCTCCCTCCAAAAATCCTCAGGATTTGATAGGTTTTATTTGAAAACAATATCACAAAATTAGTTAAACTCTTGCTATCAAGATCCATGTCGAACACATAACTTAAATGTGAAACAATTCAAAACTTTCTGACCCCAAAAATGTTGTTAATTTCTCGACTTCTTTCTTGATGACTTAGATTGGGGTCTGGATGGCTTGGCATTCTGTGAAACGCCTTGAGTTTCACTAGTACCTTGGTTTGATTTCAAGTTAGAACTATTAGAATTGGTAGCCGAGGCACTAGCTTCACTCTTTTCTCTAACTACTGCACCTTGAGAGCCTCTCACCTGAGCTGCTCTCTTATCCTTTCTCTTAGGCCTGTAACTTGACCTTTCTCTCTTGGGAAGCCATCGCTCTGGATCTGGTGGAGGACCTGGATTTGCCGGGTCAAACCCTTTGGGATACCTTTGCTTTCTCTTCCTCTTTTTCTTTGATTTCTCCTTAGTCTTACCATCCTCTTGAGCTTCAGAAAGCCCACCATGAGGAGCATCTTCAACATGTTTTGCCCCAGAAGTTCTCTCCAAACCATCCACGTCAACCCCCTTTAAACCTGGTAATGGCTTCAGTTGCTTCTCGTAAGCTTCAGCCTTGTCAACATTCACACGAGCAACTGTAGTTATCAGCCCAACTAATGCCTCTATGCTTCCATGACTTTTTACAAGCTCCTCGTATAGATGGGCAGCATCCTCCTCCTTGCCATGCCTGAGCTTAAAGGAAGCAGCCTCTTGCATAATAACACTGAGCTGGTCATCTTCAGTCATGGCAGTTTTCCACCATCTGATTGCAGAGTCAAACACAGAAGCTGCACCATTTATATCTCCAGCACGCTCTTTGAGAGCAACAAGAGTGGCAACAGTGGCAGGCATGTGCTGTATATCAGGCACCTTAGAGAGGGATTCAGCTGCAATTTGAGGGTGGCCAGCAGCAGCAGCGACCTGTGCCCTTGCTAAGAGAATGATCTTTGATTTTTCAGGGAATTTCTCAGCAAACTGACCCAACATTTCTTCAGCTTTCGCTGCCTTGTTTTCTCTCACCAAGACAGCAGCTTGAAGCAGTACTGGCATCACACTCTCAGGAAATAGCTCAGGCAACACAGCAACAAGTTCCCGAGCCTGTAGAATTTCACCAACAAATAGATGAAATAAGAACTGCCAAATTCATTAGTTGACTGTCTTTCTTCTAAAAAAAGAGGGCTGAAAAACAATGCAGACCAAAACTGAGAAATGCAAAATCTCAAAATAGAAAACCTGGTCCATCTTATTTGCATGGAGAAGCAGAAGAACACGATTCACATATATTGTCTCTTTTTGTTTTGGTGACAGCTTCAAGTCAATTGCATGCGCAAGCTGAAACTTCTGTGAGTCTTTCTCTTTAAGCCGATCAAGTTTCCTTAAGCTATCAGATATATCTTTTGGACCTTTCACTGCAATAAGGTTGTTGACTGCCACTGCAAGTGATAGTTCATCTGCCAGATTTCGGTTTACAATATCTGTATAACCTCCAACGGCCTCCTGTGTGTGACCAAGGAGCTGATAAAGCAAGCTGATTCACATTAGTGGCTGCTGTATTACCTACCTTCACAGGAAGTAGAGAAAATAAGGGAAATATTAAGGAAAATGCTTGGATTTTGCTGTTATTTTACCTGCTGAACATAAGTTAATTGAACAGCAATAGGAGCTAATTCAATCTCTATATCATCATCAGCAAGGTTCTCTTCTGTCAGTGTTTCCTGACCAATTCTAACAAAAGCAGATGAAAAGAAGAAAAAACATGCATATCAGCATTTGATGTTAGTAAATTGATGGTCTACAACTATCTGGATACATCTGAATATCCCAGCACATAAGCTAAGCAACGGGTTATCTCAGTTCACTGAAAAGCCAGGGCACTAGACTGAAAAACCTTAATCTGAGATGAAACTAACACGACCATCATTATGATATCAGTTCAAACTTCTAATTTCACTTTTCAACATTACCTCTTTCTCCATCTGAAAAAGGATTGATAGAAAATAATCATCCGAAAGCTTATTTAAAAGCTATATTTTGTTTAAAATTTCTCAAGCATTTTATTGTGCTTCAAGGAAAGCAAGAGGTGCCTGTTTTAAAATTATGCCAGACGGAAATGCATAGGGTTAGCCAAAGAAAACCAATTTATAAAACTCAGCAACATCTAGAGAACAATAAAATGATAAAGAGTTATAAAATCATTTTTGAATGCTTAATGCCAAGAACCTTTTTGATTATCCCTACTGTTTTCTCATAATATATCAATTTGCAAATGGAACGATCTCTCAACTGTGTATTTTCTGAAATAAAATTGATAATGAAAATTAAATAAACAAAATTATTCAAAAACAGATCAAGCTAAAAATACAAACAGTTAGCACGCTTAGACTGTTTTTATAATTGTAAATTCCAAGATAAACAAGGCCCACAAATATATGCTTGATCCCTTTCTCGCTTTATCTGAAGATATTATTGCAACATAATACTAGACCAAAACATAAGCAAAATGTGGATCTACTAATAACATTAAACATTAATACACCAACAATATTGAGTAACAAGAAAATTTTTCTCAAGATAACAAACATCCAAACAAAATACTGCAGTACCTTCTGGCCGTGAGCAAGAGTTGTTCAGCATCCTTATGTTTATTTCCTTCAATTAAAGAACAAGCAATATTATATGCCAACTCAAAGCTGCTAGTTGCCTTAACCTTAAGTGTGTCCAAAGTTCCTTGTACTTCAGAAGCTCTCCCAGCTGAAATCAAACCAGCAACCAAATTTATTTCCAAGGAATCAATCTTCGCTCTTTGAAGATTCCGACAGATATCAACACAAGCATCCATTTTTCCTAGACGATATAGAATCTGAGATTCTAACAACATGATTGGATGAGTCTTATCTTGCTTCTCCAAAACCTCCAAGGCTTCATCCAACTTGTTTTGTCTATATAGGCAATATGCCTATTTAGAGATAGCAAGATAAAAAAGAATATCAATACAAATAAGTAAAATTTTTGGAACATCCATGCAGCCAAGATGTGGTGATCTATTATTGATCAAATAAATTAAATATCTAGAAATAAAAAATTTATATGCAGGGTGCACCATTAATAAACAGGTCAATCTATTTACTTGCACAAACATGCATGAATCATTAAAAAGGAAAAAAAAGGAAACGAAAGAAAAGATAACACTGAAAAATAATTAAAAAAATACTTGCATACCAGTTACAAATGGTAAAGAACCTTTCTAAAGACTATGAAAAAATGCAATCAGCCAATCAATAAAATCAAGAACTCGAACTCTGACTTGTGAACTTCCCAAATCATTCTACTGAATCACAAACCAATCAAAGTAAATACAATTAATTTACAATATTTAATATTTCAAATTTTATTTTCAAGAACATTGTTTACTTTTGTATCCAAATGCGAGAAAGTTCAAATCAGTAGTGGGATTCAATTAAACTAATACGACCAATTTACGAAATGCGGTGAAAGAAACTAAGATCAGATAAAAATACAAAGGAAAATTAAAAAAAAAAAAAAGTTACGGGAACTGACCGACCTTGTAGAAACTGAAATCAAAAGAAACCTTCTGAACAGACTGAATTGTTGAGAGAGCCTCCTCAATCTTGTCGCCCTTTATCAACGCCACAACTTTGCATCGAATGGCGTCCTCATCTCCGGTAGCAACAGACAGAACTGCGTAAATTTAAAATTAAATAAATAAAGTTCAATTGATCAGATGTGATCGGATTTGAAAAGAAAATAAAATCATCAACGAAATGAACCTTGATTTGCAACTTTGACGGCTTGTGTGAATTCAGATCGTTGGATGTGTCTGTCGAGTGAAGTAAAAAGATCTTCGATAGGGGGTGGAGGCTGCAACGGCGATGGAGCCCCTTTTGGCTTCTCTTTGGGCTTCGGAGCCATTGATCTGCTGCAACGGAGAAATCAGATTTTTTTTTCTCGTTTACCAAACGGATGAAAGAAATTGATAGATCGGCATTTTTGAGGATTTGACGGTCTTTCCTGCTCTTCTTCGCGTTCGGTTTTCTCTTGTTTTGCTCCTCTTGGAGCAATGGACTCCTTTCAAATGGGCCTTAAGCCCTGTGAACTGAAGAAGCAAAACGCAACTAGGCTATCTGTTAGGAATAGGCTCTTTACTGTCCACAGCCGGACCCCTGCCCATGTACATTAAATATTTTATTGTTGAAATAAAAAAAAAAAAATCTGACATGTTAAGATTGTTCTTATATTTTTATTTTTGTTTTAAAATCAAAATCAAATAAAACAAAACATATGATTATTAATAGAATAATAATTTCGAAGTAAGATGGGGTATAACTCATGTTTAAAAATCTTGCAGTCTTAGCTGTGGGTTTTATTTCGTGTGAATTTAATTATTTAATTATATTATAATTTAGTAATTTATTATTTAATAATTTAATATAGTATTTAATTATATAAATATAATATTTAATTAAATTTATAATTAAAAAAATTTAAACTCATTTTTTATCTGAAGTCGACCGAGTCTGTGAACTTCGAAGGAGTAACTTTGCTTATGAAAATGTTTATTGATACAAAAGTTCCTTCATAATTAAATCTAGATCGAATAGTTTAACAAGAAACTTGGAGGGTTTTTTTTATTATTTATATTTGTTTTTTAATTTCTTTTTTTACATAAAAGTTTATCATGAAAAATATTTTTTATTCCAAAAATAAAATATATCAAAAGTTTCATAAAAGAATTACATTAAATTTATAAATATTCACAAAAAAAAATGATTAACTAAAATATCTTAATCTAAATATTCTAAGTAAAATAATCTAAATATCCGAATCTAAATATTTCAAGTAAAATAATCAAACTTTTTTAATTCAACAATCCTTGTTTAATTTATTTTTTGAAAATTTTTTATTTATTTTATCTCAACCTTTTACATAACTCATTTGATAAAAACATTACATGCTTAAATCTTATTAAATTAGAATTTTAGTGAATTTGATCATGCCATTTAGCTAATACTCAAATGATATTCTTTAAAATTTTTGAACTTTCGAATCACATAAAAAAGTAATATTCTACTAAAATTTATCTTTATTGCCATCATGCAAAACAGAATGAGTTGTAAATTTTGATGTGCAAAGTGATATTGATCTAAAACTTATGTTGAGACCTTGCAATTTGTGCATTATATTGAACTGTAACCCACGGTAGGTTTGATTGCATTCAAATGAATTTTAAAATTTCATTTGAATGAACATTAAATTAATTATTGATAAATTAAAAAAAATAAAATTATTATAATTGTAATTAAAAAAATAAATTAATTAAGTGAGCTTTTGAATGATTAATTCATTTATGAAAGAAAAGGATAAAAAATTATAAAAAGTATTGATGAATAAGAGAAAGAAAGAAAGGGATTGATGAATCAAATTATTATAGTAAAAAAAAGTGCACCGCACAGAACTGCCAGTCTGGAGCCCACATTGTAAGTACGAGGCTGCTATCCTATAAGGCCATGACTGTTTTAAGCTCCGTAAAATTCCCGAAATCAGATGCAATCCAACCAGATATAGGGCCACGATTGAAATGTAACCATATTTGAAGGGCCGGCCATTTTTTGTGAAATGTAACGCTCAAAAACGACAGCTCTACGGTTCTACCAAAACTCGCATCCATTTTTTAAATAATTTTAAAAAATGAAAGCAAAAATCACTCACGAAAAGTCAACAATCCAAAATTTTTTTGCATTCCAATTCACAATATTAAATTAAATTTAACTTTTTTTTCCGCTCCGAATGACGGAAATTTCCCTCCCAATCTAACCCCCTCACTTGTCGTTTGGCTCCAAAGAAAATTAAATAGCGGAAGAAGTAAAAATCAAGACGCAATGGAAAGCGAAGGAAACGGTGAGAAGAAAATGAGCAGCAAACCGAAGAAAGGAAGTAACATCATACCACTCACCGGAGCTGCCGCTCTTCTCACTCTCGCTGTTAGCCTTGCGATTACCGCCATTAACAACCGAAGAAACTCCAAGAAAAAAGGTCACTTCAATTTTTTCTTTTTCAATAGTTTTTTTTACTGCTTTTCTTTTTTACTTGCTTGCTACTCTTTTAAATGTCGTACTTAAGTTCTTTTTTTCTTATTTTTAATTTTATTTTAATTTAGATCTTCGGGGATGTAATTTTCGAGTTAATTTGTCGGCGAGTGAGATTCTAAAGTTAGCTGACCGAATTATTGCAAAATCGAAGGAAGTTCATGATGCCGTTGCTTCAGTACCGCTCGATAAGGTTTTCATAATTTCAGTACTTTTTTTTCTCTGATTTTCTTTTTGCCTATTTCTACATTTGAAAGACTGAAATAGATATCTGTTTATATTTTTTTTGAAAAATTCTCAGGTTACGTATAAGAATGTTATATCACCATTGGCAGAATTGGAGGCACAGCAGTTTCCATTGGCGCAATCATGTGTGGTTCCAAAGTTGGTTTCTACTTCAGATAAAGTGCGTAAAGCAAGCGCTGAAGCGGAGAAGAAAATAGATGCACATTCCTCTTCCTGCAGGTTTAGTTCACTTGTTTATGACTTATATCAGAATCAAGATATACTATTTATGCTTTTAGTTATTTTTCATTTAGTTGGTAATAGTTTTTTGAATCTTAACTATTGATCTAATTTAATCTAGTATGCCTTTGTAAGTATTTGTAGATATAAAAATTTTACTTTCCAATTTGTATACTAAGTATCTAGTTGAACATTTCTGCTGTTTTCATGGGGTGCTGAATTGACAGTAAGCGGGAAGATGTATACCTTGTTGTTAAAGCTTTTGCTGCAAAAGGGGAATGGATGGGCCCAGAAGCTAGACACTATGTCCATTGCTTGGTAAGGGAAATATTTACACTTTCTCATGTTTGTTACTCATATTGTGACATGGGGTTCAACATTTGTAGCTAATCCCCTGCTAGGAGTGAAAATTTTAGCTTTAGTTTTATACAGAAGGAATGGCCAGATGAGGTTGTATAATTTAATGTACTGTGCTTTAAAACACTAACGTTTCATTGTTTTGAATCTTTTTAACATTTATTTAGTGGTTGAGTTGGTCAGTCCTAGTCTTGATTCCTTTCTGACCAGTGACAGATCAGAGACTTTGAACGGAATGGATTAAATCTTACAGCAACAAAAAGAGAAGAGGTGCAACGCTTGAGAGCTCAAATTGATGAGCTAAGTTTTCAATATGTTCAGAATTTGAATGATGATAGCACTTATCTTTTGTTCCGTGAGAATGAGCTAGCTGGAGTACCAACAGAGTTCCTCAAGGTTCTATATTTCTATATTTTCATTTGCTCTGGCTGTCCTTTTATTAGTTTATATTTGGAAAATTCTGACTCTATATCTGTCTCTTTTAGACAAAAATTCCAAATTCATGTTATTTTTTGCATTTGATTTGTGCTTGTTTGCTGATGATACATTTTCCTATGATGTTAATTTAATTCTTACCCTACTTATATCATGCTTAAGTTGTTGAACTTTAACATTCTGGAAAAGTGGTGGTGGTCACTTATAATGTGTTTTAAAATGTGAAATATTGCTTTATTATTGAGAATAAGTTCCATTTTGAGATTTGACCATTGGCTGTAGTGGAAATCAAAGAAAACATGCCTCTAAAATGAAGATTTCAAATATCAATAAAGTGAAAATTGCATAATATGATGCGTTGGTACTGCATCATAAAAGCCCAAAAAGCAAAGCTCTTCCATTTTGGAAACACGACTATTAATAGATATTGCTGCTATTCCTTACATGGAAATACAATTTATGAACATAAAGTTTTAGTCCTGGAAATTTGCATCCCTTTATGATGTAATTTCTTTTAATGACTCAGATTTGTAGCATAAATTTTGTAGTAAATCTTGTTTCACTCCGCTTCTTTTACAGACTTTAGAAGAAGTGGAAAATGGGACGTTCAAAGTCACATCGAAAAGTCATCATGTTGCAGCAGTGTTGGAGCTATGCAAGGTATGATTATCCAAGTTGATTAATATTCTGCTGTAAATATGGTTGACAATGGCTGTGCCCTTGCTGTTAGAAAAATTTTTGCAGAAACTTACAAGGTGAATTATGAGATTGCAAAACTTATGGAGATCAATTGTGTATTTGCAGTGTAAAATGCTTAAGGAGTTGTGATTAATTTTCTTAATACAGGCTTTTAAAGATATCTGATAATGCAACACTAGCATGATAATGCAATCCAGCAAATTTTCAATTAAGTGCTTATTACCACTGTTGTGGTGAATATGCATCAAATGCATGGCCTTTCTTGTGGATGATAATGACAGCTGCTCAACTAAGATGAACTTAATTCTATATATTTGCCTTTATTTGGGCTTTAGAGTGGAAATCTAGTGCAGTTTTGTTCGATTTCTATTATTTCGGTATCGCTTGAAATATGAGAATGACTTTTGTGGAGTTTCCTATTTTCATTCTGAACCTTTGCAGATAGGAAAGACAAGAAGGTTAGTAGCTATGGCATATGGAAAGAGATGTGCAAATGTCAATCTTTCCATCATGGAAGATTTGGTAACTATCAAATTGCCTCCCTGGGCCCCTCCTTCCTTCTTCTTTGAAAAGATGCTTATATAGGAAAGAGAAGTAGCATATAGAAGATCCTCATTCTTAAGACTTGAAATGAAATGATATTCTAATTCAGACCAAGGGCTGTGTTCACACTGAAGCCTATTTAAAAAATGTGGAAAGTCAATTGACTCCGTTGATCTGACATTTTTAATATTTTGTTTTGGCACAAGCTGCTAAACCCTCCTTTCAGCACATCGTTTTAACGTTTGTGCCTTTTAAAACGCACCTAACAAGGTAGGGGGCACTTTTGCTAAACTTTGTCATTTTCTATATATTGTCTCCATGTATGATACTTTTACAATTTAGGCCATGTTAGAGGCCCCAGAGGTTAGAGCTTAAGGCTTCATCTTGGAGGTCTTGAGTTCGTATCCTGGGATGGGCATGGTGGGATTTATTGGATGGAAGAGTGCTACCATCCATTGTCTAGCACAATATCACATGTATCAAAAAAGAGAGAAAACTGTAAGTTCAACATATTGACATGGGGGTTTCTGTAATTTAAGTTATTATTAAGACAGAATCATGTTTACCATGTTGGTACAATATTTTATAAAACTTAAAATGTTAAGCCTGTTCTGATGACAACTTCATGGTTACTGATGTCTTGTTTTACAACTGTGTTAACTTTCAGCTACTTTAGGATGTTTATAGGCTAAAATACTAACTGAGCCCTTGAACTTTCCTACTTTTCTTAGTAAGCCCTATGCTTTTATTATACCCAAATAAGTCCTTAATCTTTAATTTGTTACAATCAAATTGACGTCAGCTTCGAAGTGGACAAAAAAGTCCATCTGGCTTTGACTGTAATAGAAGTCAGCTTTTTGTTTGGAATAAGGGCTTACCTAAGAAAACTGACAAAGTTTTGAGACTTTTTTGTATTATCTAGCCATGTTTATATGATTGCAGTCTCTCTTATTATCTTGAGTGTCCATTTTCTGCAATGTTCCTGCAAGTGGATCCAAGCATTGAGTTTCACTTGAGCCTTGAGTTTGTTTTGCCATGTATTTGCTTTTCTTATTAAAATGTGTTAACAAAACAAATAAGTTTTCACTTTTCACTTCTTGTGATATAGGTTCAAGTGCGTCATAAATTTGCCCGTTTACTTGGCTATTCACACTATGCAGACTATGCTTTGAATCTTAGAATGGCCAAGACGTCGTCGAAGGTTTGCATAGTATCTTTGTTTTCTTGGGAATGTTTGCATGTTATCTGCTGCATAAATGAAAATATGTAATTTCCACATCTTTCAGCTTTCACCTTTTTTTACTCTTCTTTTTTTAAAATAAAGAGTATGCAGTCTTTTATTGTTTTAAGTAACTGACTAAAATGTTACCACCTTTCTCCCTTTTCCATTCTCTTCTTTCTCCTTTTTCATGAAGCACTATGAACTTTTGTTGGTCTAGTCTATTTAGATCTCTTTTTCATTGGCAAGGTTGATCCAAATGATATTTTCCCCAAGTTTGATGAGAACTTGCAGGCTGCCTCTTAGCCTGTCATCTATCCTAAGCAACATGTTGTTTTATGTAATAACTCCTGGAATGATTAAGATCTTAACAATGCATTTCCTTAGTGATATTTGAACTAGCTCTACTTAAGCTGAAATATTATTTTGTACTTTAGAAATAGATGACGTTAGAAAATGTAGAAAGGAATGATTTCTGGGATTGTGCTTTGTGAAATCTAGCAATTGTATAAAAACTCCAGAACAAAAATGTTTTCAAAGATGCATCTAGTTTGTGTATTATTTCTCAGTGCTTCATTAATGAATGTAATATTTGCATCTTAGGACTTTGCAATGTTTTCAGGTATTGGAATTCTTAGAAGACCTTTCGTCCAGTTTATCAAACTTGGCCAATAAAGAGCTTGCTGTGTTGAAAGAGTTAAAGGTCAGAACATAATCTCCATTTTCTGATTCATTTTCTTTTTTCCTTTCAAATGGATGTTTTATTTGCCTTTGTTGTGTCATCAGAAGCAAGAGGAAGGAGAGCTCCCATTTGGGGTTGAAGATCTGCTTTACTATGTAAAGAAGGTTGAACAGCAGGACTTTGATGTGGACTTTGGAGCTCTCAAACAGTACTTTCCTGTCAATTTGGTTCTATCTGGAATTTTCAAAATATTCCAAGATCTTTTTGGTAAGTCATACATACGTGCATATATGCAATCAAGGTGAATGCTCATCTCTATGTATTGCATGTATCTTATGTTCTGTCCACTTTCTGCAGGTTTAAGGTTTGAGGAAATTGTAGATGCTGATGTCTGGCACAGTGATGTTCAAGTTTTTTCTGTTTTTGACTTGAGCTCTGGTGAACTTTTGGGTTATTTCTACCTTGACATGTACACAAGGTTCATGTATTACTTTGAGTGTACTTTTTATTTGTTTTTTCACTCCTTGCACTAGTTAGAAATGAAATGGGTTGTCCTTGTGGACAGGGAAGGGAAATATGGTCAGACTTGCATGGTTTCTCTCCAAAATGGTTCTGTAGAATTCAGTGGTACACGACAGGTGATTGATATAACATAATTATTATGCTTCCTCTGCCTAAATGGCTAAATATATAAAATGTTTTCTTGCCATCTCCTTTGAGCACCTTAGTAGAATTAATTTGCTCAAATCTTACTGAGATATGCTATTGCATTAGCTTGAAAACCAGTGACTGATATTAGTATTTTTCCCTTGCTTTTCTCTACCAGATTCCAGTGGCATTGCTGATTTCTCAACTTCAGAAGGATATTTGCGGCATTTCAAGTTTGCTGAGATTCTCTGAAGTGGTCAGCCTTTTCCATGAGTTTGGCCATGTGGTATGTTTGATTCTAATTATCTTGGTTTTATCATTTATGATTCATGTACTACATTGGCTAATAATAAATGTTTTTGGGGTAAAAGCAAGTAGATTCTATGTTATTTTACTTTGATATCATTGGCAGATGATATGGATTTCACTCTCTATGAGCATTTAGGTCCAACATTTGTGCAACCGTGCATCATTTGCTAGATTGTCTGGGCTGCGTGTTGATCCTGACTTTGTGGAGATCCCTGCTCAGGTGCTAGAGAATTGGTAGGTCATTGATCCTACTATTTCTTAGTCTTTTTGGACAGATGAAACTCCCTGATAATTGGTTTTTAACATATAGGTGTTATGAGAGCTTCTCATTGAAGTTGATATCTGGTTTCCATCAGGTGATACATCTTGACAAGATCTGCATGTGTCCTGAATATATATGTATGTGTGTTTGTCTCTTACTGCCAGATATATATTCATATATGCATAGGCTTGGACTTCTGGCTTGCTTGTCTATTCTGGGGTTTTCATGTGTGTGTTTACATGCTATTATAATCTGTTTGGGTTGGTCAATTCTTTCTGAAATGATTGACAAAAGGAATAATTGTTGTGATTTTCAAGGACGTGGTAATTGGTTTTTTTTTTTTTGGAGCAGAGTGGACAGTGTTTTACAAAAACAAAACTAATTACTTGAAGTTATATCTGTGACATTATCATTTGCAGGATATTACAAAGCCCATCAAGGATGAAATATGTAAATCACTTAAACGATGGCGATATTCCTTTTCTGCACTTAAATTGAAGCAAGAAGTTCTTTGCTGTAAGCCTTTTACTTTGTCATCAATCAGGAAACTCCAATTTTACTGAAATCTGTTGAGACCTTGATTTTGTGGATTAGGAAAATCTGTTGTGATTTTTAATCATTTCATTTTCTCCATTTTGATAAGTTTTTAGAATTAGATTCCAATAAGTGATTTCTAGCCTTTTGGAATGAGATCCCAATATGTGGACAGCTTTCAATAAGTTTAACCAGGATGCACCAAATTCTATGATTCAATAAAACATGCTGAAAACTTAGAGAGAGAGAGTGGGGGGGGGGGGGCATCCAAATTCAATGGGATATTTATTATGACTTATAATCATAGGAGTTATTAGAACTCAAAAGTGGAATACTAAGTACGTTATTGTAATTGCTTCTTGTTCTTGGTAGCCATAGCATGACTAAAATGCCCAGGCATGTTGGGAACTGGTTCTCCATGGTTTCTTGGTTCTTGAGTACGCTGCATAGTTTGGCAGAATCAAATGCTTTCCGACTGTTCTTGCAACATGAACAAGTTGCTTATTTTTTGAATTAAAAATGTGTATTTAGGTGCTTTATGTTGACTTGTTTAATATTATGATTAAACTTGTCTTTATATGAAGTCAACATCTTGGAATTCGTTTTAGAAGAACCGTAGACATTTCTAATTAAGCATGTCCACATAGATGGACTCCTTTCTGCTGTAATACACATTATTTCCCTCTCTCTTCATTTAACCTCTAAAGATGTTTTTGACTCTCAGGTCTTTTTGATCAAATTATACATTCTGCTGAAAATGTTGACATTGTTGAGTTATTCAAGCATCTTCATCCAAAGGTATGCACATTTTACTGTTGTTGCTTTGGACTTTGTGCATTTTGGAGGAGAATACTTATATCATTTTTTTGCCTCCATCTTTTGGTATTTGTAGGTAATGTTGGGATTGCCAATGTTAGAAGGAACCAATCCAGCATCATGCTTCCCACGTTGTGCTATTGGTTATGAAGCTGCTTGTTACAGTCGTATTTGGAGTGAGGTTTGATTGGTTCAATCCTGTCTTTCTTGCCTGTTTTACTTTTATCGTTTAGATTATTATATAATGTTGTACTTGTTACCAACTTTATAGGGTGATGTAGAATAACTGCTACTACTTTATTGTGGATGATCTATTTCTGCGCAATTGGTGCACCTTATGAAAATCATTTGTAATGCTTCAAATGTATAGGTATTTGCAGCTGATATATTTACATCGAAGTTTCGTGATGGTCTTTTGAACCAGTATGTTGGTATGCAATTTAGGACTAAGGTACCAACCGTTGGTATGCAATTTCTTAAAAGCATTCTTTTATATGTTACCATGCTGTTTACTGTTTTCAAAAAGTTCCCTGCAAGATTCTTTCTTTAGTTACCAAGCAGCTAATAGAAACACTGAAATCTCTCTACCGTTAACATCATGCATAAAGCATGAGTTCTTATACAGCTTTTTGCATGTATGCAAGTGCATGGATGCATGTGCATATGTCCACGATAATAATAATAGTTATTATTGCTTTTTACTTCTTCGGAGGTATTGGCACCAGGAGGAGCTAAGGATCCAATTGAAATTCTGTCTGACTTTCTTGGAAGAGAACCATCAATTCAGACATTTATCGACAACAAATGAATTAGCTTGTGACACAGTTTTGGTAATTTATCTTTATGCCATTTCTTACTATACTGCAATATACTAGTTCTCGTAGCATCTTGTTGCATCGTAGCCTCTTGCCAGAAGTTATCAGCATTACTTCTGTTGTATATAAAATTTTGTAGATACACCCTTGGTTTAGACATGATGGTTGAAAACTACTGCGAGATGGTTGGTTGATCGATTGAGGCCATGATGTCGATAGTAGGTTACAGCCTGATGAACAAATGAATTGGATTCAGTAATGCTTGGACTTAGATATCCAAGCTTCGATGCCAATAGTGCAGGTATTTGGTGCCATCAAGACAGATTGAACTCCCACATCAAGGCTGTTGAAATGTGATGGGGTTAGCCGTTAGAGGAGGTTGGAGAGGGAAATGTATTTTCTTCCGGTATTTATTTTTAATTTTGAATTTTTAATTACAATTTTAATATTTGGATTGTGGGATTGATTTTTTATTTCTCAATTTTTTTTATAAATTATAACTATACTAGTATATGATGGGTTTTATTTAATTATTTTCTTGATGATAGCAACTAGCTAGCAACAAAAATATTGTTTAAGTATTTATAAAGGATTAGTTGAGTTGACAAGGAAACAAGGTTTTTTTTTTTATTGTGTCAATTTGAGTTTGATTTTGAATGCATTGAACTTAATGTGAGGGACAAAAGGATTCCATTTAAACAATACTTGAAGATATCACATTAAAAAAGTTGTCGAATCGAGTTCGATGATTCCAAGTTAATGGTCTTGACTCGCAATTGAATGGAGTTTTGTAACAATTTCCTTGACTTACTACTTTTCTCCATCCTTAAATTCATGATGAAACTTATCAATTGTGAGAATACGGTTCATATAGTCAGGATGATGATCCAAATTAGCTTGACTAGTCCTTTTCTTTTGCCAACAATTTGACTAGTCCTGAACACATATATCATGTAGGTGAGATATAAATAATTTTTTTATTATTAAAAGAAAAGGAATGTTACATATCTAAATATATATATATATATATAAAGAGAATAGTGAAAATATACAGTTTTTAAATATAAAGAAAAAATAGACACAATTATCAGTTTTAAAAATGGTTTAAACAATGATTTAAATTATGTTTTATAAAGTAAAAGACTAATATATTAT
The DNA here is from genome assembly GCF_002303985.1 of Durio zibethinus. Next base: position 4,600,336 of record NW_019168048.1, read on the forward strand.
TATTAATTTATTTTTGGTTATTACGTGAGATTTTTTTTTTTTTGTAAATTCATTAAATGAATTGGTGTCACTTGACTTGTGATATTAAACTCCATTTGTTTTGTAGAAAATAATTTTTAAAAAATGATTTTTGAAAAATATTTGTATGTTCTAAATTGAAAGAGATTTGTTGTTATTTGGATGAGTAAATGAAAAATATTTTTCGTTATTTCATTGATTTTTTGAAATATTTATTTTCTTTTCAAATAATATTAATATAACTATTAGAATATTAAGAATTATTTATTATTAAAATATATTGAAGTTATTTATTATTAAAATTATTAATATTAAAAAATAATTATATTTTAATAATAATATTAATATTAAAATGTTATGTTAATATAAAAATACTTAAAATGAAGCTATTTATTATTCTTTATATTATTTATTAATATATTATAATATTATTTATTAATAATTTATAATATATTATATTAATAATATTTATTTATTATATATATTAAATTAATAGATTTTAATTTATTTATTAATTATAATATTATTTATAAGTAAAATTATGTTTAAAAGTATTGGTAAATAATTATACTCATAGACAACTCTTTTTCAAAAAATATTTTTCGCTTTTCAAATCCGTAAAATAATTTATAAAAAAATAACCTTATTTTTTGTTGATCAATAAATTTTTTGTCAAACGAACATTTAAAAATATGAAAATCATTTTTCGAAAGTTATTTTTCATGAAATAAATGAAACCTAAATAAAAAATTTTAATAGCATAGATTATTACTAGAAATATGTACACTCACTTGTGCAAGCAGTGGAAGGGAAAAAAGTGTTTTAAAAGAGAAAAAATTGCTAAATGGTAGTTTTTTTTCTAAAGAATAGATAGTTTTTATGAAAAAATAAATTATATACAAAATCAAAATATATAAATATCTTATTTATTTTTAAATAGTACAATCGATACTAATGATAAAATCCGTCATTGAGTTTGGTATCAAAATTAAGTAACACCAATTCAATTCAATTAGTAGGATAATTTCTCAAAGATATTTTGTTATTTAATAAAATGAAGATATATATTTTTAGAGACATCTTAGTCTTTTAATTTTTCTTAAAAATACAAGTTTGATTTAAATATTTTTAAATTTATTTTAATCCTTTTTTTTTCTCACTTTTAAATAGTTCATTTTTTTATCGTATTTAAATAATTATAATTTTTTATTTTTTATTTAAATTTTTTATAATAAATTATTTATTATTTCACCGATTTTTTTGTTATGCATAAAGCATTTATTTCAATAATGATAATCAATTTCAAACTTTTTATATAAAAAAAGCAATTTCAAGCTTTAACACTTCCCTACAAAACGCGTTTCAAAAAATTATTACTATATAATAAATAAAAAGAATAAATTCAAGAAAAATGACAAAATTTTTTTGTAAGAACGACGTCGTTAGCATACACCAGTTTTGGATTCTCTGGTTCCTGTTTTCCATTTGACTTTTGACTACGAAGTAAGAATAACCGAAATCACGAGAAATTTAGTAAAGAAAAAAAAAATCATAGTCAACAAAGAACAACGAGCAAACCAAGATGGAAAATTTCTGAAATTCGTTTCTCTGTAAGTTGTTGCAGCAGACCCCTTCTTTTTTTACTTCTCAATTTTAAGTCTGGATTTTCTTGCATGTGTTTTTTAAAAAAATTTTTCTTTTGTTTTCTTTAATTAATGAAGAGAGAAGAAAAAAACTTTCTTAATTGCTTTTAGAGCCTTGATTGTTTCATTTCATGATGATTTGGAATCTGGAATGTACTCAAATTTACTTAATTTCTTCTTTCCTTGGTGGAAGAACAGAGAAGCTCGTGCTGATCATTTCTTTGGAGTGAGTTTGTACTTCTGGGTTTTGCTTTTTTAAGCCTTAAAAGTTTTAATTTTTGCTGTTAGGTACTGTTGTAGAGAAAAGGGTTGGGCTGATTTTAAGACAAGGGGCTTGCAGCTGAAGAAGAGTTTCTTTTTTGAATGTTTGAGATAAGAAAATTCTGGAATTTTGATTAGTTCTCTTGTTTTAGCAGTTTGAATTTTGCTTTTCTTATGGTAGGGGATTTTGGTTCCCTTGTGGGGACAAATTATTTGGTTTATCCTTATGATTTTGGGTTTTCTTTTTAGATGATCTAGAATATGGGTTTTGGTAGTTGATGCATTTCTGATTAGTGATTAGAGTTTTGAGGGATCCAAGTAATTTGTCGGAATCAGCATTGTGGCATTAAGGGGGGGTGAATCATGCTCAAACAGATTCTAAGTAAGCTTCCTCGGAAGTCGTCCAAGACAGCTGATAGTCGTGAACATGGCGGAAAACATGCTACTTATTCTAGTGTTTCTGGTGGCTCGAGGAGCAGTGATTTAGGAACTGGCAAGGTAGGAAATTTTAATGTTTCATCCTTTCCAGTACCTAATTCTACGGAAGATGTTGGATGGAAAGGTGCAAATTCGAATTCCAATGGGAACCATGTGTTCCCTGCTTATGAATCATTGCCTGCTTTCAAAGATGTTCCAGCATCAGACAAGCACGACTTATTCATAAAAAAGCTTAACTTGTGTTGTGTCATTTTTGATTTCACTGACCCCACCAAGAACCTCAAAGAAAAGGAGATCAAGCGGCAGACTTTGTTAGAGCTTGTGGAGTATGTGACTTCTGCAAATGGGAAATTTTCAGATGCTGTTCTGCAAGAAATTGTTAAAATGATATCAGCAAACTTGTTTAGGAGCCTTAAGCCTCAACCACGGGATAATAAGGTTGTAGAAGGCGGCCTTGATTTGGAAGAGGAGGAACCTTCAATGGATCCTGCTTGGCCACACTTGCAAATTGTATATGAGTTTCTTTTGAGGTTTGCAGCCTCACCTGAGACTGATACAAAATTGGCCAAAAGATATGTTGATCGATCCTTCATCTTTAAGTTGCTTGACTTATTTGACTCTGAAGATCCTAGAGAAAGGGAATATTTGAAAACAATTCTTCATCGCATCTATGGCAAATTCATGGTTCATCGACCATTCATTAGGAAAGCTATAAACAACATCTTTTTCCGTTTTATTTTTGAGACTGAGAAACATAATGGGATTGCTGAACTTCTAGAAATATTGGGCAGTATTATTAATGGATTTGCCTTGCCACTGAAAGAAGAACATAAAGTATTCCTTGTTCGGGTGCTAGTTCCCTTGCATAAACCAAAATGCTTAGCAATGTATCATCAGCAGTTATCTTACTGCATTATGCAGTTTGTTGAGAAAGACTGCAAGCTTGCTGATACTGTCATTAGGGGGTTATTAAAGTACTGGCCCATCACAAACAGTTCAAAGGAAGTCATGTTCCTAAATGAATTGGACGAAATTTTAGAAACAACTCAGCCACCAGAATTCCAGCGCTGCATGGTGCCCTTATTTCGCCAAATTGCTCATTGTTTGAACAGTCTGCACTTTCAGGTGAGAAGGTTCTGAAAGTTGTGTTCTACTTTGCCTTAATTTCTTAGTCTGTTTAGATGCAAAATACAAATTTTTTAAACATCTTTTAATTTGACATGGATGATACTTTAAATCTTTTTATTTCATATCTTGGACTTGGAGACCTCATTGTCTTTACTCAATATTGAATGCATCATATATGCCATGATGTGGATTCATTTTGTATGTAAATTTGTAGCATTCAATAGACCTTTGATCTGATTATTTTTTCCCCTCCTGCCACTGCTATTAACATCCCCCCCCCCCCCCCCCCCCTCTTTCAATGTCTCTCCTTTGTGTCCTTCCATGTTGCAAAATTTTCTAGGATTATTTGAACTCATTAATTTATGCCATGGAAGGCTGTTGTTGATTCAAATTCAAGTCTACTTCCTACCAAATTTTTAATATTGATAAACTTGGTTTTCATTGCTATTTCCTTGAAATGCTCTAGCAACTTTTTTTATAATATTTCCACATCCAAATTTTTGTTTGCCATGAAAGATATTGAAATATTGGAATTTTCTAGTCTTCTTAAACTTGAAACAAGTTCAATCATACTCTCAAAGTGTGTTTGGGATAAAATTTATCCCACAAATAAAAGTAAAGAGGACATTGTTTTGAGATGTCTCAAAATGGAGATTGCAACATTCACTTTTGTTGGAGAGAGTTGTCTTTTATGGCTTTACCCTCTGAAGTGTTGTTATTTGACTTTGTTAACCTCCTATTATTGTGCATCTTCTTTCCTGTAAGAATCCTCTAAAGACCTACAGTTCCTCAACCTAAGGTCAAATGGTGTTGAATTCCTCATTTCATTTACTATATATTTTGTTGAAGTAAAGATTGCCTACAAAACAAACTTTAATGTATATTGGAAGCTGCAATATGTTCTGGTTGAACTATATGTGCTTTTGTGCAACAAATATAGGTGGCATACTGTTAAGGCAGTTTCTGCTATTGCGTGTAAAATCCTGTAGTATCCATGACAAATGGGTACAGTTAGCTGAATTATACCATGTTACGGTTGAGAAACGAACTCCAAACACCAGATAAATTTCTTGCTAATAACAAGCACTACGGTGATACACATTTTTTTCGCATTGAATAGGAATGGATGTAAGAAACTATGATAAAATCCTTGGAGATTATGCTAGCAGATAAATGATATTGAATATTTTGAACATAATTTCAGCTGGAAAAGTCTCTATGAGACTGAGCAGACATTAAGCACACTTTCAGCTGGAAATAACTTTGTGTAATAAGTACGAACCTTATGACATAGTATGATTTTGTCATTTCATTTCTGAATTCTTTTTCTTTTGGGGTGATATTGCCTTTGCCAGATGGTAGGTTCTCTCATTGTGGTCTTTCATGGCACTTATAATTTTTTCCTTGTAGTATGCAACTGTTGATTTTTTTTTTTCTTTTTGTGCTTCTCAGGTAGCTGAGCGAGCTTTGTTTTTGTGGAACAATGATCACATTGAGAACTTAATTATTCAAAACCGCAAGGTTATACTGCCCATTATTTTCCCAGCCTTGGAGAAAAATGCCAGAAATCACTGGAATCAGGCTGTACATAGCTTGACAGTAAATGTCCGCAAAATCTTCAATGATCTTGATCCAGAGCTGTTCAAGGAATGCTTGCTTAAGTTTGAGGAAGATGAATCAAAAGAAGATGTGATTGAAGTGAGGCGTGAAACTACATGGAAACACTTGGAAGAACTTGCTCAAAAGAAAGCTTCTGGGAGTGAAGCAGTGGTCATTCCCCTACAAAGCAAACGCTAATGGCTCATCAGGGTAGATATAGAGAGAGGGTATCAGTTTTTCTATTGGGATGTAAGTACCAACCTTGTCCGGGTGGTGTAATATAGTCAATTTCTTGCCCACTACAAAAAAGGAATCTGAGATTGCTTTATGGTAAGTTCCAGCCTATTAGTGAAGCCTAATAAACATTTTTGTTAAATTAATCTTTTTATTATTGAACTTATCCTATTCATATACTTCTTGGTTTGCATCAAATTACGTATCCATAAACACATTCAATGGTGAAGGGAGGAAAATAGAAAAAAAAAAAAAAAGTCGCAGTGATAGTCAATGTTAATCACTTTTGTTGCTTTCTTTCTGAGTTTCCTTATCCACATGTACTGAAGAATATTGTGTTAAGCATAGTACCAGGGGAAAAAAAAAGCTCTGAGCAATCATTTAAGCCTGCTTAGAAATGTATGTTTAGCACTGCTGACAGGTTTATGCTTATCAAGTCAAATGCAACTGCTCCATGTTGCATCAGGCAATTTTTATTTTAGGATAATGTCATCAATGGCCTTAAACTATAACGAAATATTCCGTTTGATACCTGAACTTTAAAGATTTTTAATATAATAGTTGAATTATAAAAATGTTAACTAATATGGTACTTGGAAGATTGTTTGTTAGCCATATAACATCATTTGGAACTAATGAATTAGTGATGTATATTATATTAGTTAATAGATTTATAGTCTATAATTTATATATCACATTGATTCAGCATTACAGTGAATATTTGACTATAATTCGGAGTCACTCGAGACATTCATTTTTTTATTTTTTGACACTTTAGGCACCAGCAAGTGCTGGTACTGCTCCAGAAAAGGGTTAGCTGTTATTGCCAATCAGCAAAGCAGCCATATCCATCTTTGACATGAAATTTATATACAACCTTTCCATCATCGTCAGGGAATTGAGATCAGCGACCAGCCATCCAGGTCTTTTTTTTTGGTTTTTTTTTCTTCTGATTCTTTGCAAAATGCTGTATGGACTGATAAATGGTTGCCAAGAGAATTACTACTGATTCTTCAGCCTGGTAGCGTCAGATTTACACAAATTTTAATACATCACTTGCCTCCTGGTCCCTGCCTTGCTCTAAGTCGTCAACCCCACCACCCCACCAAAGCTTAAACTTACATGAACATGGCTTGGATTAGGCAAATTGGGCTCTTCTCCATCCAAGTAGGGCCTCTTCTACCAGCAGTCTAGCAACTTTTTCTAGTGCGTGGAGTGAACGCTCCAATTGCTCTTGCAGACGGACGCCGCGTCAACGCCACCTGGACGGAAATCTCTGCCTATACCCAGACACAAGAGCAACGGACCTATTTGTCATGCCGTTGTCGTTTGCTTATTTTAATATTTGAAAGAAAATTGCTAATAAAAATCTTTTAAAATGAGATTTTAATTTAGCACTACCACTAAATTTTTCATCCAACTATAAAAAAAAAATTGAATTTAAATGTTCTCATTTCTCTTATTCTTCTGATTATATTAAAGAAATAAAATATAAATAATTTATTTTATTAGCAAACACCTCCTAAAATTATTTAAAAAAATTTAAAAAGTCATACCTAAAATTCCATTCGAATTTAATTAAACCCACACGTTTGACAGTAATCATATTCATGAACATTTTTTTTCCCAAAATTATCTTTAAAAAAAAAAATCTCATTGATCAATAAATATTTTTGTTAATGGATCAATTTTTATCTAACAAAAATAATTTTTTTTTTCTAAAAGCAATTTATGCAAAACAAATGAAACGAAAATTTGGAAGGTTTTATCCCTTTTTTTGGAACTCCTATTTCCTTGTAATCTATGTTTATTCTTCTCTAATGCTTGTAGACTGAGGGAAAAACCAACAATGTTTTTTGGTTGATTAATATAAATTGTCAACATTTTTTGTATTAGTGTTTATAATTTAAACTCCTAATGACCTTCAATTAATAAGCTATGGAATTTGTTGAACCAACCCAAAAAAAAATTATGAATTGGTTATTGGTCCAACGCTTAAAACAGTCAGAACTGGAAGAAGCACATGCCCCAAATAAAAACATTCTGCATAACATCATCCTATAAATATATATATGTGTATATATATATATATATATATATATATTTGTAAGAAGATAATCTTTCATTCATAAGTTAAAAATGCATCGGCAGATACACTGTTTTGAAGAAAATCAGGACATTCCTCTACTAAGTAGACTCCTTATTGAGATTGTGACCCAACCTTAAGCAAACAATGTGCTGCTGCATTACCTGTTCTTCTGATATGAGCTGTGCTGTAAGATCTGAACTGTTTAGCTTTTGTTCTGGCTTCTTCTATGATTATCCCAAGTGGAGAGTAATCGGGTTATGTTGTTTTGAGTTTGCTATACACTGTTAAACTATCTCCTTCTAACACCATATCTCCAAAACCCATGTCTTCAGCAAATTTCACAGCACGAACTGCAGCAAGGGCCTCTATAGTAAGGGCGTCTGTTATCCATGGCCAACTAAAGGTATAGGCTCCCATGACCAATCCATCAGAAGTTCTTATTATTACTCCCATTCCACCTGTCTTTCGTTCCATATTCACAGTCACAGCTCCATCAAGATTAACTTTATATACACCACTGGGAGGGGGTTGCCATCTCTGTTGACTTGACGGCTGCATGCTTGATTGTTGCTGCTGAGCTTTGTTGAATTCCAGCTGGTAATTCTTTGCAAGCATTGCTAAAACATTTGGATTCCTCCTTGGTTTACCATGTAGTTCATTTTCTCGATCATTCCATATCATCCAAGCTGCCATAGCCATTAACTGTACTTGGTCATTAGTTAGCTTCTCCATTGCTTGGTCAAGCCACTCTCTTATATCCATATGTTCATCATTTCCTGCATGCCAACAAAAGCCCAAAATCTCCACACCTCCTGAGCCCAATGACATTCTTTAATGGCATGATACACTGTCTCATTGTTATCTCCACATCGGCGACACCCTGTGTTAACAGGAAAATAAACAGGTTGTTTCATTATTGGAATGATTTCATGACACGCCACATGAAAATTTTGATCTTTGGAGGCACTTGGATTGACCATATGCGTTTCCACACATTTTGAGTACCATTTTTCCACACATTTTGGAATGACTCCGTGAAAGGCAGCCACTAATCCTTCCATATGCGTACCATTTTTCCATCACCTATCCTCCATCTCACCCCCTTTTTATGGACTACCTTGGCTGTCCAAACGCTCCTCCAGGGTAAAGAAGGAAAATTGCCCAGTTTGGAATCCATGAAAGAGTCTCCAGTGAAATATATCATCCCAAAAATTAGATTATCAAAGATTAATTATCCAAACAAAAACATTCTACATAACAGCATTACATCATCCCTTTAAGAAACAAAATCTTTGTTTTTTTTTTTATTTATTAATATCTAAATTACTAGTTGTACTTGAGAGAATATAAAAAGAGAAAAAAAAAAAAACAGACTTATTGCCAAACTTTTTATTTTCATTTTACTAGTTATTTTATTTTTAAATGTTCTCAGATGTTCTACTTCCGGGCAATGGAGTAAGGTTCTTCTATCAAAGGGGCTGCCTTTTGGTCTTTCTCTTTCTCTTTTTCTCCATTGGCCCAAAGTAAATTCAGAAGGAAAATAAACAGTTAAAAACGGAAAATCTGAGGCTTTTTTCTGTCTCATGTTCAAGTACTGTATCAAGTTATTTTCTTTCTGTAAGTGTCAGAGGCTCTCCTCTTTTCTGGGTTTGCTTTTGTTTTGTATGTTGATTTTGCTTTTTGTTGTTGTTGCTTTTATATTGCTTCGTAGTATCTATAATTGATGCTAATTTGGTGTTTTTTTTATCAAACCTAGATCCTGTCATCATTTGACCCGACGGACTTTGGCTGCTGATTTTGGGAAGAAGAGGTAACAGGGAACCATATGGAAAGCAGAGTTAATCCATCACATTGAGAACTTAATTAGACAAAACCGCAGAGTTATACTGCCCATTATATTGCTTGCCTCCGAGAACAATGGTCATAACCACTGGAATCAGGTGGTCAAGAGCTTGACGCATAATGTTGGCAAAATTTTTGCTGATATTGATCCCAAACTATTTGAGGAGTGCTTGAGCAAGTTTCAAGAAGATGAAGAAAAGCTGGAAGAGATCAAATCGGAACATAAAGCCGCCTGGAAGCGCCTAAAAGAGATTGCTGTATCAAAAGCAGCTAATGGTGAAGCAGTTCTTGTTCCAAATATTGTAGCCTCTCAAACATCATGAGCACCATTGATTGACCTGACCATCGTCAAAATTTTATTGTTGTAGCCACAAGATGATTCAAGTGCTTAAAGAAGTTGAATGCCCATGAATTGTCATCTTTTTGCAACCAAAATCTTGACTTGGCTTGGGTGTTACCTGATGATCTAGAACATCTTTTTGCAGCAATTAAGTTTGACATTCGTGGCACTCATACAAAGCAAATACAAGTTACTAGCTGCTCTCTACCTTTAGGAATGAAGGAGATGTAATCAGTATTTTTGCTCTTCTTATAGGTAATGTTGCGGAGAATCATACCAAGTATCTATAATCACAGGTAATTTATGTTCTTAATCTTGATTTTTCATGAACAACTTGATCTCATTTCTTGCATGTAAGTGTATCATCTGTTTAGTGCTTACCTTTTGTTCTTACAAAAGAAAACTTTTGTTGGTGTGTCTCTGTTAATACAAATATTGATAAATTTGGATGGGATTTAATTGAAGCTTATTGCAATTCTGTCTTTCTCTCTGTTTCATGTAACGAGTACGGATATTTGTGAAGTAGAACTCAAGCTTCTAGCTCAATTGAACTATGTCAAAATTTTAGTGCCATAATTGAATATTTGCCTATAATCATGACTAAAAATGTCCACATTAATGGCAAGTTGAAATTCTTTCCAGTTTTCCTCCTTTCTTGCTTTCCAAATAATGTAATTTAATTTAAGTGTAAAATTTCACAAAAAAAAAAAAGATTTATGAAAAAAAATTGATAAATTGAAAAATTATGCAATTATAGTGGTGTAAAAAATAGAAAATGAAACTAATTAAAAAAAGCAAAAACAATAAAAAAACAGAAAAGACAAAAAAAAAATGGAGTTTGAAAAAGCGGCCTCGGTGTTGAATGAAGAAGCACTGGAGGAAAGTGCTCCCTGACTTTACTTTTAGAAGAAAAATGAAAACAAGAATTTACCTCGTATATATACTAGCATATATTTTTTTGGTTTAAGTGGATGAGAAATCAAGAGCAAGAGCAAGAGCAAAAATGACTACGGAGTTGAGAGTCGAAACCTTCCACACAGAAGCCATTAAACCTTCTTCACCAACTCCAATTAACCTGAAAACTTTCAAGCTATCACTTCTTGATCAGATGACTCCTGTGACTTACATACCCTTAATCTTCTGGTACCGCGCAGAGGCTGCTTCTAATGACAAATTTTCCGAAACTCAAGAAAGATCCCGGCGGCTTAAGAAATCGTTATCCGAAACGCTAACTCGCTTCTACCCTTTTGCAGGGAGGATAAGCAATAGCTTAATCGAATGTAACGATGAAGGGGTTGATTACATCGAAGCTCGAGTTAACTGTCTTCTCCAGGACATCCTCAAAAAACCAGATGGCCAGGTGCTGACGAAATTTCTTCCTATTAAAACAGAATCAACTGAAGCAGCAACAGGTCGCATATTACTTGTTAAAGTCAACTTCTTTCAGTGCGGTGGCATGGCGATTGGCGTAAGCATTTCACACAAGATCGCTGATTTATGCACCTTAGGCAAATTTGTCAACAGTTGGGCTGCCACCACTCGGGGTTCAAGCGAGGTGGTGTTTCCAGAATTTGGCTGTGCTGCATCGTTTTTACCACCTACAGATTTATCATTCACAATGCCTGCCATGGAATTCAACCATCAAAGGGCTGCTATGAGGAGGTTAGTGTTTGATGCTTCAAAGATTTCAATGCTTAAGGCTCGATCTGCTAGTAGAGGCGTGCCACAGCCTACGCGCGTTCAAGCTGTGGCAGCGCTTATTTGGAAATGTGGAATGGTTGCATCAACATCAAATCTTGGTGGCTTTACAAAGCCATCTGTGTTGCGTCAAGTTGTCAACTTGCGTAAAAGATTGAAACCTCCCCTGCCTGAGAACTCTGTCGGCTATCTTGTATCTTACTTCACTGTACAGACGCAGGATAGTGAAATGGAATTGCAGGGCCTGGTTCAACAATTAAAGAATGGAATCAGAGAATTCAGTGAAAACTACGTGAAGAAACTTCAGGGGACTGAAGCAATCTCAACAATTTTTGAGGCTGCGAAGGAAGTAGGAAACTTGTCAAAAAGATATGATATTGATTTCTACAACTGCCTCAGTTGGTGCGGATTCGATCTATATGAAGCTGATTTTGGATGGGGAAAACCCATATGGGTTAGCGTTGCCGGTGCAACAACCCCAAATATTTTCCTACTGATGGATACAAGGGACGGTGAGGGAATAGAAGCATGGGTGGCCTTGACTGAACCGGAAATGGCCTTCTTTGAACATAATGAAGAGCTGCTTACATTTGCTTCTGTGGATCCTAGTGTTTCTAGCTGAGTTATTCATTCTTAATTTCCAGTCTCCACCGCGATTATGAATAAAAAAGTGTCACGGAATGATTTACTGTCACAATTGTTACCTCTTTTATATATTTATCAATTCGAAATAATCATAAAAAAAATTTCTTGTTAAAATGAAGCTTGAAAACCCATCATGCCATTCTCTAGATTATGAAAGTAATGATATTCACTGTGATTAATCATATTGATTTTAAGCAAAGAGGTTTTTGTCTATACCCAAAAAAAGAAAAAAAAAATGGAAGAAGAAGAAGCTTCTGCCTTGTATGTTTTGTTTGTTTTAAGTCATTATTAATGTAATATATGAGAATTCTAATGGCTCGTACACACAAAAATGGTTTAAAACGGGAATTCAAAAAAGTGAATTTCCGATCATCCAAACAGCTGTTGCTATGAATATACGATGGATTATTCACCTCTTTTGTGTGTGGTGAAGACAAGGCAACGTTACTCCATGTGAGTCTTGCTGTATTTTTGAGCAATGAAATTAATAAATGATGCTTGATTTACTGACCAAGACTTAAAAAATGGGTGGACAAGTGAGGTCAATATAATGTATTAATTTGCATATAATATACGTAAGTTATAAAAATTATCATTTATACTTTATGTGGATACATTAAATATAAATATAATTTTTAATTTTTTTAAATTCATATTATTTTGTCAAAAATTTAAATCGTATCATTTTTATATTATATCATATTTAAAATTATAAAATTAAAATATTGCATAATTAATTATATATTGGTTAAAAACAAAACATATCATTATTAAAACTATAACAGTTTTAATCAACTTTATACTTAATAGTATATAATTTTTTAAAATATTGTTCAATATTACAATTCATCACTTCATCAACATTTTAAAAAGAATAATTAAAATTTTAGCATTTATAACCTCTTTTCTTATTCTTAGATTACAACATTCTATGTTTAAAAAAAAGAAATATTAAATTTTTTTATGATTGATGATTTTTTTTTGAAAAACATAAAAATTTATATTAAAAGAAAATAAAATAGAATGAACTCAAGAAAAAAGTTAGAAATAGGAAAAAAAAAAGCTAGGGAAAAAAAACCTTCCATTCACTACATCAAAACAAAGTAGCACCCTTAAGGGACTTACCAACTAAAAAGGATGTTACAAAGCAGTTATGTCATATCAATATATATCATTTTTATTTAAATCATAGTTATGTTAGTATATATTATTTTTATTCAAATCATACCACATAGTTTCATCATTGAAAAAAATAATTATTTATTATATATCATATGTAGTAATTAAATGATAAATATTAATTTTAATTTAATAATAAATAATTAATATTTTCAATAATATAATTATGTGACATGATTTAAATAAAAGAGATATATGACAAAATGATATAACTATTTCATACAATCTTTTCCTCTCACCATCAATCTAAATCCTAACCAAACCAACATTAGTAAATAACTTTGTGGTTCAAAAAAACAATTTGAAAATATATTATATTCTTTTGTTCAAAAACATAAATAACTGTTACAAAAAAGATCAACTTATACAAAAAAGTTTTACCACTTCTTACAAATTTTTTTAATTATTGATTTCAATAGATCTAATGGATAAGATTAAATCTTTTTTTTTTTTTTAATCTTTTTGACTTATTTCTCTTATTTATTAAATTTATTGAAATAAATAGTTAAAACAAGGTAAAAGAAAATGTAGAACCTTTTTTGTGTAAATTTGATCCTATCCCTTTTAAAAAATATTACTTGCTATTTGAAAAAGATAATCAACAATTGCTAATTGAACATTAGTTAAGATGATATAAGTACTAGATAAATTTTTGGAAGTTACGATTTTGAAAGAATTTAAAATAGTATTTGGTATGGAGTGATCACTCATAAAACCCATGATGATTATATCACTGTATTTGGTAAGTATTTGATGATTTTATGTGATTGAAAGTGATTAGATCACTGTCTTGGAAGTTGATATAATTTTCATATAAAATGGTGTAAAACTTTTATCACCAAAGTGAAATAATATGTAAAATTAATAATAATAAATTTTATCTATTTAATATGTAAATTAAAAACTTGCTGCATCTTAAAATTGTAATTATTTTATATTATGAGTTTTTATATTTTTAGATTAATATATTGTAACAAGTTCAAAAATAATTTGTATATTCCTTTTACTTTTTAAAATATTTTATATAGAATATAATTTTTTTGCTTTTCTTTTATTATGAATTTAATAGATTTGTTGTATTTTTTAATTCAAATATTTTTTACATAATTTATATTAGCAATTTACTTATCAACAAACATATTTATTAATTTAATAATTTAATTGTATTTTATTCTAAAATAAATAAATATTACTAATATTTTATAAATTATTACCTTTAAACAACTTTAAAATTATTACTTTGTGTAACTATTACAATATGTATAGTTATTTTCACACTTTTAAACAAAATAACATTTGATTTTTAATAATACTAAACACAATGATATTTAATTTTTACGAATTAATTATTGTTAACCAAATAAAATGATCTCAAATTGTGAGTGTTAAAATTACTTTGATAATAAGATCACCTCAATGATTATATTACTATAATGATCTTACCAAAGCTACCTAAGTGTATAATATTTTCTTTAAGTGAATTAAATAAATAAAAGTTGAGAGATTAAATGGTGGATTAAAAATTAAAAAATGGATAAGCAAATTAGGGAAATTGACACTTATTATGAATTAATTAGGGTATGAGTTTTAGGAAATGTATTTTGGGTAGTTTTGATAATTTAAATACAACACAAAAATTATACTAAAAAAATGAATGTAATAGGAGTTAAAATTTTAGTAAAAATTCTATATGGATTTAAAAAACAAAAAAAATATATTTTGTGTTTTTCATATTGACAAGAATTATGACAAGTAATTTACACGAATTATCAATGTTTTATACGATATAAATACATAAAGTATCATATATATAACTTTAGATATTTAAATGGTTGGTTCATGTTAGAATTGACTACGCTTTTGTGAGATTTGAGTTCAAGATAGGAATGTCAATGAAGAAGGTATGTGACGGGTACAATACTTCTCATTTAGATATTTGGATTTTTATATTATATCAATTACTGTATTCATATTTAACGAGTATTTCAAATTTATTCCAACCTTTGTCCTCATGGATATTAAATGGGTACAGGTACAAGTGTAATCTAGTCGAATTGATAAAGTAAGAAACTTGAACTCGACTCGAAATTTGTTGCTTGAAACTTGGCTTGAGTTTAATTGAATTTTAATTTTTAAACTTGAGCTGGACTCAATATAAAAATTGAATTATTCAAGCTTGCTCGATTAAGCTTGTTTAATAAAAATGAGCTCGATTTTTATTTTTGATTTCAAGCTTAATAATGTATTCAAACTAGAGTTTGAACTCAAATATATATATATATATATATTATAAAACGGTAAAATAATAAATTTTTAATTAAAATAATAAAAATACATTAAAATTTAGAAGCTTAATTAGGCTCGCAAGCTACTCGAGTAAAATATTAGGATACTCAAATTTAGCTTGCTCGATAAATTGAGTTGCTCAAACTGAATTCGACAATAATCGAGTTAAATTTAAGTTTTATCTAAGTCGAATTCGAGTAATTTACGAGTATTGATGTCTCATTTACATTTCTAGGTATAGATAATCTTCGTACTCGTTATTTTTTTAAAAAACAAAAATAATTTTTTTTTCTTTTTAAAATTTTTATCTTGCATATTTAAGTAGTTTTTTTTATAAATATATTAATATCTATTTTTAAATAGAAATATTAGTTAATCTAAATAATAATTTATATTATTTAATAAAAAATCTATTTACTAAATATATAAATATGTATAAGATATAAATATGAGAGGGGTACGATATCACTTTTTTCTATTTTCATATTTAATAAAAAATTTAAAATTATATCAATTTTAATAGTATAATACCCATCTTATCTTCAATAGAATAAAAAATTAAAATTTTTTATTGAATATGAATAAAATTAACATTTTTAACTTAAGAAATTTAAAATGAAATCTTATATTCTTTTGAGATTCACTAATTTTAAAGCATTCAATAATAGCTCGGGCTGGGCGTTACATGCTATAAATATTTCCATAGTATGAAATTGTAGATGGTTTTGGACAATTTATGATCTTCTACAACTATAGCAGTCAAATTTAATCTAGACTTTAATTCTTCAAAAAACAGTGAATATAGCCATCATTTTTTAGATTTGAAGTCTACCATGGCGTCTAGACTTGGAAAGCACAACATTGACGTAACATTCCAGCACAACTTTCACGTAACAGAGGGCTTTCTCTTTTTTGGAAAAGAAAATTATGCACAGCATCCGCTTGGTAAAAGCAATTCACCGGGAAAAAAAAAAAGGCCAGTATTGGCCAAGTCATAGCCACAGAAATCGTTAAACCAAGCTTGTAATTCCCGCTAAGTCGAGCAACATCATACTTATAAGTAAAATTGGGATACCGTCTAAGCGGTGTGTACGTGGATA
>NW_019168048.1:4617835-4785526 GCF_002303985.1 Durio zibethinus
TGAATTAAATAAATAAAAGTTGAGAGATTAAATGGTGGATTAAAAATTAAAAAATGGATAAGCAAATTAGGGAAATTGACACTTATTATGAATTAATTAGGGTATGAGTTTTAGGAAATGTATTTTGGGTAGTTTTGATAATTTAAATACAACACAAAAATTATACTAAAAAAATGAACGTAATAGGAGTTAAAATTTTAGTAAAAATTCTATATGGATTTAAAAAACAAAAAAATATATTTTGTGTTTTTCATATTGACAAGAATTATGACAAGTAATTTACACGAATTATCAATGTTTTATACGATATAAATACATAAAGTATCATATATATAACTTTAGACATTTAAATGGTTGGTTCATGTTAGAATTGACTACGCTTTTGTGAGATTTGAGTTCAAGGTAGGAATGTCAATGAAGAAGGTATGTGACGGGTAGAATACTTCTCATTTAGATATTTGGATTTTTATATTATATCAATTACTGTATCCATATTTAACGAGTATTTCAAATTTATTCCAACCTTTGTCCTCATGGATATTAAATGGGTACGGGTACAAGTGTAATTTAATCGAAGTGATAAAGTGAGAAACTTGAACTCGACTCGAAATTTGTTGCTTGAAACTTGGCTTGAGTTTAATTGAATTTTAATTTTTAAACTTGAGCTGGACCCAATATAAAAATTGAATTATTTAAGCTCGCTCGATTAAACTCGTTTAATAAAAATGAGCTCGATTTTCATTTTCAATTTAAGCTTAATAATGTATTCAAACTAGAGTTTGAACTCAAATTATATATATATATATATATTATATAAAACGGTAAAATAATAAATTTTTAATTAAAATAATAAAAATACATTAAAATTTAAAAACTTAATTAGGCTCGCGAGCTACTCGAGTAAGATATTAGGATACTCGAATTTGGCTTGCTCGATAAATTGAGTTGCTCAAACTGAATTCGATAATAATCGAGTTAAATTTAAGTTTTATCTAAGTCGAATTCGAGTAATTTACGAGTATTGATGTCTCATTTACATTTCTAGGTATAGATAATCTTTGTACTCGTTATTTTTTTAAAAAACAAAAATAAAATTTTTTTCTTTTTAAAATTTTTATCTTGCATATTTAAGTAGTTTTTTTTATAAATATATTAATATCTATTTTTAAATAGAAATATATTAATTTTAGTTAATCTAAATAATAATTTATATTATTTAATAAAAAATCTATTTACTAAATATATAAATATATATAAGATATAAATATGAGAGGGGTACTATATCACTTATTTCTATTTTCGTATTTAATAAAAAATTTAAAATTATATCAATTTTAATAATATAATACCCATCTTATCTTTAATAAAATAAAAAATTAAAATTTTTTATTGAATATGAATAAAATTAACATTTTTAACTTAAGAAATTTAAAATGAAATCTTATATTCTTTTGAGATTCACTAATTTTAAAGCATTCAATAATAGCTCGGGCTGGGCGTTACATGCTATAAATGTTTCCATAGTATGAAATTGTAGATGGTTTTGGACAATTTATGATCTTCTACAACTATAGCAGTCAAATTTAATCCAGACTTTAATTCTTCAAAAAACAGTGAATATAGCCATCATTTTTTAGATTTGAAGTCTACCATGGCGTCTAGACTTGGAAAGCACAACATTGACGTAACATTCCAGCACAACTTTCACGTAACAGAGGGCTTTCTCTTTTTTGGAAAAGAAAATTATGCAC
Source organism: Durio zibethinus (assembly GCF_002303985.1). Next base: position 4,619,587 of record NW_019168048.1, read on the forward strand.
AGCATCCGCTTGGTAAAAGCAATTCACCGGGAAAAAAAAAAAGGCCAATATTGGCCAAGTCATAGCCACAGAAATCGTTAAACCAAGCTTGTAATTCCCGCTAAGCCGAGCAACATCATACTTATAACTAAAATTGAGGATACCGTCTAAGTGAGTGTACGTGGATAAAAATGAATACTAAAAAAGAAAAAAGAAAAATTGGACTTGTTTTTAAAGAAAATATGTAATACTTAAAAAGAAGATGAATGGTTTTTTATTTGGATTTTTTAAGGTGACAAGACATGTGTACTATTAATTTTACATTTTTTTATAATAATTTTATTTATTTTTTTGTTTTTTGTAATTACCTCTTATTGAGTTGGTGAAATAGGATACACTCACTGTGTATTGAAAAAAATAATATTTTGAAAAAGAAATAAGTTATATTTTGAATGAATTTAACATGTTTGGCAAAAAAAAAAAAGGTTATTGGCTTAATGTTTAAGTTTGAGACATAAAAAATAGGTTATGAATATATCTTTTTAAGATTATCTTAAAGTTAAATTAAAAGTTTTTAAAAGAATAAATTTTTATCTGTATCAACAGAATTAAATTTAAGAATTGATTATCTGTAAAGAAAATTTTAGTATTTCATTACACCAAAAATTGATTCCAAGTTAATCATATGTTATCTTTTTTAAGTTTTAATCAAACATAGTATTTATTAATTTTGATATTTAGAATATTAGAAAAAAGTTTTTAAATTTTCATCAAAATTCATTACATATCTTATCAAAAATCAAATTCAATTCTTTTTATTTATTTACACAATAGTATCATATAAAAATTTTATCAAAATAATCATTATATAATATCAAAACATGCAAAATAAACTATGCAAATATAATAAAAATTATACCAAAATAATGCAAAGAAAATAATAGAAATATCATACAATAAATCATAAAAAAATATATGCAAAAATAAAACAAAAACATCATGCAAAAATAATCATGCAAGAATGTAATACCCTAGCCCAAATGATAACTAGGTTAGACTAATACCAAAGCTCATCAGTTTATTAAGAGACTAATTAGTAAAAGAAAAAGGTTGAAGTATTATATGAAAGAAAACTTAGCCATCGTGAAACCGAAAGAAAATATGAGCTTTTTTTTCTTATTTTCTTAGGGTTAGAGAATATGAAAAATCAAGTTGGAGATTCAGAATCAGAGGCTACAATCAAGTTAATCCCCTAAAGGTGAGTATATGTCATCTTTTTATTTAAAAAGAAATATCAAGTTAATTACTATTATTTGAAGTTGAAAATTTGAGAGCAAAACCAAGAAAAATTATGAAATCTTTCATTAATCTTCGTAATCTATTTGGGTAAATTATTGAGCTTTGTTTATTTTATGTTCTTAAGATTTATTGATGATTATTGAATAGAGTTTAAAGGCTTAAAGTATAGATTTGAGTTTTTTAAAGATTGAAGGAAAAATTTTATTTTTAGATGATATGCTATGATCTACAATAGTAAATTAAAATATGATTCTATATTAATGGATAAATTATTGCTATGATTATTATATATCGTTGGAAAGCTTGTTGAATCTACTTTCTAATGAAATAAATGAAAGTCAAATCCGAGTTTTTTATGGAGAGTTGTTGATTTTTACTTAAGGATATGTAGCCTGTAAGGCAGCAGCATCAGGGTTGAATTACGAAAATTGTCTTAATTTTTATACAAGGAATTATAGATTAAACCATATATGTTTGGAAAGAATATTAAGTCTACTTTCCAACAGAATAAGCGGAATTGAATTTGAAGTTTCTTATGGATAAATATGTAATTTTTATTAGAAGGTATACAAGCTGTCTAGCAGTAGCATTTGATGTAGATTTAAAAAATTGTTATAATTAATCCGTAGGAAATCACGAGAAGATCATATATGGTTAGAAAGCTTATCAAGTCTAGTTTCTAACACATTAAAAAGATTTTAATTCTGAATTGGATATCTTAAGATATGGTCATTTTAGTGAAAGTAGCGTAGGCTACTAGAATTAATTACTTGAGTTAATTCTTGCTTAACTTAGTTGTTTTGGTATAAGTGGTTGCAAATGAGTTGATTAATTACTGTTATGTTGAAATGATCTTAAATAGGTCATTAATTATTTGGGAGAAAAATTATGGTGATAAAATCGGAATGAGACAAATAGAATCTCATACATTTTGCTTGTTTTTTAATCTATATATATTTACATGTTTCTAAATGATTAAATGTATTTTTTTTATTTTTGATATATGAAATGGATCAAGCATATGATTATTTTTTGTTTTCGCTATGCAAATGATGGATTATGCTTATGAATGGAATGAGAAAATGATTTATGTTTAAAAAATAATTTTATGATGGCTACATTTTTATATCCCTTGGAAGTGGGATCATCGACACCAAAACTAGTTCTACAACCCTAGCTAATGGAAAATAGTAATTAGCGTAAGGTCTTGGCTAGCGGGTTATAATAGTTAGCAGTGATCATGATGATAAAATTATTGATACGGCCAATTTCACATGTTATAACAGTGATCGTAGCTAATGATAAAAAAATAATAATGATGATTTATGATGATGATAATTTATGATAATTTTAAACATTGATCCATGATTTGTATGAAATATGTATTTGATTATGATTTATGATTTATAATTGATGAACTGACATGTTTTGACATTGATTTATGAATTTGCAAAATGTTTGACAAAATGATGATATTTGAAATATTTTAACATTATGATTTGATAAATATTTTGAACAATTTATATGATATGTACGAAAATAATGCTTGATCCGGTAAAGTGTGTGAGCCTATACTTGTTTAGCTGTGATTTGCTCATTTTTCTTTTACTTTTTTTTACAGATAAGTAAGTGATAGGTTTGCTTAGTTCTGTAAAAAGCTAGAAGATCAAATAGGAAAAATTACTTAGTTATCGGAGTTAATGTTGGCCAATGAGGTCTTAAGAAATGGTTTTGTATTTTAATATAGTTTATTTTTGGATATATAGAGATGTATCATTAGTTAGATTAAAGATATGAATTTTACTTGACAGACTATAATAATTTATTGACGAATTTTATAATCATTAAGAAAGAAGGCTCATATTACTTTGGGATTTAGTTTAAGGTAATATGACTGTGTTATGTCTTGGTCTCAGGGCGTAACAAAGAATATCATACAAATAAATAATAAATCATACAAATAGATAGTGGCAAATCTTGAAGTTCAATTTTGAGGGATCAAAGTAATATTTTATAATATATTTTTAAAAATATTTCAAATCTATTAATAATAAAAATATATGCAAATATATAACAATAAAATTTACAATTATAAGTATGCTAAATTGTAAATATATATAACATATTGGATATATTAAACAATTAATCTCACAATTTTTAATTATAAATCATTAACAATAGTCTTTATAAAAGTAAAATCATTATTTATTTTTACAATATTAATACATTATTTTCTCATATTTAATATTTAAAGTATTAAAATGAAAAATCACAAAAAATATATTTTTAAATAAAAATTAAATTTTAAAAAAATAAAGTAATAATAAATTGAAATCTTGGTATTTTCACATTATAAAACATGGAAAGGTATTTAAACTATTCATATTAATTATTATGACATATGACAATTTTCAAATAAAATGAGCACGCAAAGAGTAAAATAATTGGTTACAAAAAAAATTATAATTGGATATTTATCAAGTCGATTTTAATTATTATAATACTTGCATATATATTAAACTTAAATTTACATGTTTGTGAAAATGTAGAGTTAGACAGTTTTATTCACTTTAAATTGAAAATCATTTATAATAAGTAAATACAAATTAAAGAAGTTTACTTTTTTTTTTTGAAAATTAAGAGATGTAATATTTAGATACAAATAATTTTTGTAACTATATGTTCAATATAAATATATAAAGAATAATATATATTAACACAAGCAACTTAAATCTGAGAGGGCCAAACTAATTTTTTTTAAAATTCAAAATTATTATAAAAATCATATATGTATAAAAAAAATTTAAAATCTGCCATTACAAATAGATGAATAATCATGCAAAGATATCACAAAAAAATCAAGCAAATAAAATATAAACAAAACATGCAAATTATAAATATCTTACCAAAATTTTTCTTTTCTTTTCTTCTTTTTCTCATCATTTTTTAATTCAATAAACACTTAAAATAATAAATTAAAAATAAAAAAGCAAAAAAGAAAGTAAACAAAAAATAAATAGATAAAAAATTAAAAATAAATAAAATTAAAACCAAAAAAATAAAGAAAACAAAAACTTATGATTCGAGTAGGGTCTAAGTGGATTAACATGTGAGTCTCCTCAAGTCAAGGTGCAGATCCCTTATTCTCTAAAAAGTTGTCGTTTTGATTGCATATAAAAGATAAAAATCAACTTTTTTTTTTTCAGATCTTTCCTCTTACTTCTTTCTCTAGTCTTAAAATTCTTTGGTTTCTCTTTCAAATCTCCTATAAAAAAATATAACTGTTTGATCCAAACCTAGATTCAGGTACAATAAACTCAAATGGTATCGAAAAATTTAAACTTTTCCCCAAAACCTAGAAATCTCTAAAATTCAGTCACCGTAAATCCTTCTGACCATCATAAACTTGGCAAAAAAAATTCAAATCTTCATCGATAAATTCAAAAAGAATTAAAAAAAACACAAAAAATCTCAAAAAGCTTTTAAAAAGCCCAAAAATTCTACAATGATCCAAAAAATTCAAAACCCTAGATTTGATAGAACCCAAAATCAAACAAGAATAAGATTGATATTCCCATAAACCTATAATAATTTTGAAAAATCAGGAAATTAAGAACCTAAGAATCCACTTCTCAAAGAATTTTTTATGCTTTGATTGTTGTAATTGCTTGATGCTTCTTACTTATTGCTTGTATCCTTTTGTGATTGTAAATTGGGTAATAAAGATGGATTCCTAATTCAATTTGGAAAAACTTAACTCTAGCGAATCTAAGAGTTCTCTTAAGATCATATTTTTTGTGTAATTTTTCCTTTTTTTTCCATGACTTGGAGACCAATGATTTCCTTAGGCAATGAACCATTAGATTTTAGCCTTTAACCAAATCCAACACAAAATCTATAGATTTCCTTCTGCAAAAGATAATCCCACGTTTTTCTTTTTTTTTTTTTTTTTGTTTTTTGACTTTGACTTTTTAACTTTTTGATTAAATAATAAAACTAAAAATAAAAATAAAAATTAATCCAAAATATAAACTAAAAATAAAACTACAAAGGAAATTTTAGGCTCTTAATTTTTTACCTTAAAACTCAAATTTTCAATTAAGATCCAATTTAAATTCAAAGTCCACTTTGATATCAAAAAATTTTCTTGACAAAATGAAGTATGTACAATTATAACAAAGAGTTTCATATTTGAAGCATAAAAAATCACTAGTCTCAAGTCCAAAGTTGCGACCACGCTCGTCCCATGTTTTGTGGCAGCTTCGGGTCAAATTAGGGCCTATAAGGCCTATAGTTCTATTCAAAGTAGGCATGTCAATAGGTTAAGCATTGGGAGGGTAAAACATTTTTCTTCTTGTTCTTGAAATTTTATATAATATCTGTATTCTTACTCATCCTCAATAAATATTTTAAATTTATTTTTATTGTTGTTCTTATGAGTATTTAAAAGTTATGTGTTATCTCTATACTTATAGCTTTTTAAAAAAATAAAAGCCAAAATTTTTAAATTTTTTTTATTTTTATCTTGTATATTTAGATAATTCTTTTATAAATATATATTAATATATGTTTTTGATAAAAATATATAATTCTAATTAATTTAAAATAATAATTTATATTATTTAATAAAAAATATGCTTATAAATATATAAAAATATATATATGTAGGGTATGGGTTCGGGATGAGTGTTCTATTACATATTCCTATCTTTATATCTAATAAAAATTTAAAATCATATTCATTTTCATCTCCATAATTACAATATAATATCTATCCCGTTTTTTATTTGAATTAAAAATTAAATTTTTCATTAAATATGAATAAGATTGATATTCCTAATTCCATAAGAAAAATCCCACCACTACCCGCAAAATCCATAGGAAATCTTATTTTAAAATTCCATCACAGTGTATAAACATAAACTCCTAAGGTGTATAAAAGAATGGGATAACCTCTGACTTGAAATTTGGACTAAAAAAGCTTTATGCAAAATGTTCATTTATAGGTCTGATTCCTTTTTTTTTGGTTGCGTTTATTACTTGAAAGAATTAATTATGTTCACCATGGATAAGAATTAGAAAGTGATCAGAGTTTCTTACTTGATGCTTTGATATTTTGATTCATCAACCAAAGCTTTGGTCAAAGCTACATATACGAGACAGCTCCTCTGGCTGTTAAGATTGACATTGTCCTAAAAGCATTACATTCCAATTTCCAAGCCAACCTTCTTTCCTGCTTGTACATTGATTGAATTGAGAATACCCCTCGGTTAATCTTTGAATGATCAGTTTACTTTCTGGCTACTAGTAAGGTTCATTCACCATTGTTAAGGGAAAGATTCCACCATATTTTAATGTTGTTTTATGATTGAAATTTTAAAGATTCAATTGTAAAATACGATTGTGATATGATGAGAATCTCTTCTAGCACGTTATTAAATGAACTATAAATAACTTCTTCAATGGTCAGCCAATTAGATTAATTGGCATTAGCATGTAGCATAGTATGATTATGGCTTTTTGTATAAATAGAAAATTGGTATTTCAATTTCCAGTACCAATTTCCTTTTGAAAGTCTTATAACAGTACTTCTCCTTTGTTCTTAGTAACTATAAAAGCTAAATGCTTATAAACAAGAAAAATTCAAACAACCAAATTAAAGATGAGAAAGTCTTAAGCCTCTTCAAACTTTCTTTTAACACTTAAGTTAAAACTTAATAACTAATTGGTGAATATTAATTTTTGGTAATAATAAATGATAGTTACAAATAAATCATTTAAATTAAATTTGCTTCTTGCTAATAATTTTCATTTTCCTTATTAATTAGTATTATATGTTCCTTTAGGATCTCCACATGTTTGTTAATTTTCTAACTGCATATGAATTTTCATTGAAAAAAAATTAAAAAAAACACAAAATAAATGAAAAAAAAGAATTTCAAAGTGATAATCTTTGGAATTATAAGTATTTAAGTTAGCCATTTAAACTATATTTAATCTATAATTGTAAATTTTATATTATTAACTTATTATTATGATTAATGAAGAACTATTAATTTTCTAATCATATTTAAGTGAATAATTCATGTCGATTTTGAATTTAATGTTTTAGAGTAATAAGGGGTTTAAAACATTTTATGTAATCAATAAATACAAAGTATACTTTTTTAAAATTGAAATTTCATTTGATAATTCTCTCATCAAAATTAAGCAATGTTTGGATTTTGCATTGTTTTTAACTTTTCATAAGTGGACGTGGATTCTGCAATTTATAGACATATTCATGGCATTCTATGCATTCCATTTGAAATGCAGTCATTGCCTACATTGCTTAGAATGGAATTGATTGACTTTTACGATAGATAGAAGATACTTGAAACAATTATGACGGCTTACCACTTGATAAAGTACCACTCATGTTCAAGAAGCAATCTACACCACCTTTAAGATAGTTGGGAAGCTGATTAAATGGAATGCCCCTAAATTTTGATAAAAATGGTAGAAGTTGGCAAATGAATAATGCTTGCACTAAACATGGTACAATCACATTAACATCCAACCAAGATCCAAAATAGAAAAACCATTGAAAGGAGACAAAATTGCCACAGAACCTAAGACTGTAACTCAATACACAGTACTTAAAATGCAGAACCATAGGAATTTATAATGAAGAAAATGTTCTTTAATACAATGCATGCATTTCACACAAAATTTTCTCAACTTTTTATGTTCAATTTGACCAACAAAATACAGGGACTTTTCAACGGTAAACATCATACTTTTAATCACTATGCGGCATCCAAAACAGTTACTTCCTGCATATGATTAAATATCACGTGTTACATGAATGCATTATAGAGAACTTGAAAATGGTTAGGTACTTATATTTCAATAAGAAAACCAACAACCTTAAGCACAGTATCAGCTGCTTGCAACAAAAAAGAAATTATCATCAATAGACTCCAAAATATCCTAGCTTCCTTCAATGAATGACCAATGCTGGATTCACTACGGAAGTAAACATAGGCAATAAATCTAATTCTCAGTGTTTAGCACAAGAAGAATCATTATGAGAAAATTGGTAAGTTAGACATTATTAGAAGGCTGTGACTGTGTCTTAAATAACCACAATTAAGGCTCCATTTGGATAGGTGATGGGACCTTCAACACGCATTCATTCCCTATCTGAGCAATGAGCTAACCAAGTTATAAATCTAAAATTCTTCAATCTAGTCCTAGAATCTAAAAGAGTATAATTTTTGAAGGATATGGACATATATATACATACACTAAAATGTACATGATGAGAGAGAAAAGAGAAGGGGTTGTCTCACCTACGATGTGATCTTCTATGCATTGAAATACAGTTTCCAAGCAATGTCGATGTTGAGCCATAGCAATTTCATTATCTAGCATGAAAGAAAAGTTGCGAATAATATTAGAAGTAGCAACAACGCACTGCTGCTTTTCTGCTCGACCCTTATCATCTAGATTAAATAGGCCATCTTCATCAAACCACCACTCTGACGGATGCAATTTACTTGAATTTTTCTGCCCTGATGGTTCCACAGCAGAAGAACCTGATCCCAATTTGCCATGCCAGAAAAACAGACCATATTCATTTTTCAGTAATTCAAACCAACAAAACATAAAAAGATTTTCCAGCCTACCTTGACTCTGGTTGCAAGGTATTCATTCCCAACACCTGATATTCATGTTCAAATCCAGTTACAAAAGAACTCGCACCCAATGTTCAAGCTCTATGTCCCTTTCTAAGTTCCTTAGCAAGGGCTTTATCACGCCAATCATCTCTCTGCTCCACATTACAAATAATAATAAAAAAAAGCTACCACCCCCATCATTCAATCTTAAAGCACATGGAAATTCCGAAGGATTCTCACCAATTTACAATAAAATAAAAGTTTATCAAGACAGAGAAAACATACAATTTGGAGAAGAGCATCGAGCAAGACAGGGATTTTGGCTAAGCAGGTGTCTTTACGCATATCATCTTTCTCTTTGAAAGAAAGCAATGTAAGAGTGTTTAAAGCCCAAGTCATCTCATTCTTCAACCTATCCAGAAGGAGCTTTAAAATAATAAAAATATATCTGTATTATTTGAATTAAATCCAAATAATGTTAGCAACTATAATACAGATTTGCCTTCAAAATTAGTAGATTCACATAAAAGATGACACTAAAGTAATATGAATTAGTTGTGAAATGGAGCATGTATCGACAAATAAGAGATGCAAAGAAACTGCCTTACAATAAGACACTAAACTTAAAAAGTTAAATCTTGAAGAAAAATAAAATAAAATTCAAAGTCCATCCCATAATTCCCACGTATTGGCCAATTGTCAAGTAAGAGAAACTCTTACAGAAAGACAATTTTAGCTACATAGTACACTATTATCTTATCATTACATTATCGCCAGAGCCAGAGAAAATAGTTCTAGCAATGGATGCTGCTGGGGAAGACACTATGAAACTCAATGCTGACTCAAATTCAATCAAGAGAGGTTTACCCTGAAGAGTTATTGAAATAATTTGCACAAAGTAAAGATTGCATGCAAAGCAAAACACCATTCAATCTTCAACTAAAGATTGCAGTAGACCTACCCACTTACAGGCAAACTCGATTATCAATACTACCAATTACCAATTTAAAGCATCCAAAATCAAATCATAAAAAACAATTATATTCAAAAGAAATTTGAATCAACAATTTAATGCATTGAAAAATTCATCTTTAGCATAAATAGAACAGTCAAACTGCTAAGATCAAAGCAAAGAGCTATACGAATTAGAAAGCAGAACCTAATGCCATTTCAATAATCTAAAATATGAATTTTTTTTCTAAAAAATTGCATGCAAAGCAAAATACCACGCTCCCGATCAGATTTATCCCCAAACTCTGATATGTGGTGGCCGTGGCCGTGCTGTGGCCCAGCTGCCGCTGCTGCCGCCTCTATGAGGCCAGCATGGCCGGTGATGCCCAAACTCTGGTACTTTGACAATTCAGACTTGGCATAGCTCAGATCCATTTGCAGTTGGCGGAGCCGGTGTTGAAGAAGAGACATGACTCCAACACAGTCGTACACAGGGTGACGGAGTTCAACTATGATAAGAACATTTTATCAGGAACCAAACAAAAAATTAAAAAAAAAAATTTGAACAAATAGATGTTACCGTGTTTGATTATAACCGGTAGTGAAGGAAGAGAAGTTTTTTTCTTGGCTCTTTCCTCTAGCTTTTGCAATAAAAAATAAAGGGAAAATGAAACATTGGCACAATTGAACTCTCATTGAAGAAAGAAACTTCTTGATTAAAGTTTTTGGAGAAGCTTTCTTCACTTTTTGTAAGTACTAGTGTGGACGCCTATCTTCGCTAGGTTTCCTATAATAATTTTCAGTATTCGTGTTTGATACCGCCAATTACAGCAGAAATTGTCTCCATAGATGTCAATGCTTTTTTTGATTCAAAACAACAAAATCCTATAGTTCAAAGTTCAGTAGTATTCAATAATTAAATTGTTGTAGGATCATACAATTACAAACTCTGGAGTGCAAATGACACATAAAAATAATTACCTCTGAACTGCAAAGGTTTCACCACAAAGCCAAAAACAGCGAATGAAAGCATCAACAATGCCTCTCCCTAGAATGCATAGCGTCAGTGGAAATGGCCCCCAACCTACATGATAAGCAAATAGAAATTTTAGTTAATCATCAAACATCCGGCACACATGTCTACACAGTACAGAAGGACCCTACCAACTGCAATTTAGCAACACATTATAATTTCCAAACATGAGTAGTTTTAACAAATAACTTTCCTTTGTGGTTTTCTTTGTTCTATTATAACCTTTCAATAGCCTCAACAAATCATAAATTAGATGAAGAAAAGAAAAGGAAAAACATCATTGATACCCAAAGTAAAATAAATATGAAAAAAATACAGATCTATTATTTTTGTGCAATCGAGATTCAATATGCCAAAAGTTCTTACTTGAATAGAGTAACAACTTGCAGCAAAACTCAAAGAACAGAGGAAGCACTTGGAATGATCAAGTTCTGGATGAATGCGGGCATGATATGCCTAAAATGGAATGTGATTGAAGGAATTCTCGCATGGAGAAAAAACAAAGTTTTACTTGCTTGACAAAAAAGTTCAGGTTTATTTGTAAACATGTGCTAGTTCCCAATCTCACAAGAGCATAAAAGCATCTGACCAGTTTTATAAAGGATTGCTATAGTAGCATTTATAATGGAAGCCTCTAATGTCATTACAGGACTGAGGGGACTAACAAATTTGGCCTTTATCAACACTTTTCGTTTTAGTTGTAATGTGGTGAAACTTTGAAGTCACTACTCCTAAAAGTAAAACGGATGTCGTGTTAAAGACCAATTGGAAAGCAACTATGCATCCAAACCCTCCAAAAAATAACTTTGCATATTGGAAAGGCATTACCACTGAATAAACAGTTCTAACTTTCTATGAACTTAACCTTTTGTTATTCAACTACTATGAACCACCGTTTTTGTTAAATATTCAGAATGTTTATTTGAATTGAATTAAAATATAATATAAAACTTGAAATTTTAAATATTCTTTGATCCACTTAGACAATTTCAAGTAAGACTTGGTTTTTTAAAATTAAATTATTAAAAAATTCTTATTTTTTAAATAAGTCCTTATCTTTCTATTGTATATTTAATTGAGCCTTAAAATATTGATTTTGTTTAATTAAATCTCTATTTTGTATGAAAAACTCTAAAATCGATTAAAAAATAGATGTTTATTATGCAAAAATGGTACCTTGAGGTATTCCTTTTAATTTTAATTTGTTTCATTTTAAAACTCCACGTATCAACTATTCCTTCATTGATATCCGGGACTGATGTGTGAATTAAAGCTCAGCAAAGGACAATCTAGAATAAATTAAACTTTTAAGGTAGACGCAATGTTTTTCTAATATAATAATATGTAGTGCCGATTAGAAAATACAAATTTAAGTCAGCTAAACTCTGAATTTTTGAGTTATTCTTATTTTAACAGCTTTTAGTTGTTGAAACTTGCAAGCAATTCATCGTCAATTCCAAATGCAGCCATGTCTTCCTCCGTTAGATTAATCCAAGCCTCTATGCCATCACCAGATGCAGTATCCATGAAAACAACTAGATTCTTGGAACTCAAGGTAGCTGAGCTGATCCATATTGGTTTTCCCCAACCAAAATCAGCTTCATATAGAGGAAACTTGCATAAACTAGTGAAGACAAAGGGAATCTTCTCTCCCTTATTGAAATTTTCATCCCCTTCGTTGGTTGAATCGAATAAATCCTCTCCAACTTGAAGTTTCTCCACGAATACTTTGTCGATTTTTCTTATAGAGTCTCTCATCTGGCTAACAAGATTATCACAATCTTTTTCACTGTCCATGGATGGAACAGTTATTGCAACATGGTAAATATTTCCAAAAGATTGATCTGACAGCGGCAGCTCAAATCTTGTGCGTAAATTAACTGTGTGAACAATCGTGTAGAAGCCATCAGGGCTTGATCTTTCCTTGGTTGAGGCAATGAAACGGCTCCATATGAAAGCTGACAAGGCCTCAATACGTGAAGAGCGTCTCTTTTGGTTTTCTAAGCTTCCGCTTTCAGCATATTTTGCTCTGATTTCCTCAATTTTAGAGGCACTGAACACAAACCTCTTCGTCTCTATGTTTTTTTTATTTGTGTCCACCACTGGCTCAGGTAGTGAAAGGATCCGTGGGGGGAAGAGCTTGGTTGATACAAATTCTGGCAAAACTATTTTCTGATCATCCCCACGACCAATGTCTGCCCATGTATTCAGAAACGTAAAATATGATAGGGCATCTCCAATTTTATGTGAAATACACAAGCCAATTCCTATCCCTCCGCAATCAAAAGTGTTGAACTGGATTCCCATTGGCAATTCTGCAGCACTATCAAGAGCAAAAGGAAACAATTTGTTGAGTTCTTTAGGGACTGGACTTTGTAGAATATCAGCAAGTCGGCACTTGACATGGGCTTCCTTAAAGGGAATTCCCTCATCATTGCAGTCTATGAACAAGTTATCTTTAATGCGTCCAGCAAGCGGATAGAAATAGGTCAAGGCTTTGGATACGGACAGCCTAAGGTGGTCAAGAACATTCTTGATGTTGTCGATTTGGATATCGCTTTTGTTCTTGTAGAATAGGACCAGATGGTTATAAACCGGTGGTGCTAATTGATCAAGTGAGCAGAGTTGGTAATGGCAAAGTTGATGAGGAGTTGGGGAAGATGGCCTGATAATCTCTTTGGATATTACTTCAACCTCAAGCTTCATGTTTTCGGCTATTTTTAGTCGTGAATGACAGGCCCTGTTGCCCACTGCTGTTACACATATATAGACCTAGTAGCTAGCAAGGGACATGTAATATCTGAATCTGTAGGGAAAAAAAAAAGCACAGCTAGTATAGATTTGGGATAAGATGTGAGATATTAGTATATTCGTCTAAATACAATAAGTTAATATGATACGATATTGATATAAAAAAAATGAAAGTGATACATTCTAAATTTTTAATAAAAATTTATATTTATTTAATTTAATATTATGTAAATTAAGATACGAAAATTTATATATTATAAGTATTTTTATATGAAATAAACAAATATAAATATACAAATTATCAAAATTGTTTCCATACCATCCTCGACTCCGATGTAAACACTTGCTATAATTTATCCAAACAATTTGAAGGAATTTTTACAAACAAAAGTGGTCAAGGACAACAGACAAAAAATTATTCCATTTTCTGTTCACGGATACTGATGTTACAACAACATTAGGTCGTGTTTTAGGTAATACCATTAAAATATCTATCAGTAATAAGGTATATTTTGACTTTTTGAAGAGCTCCATCCAGAAGGAAGGTGGTATTTAGGCAGGTAGTATACCTTGTAAATGATAGAGGGATGGGAGTTTAAAAGGCTTTTGTTGTGCAGGTAGCTAGGAATTGAAAAAATGAAAATAATTTTGACTTAGTGTTAAACTTTTTTTTTTTTTGGACTTGAAAATGTAGAGTAGTGTTTTTTAAAACAAAAGAGATAATAATATGAAAAAAGGTTATAATTGTTAAGATTTAAATTTAAGATTTATTAAAAATAATTGTATAAATAAATTGAATTATATACATCATAAATTTATAATATATTAATAGCAATATTTTTTTTAAAACAAATAGCAATTTTTTAACTTTTAATTTAGTAATTAATTTCTGGACTTTGACTCCATGAAGTGAAAGCAGATGCAATGTGTTGCAATATGGTAATGCGCATGAGGCTCGGAAAAAAACGATGTCAGGTGTGTATCTATTCAATTTATTTTCTTGTAAAGAAGTTTATTTTATAAAGTGAAAATTAATTTTAGAATCAGTATTAGGAATCTTAGATCTGATCTTTTCTTGGCTTTATATTTGAGTTGCTTGCGTTTGATGAGAATGAGTGCCCAAAAATTAATGTCTTCATAGTATTTTTGAGCCCAATTGAAATATGTTAAATCTTTATATTTGAAATTTGAAATTTAAAATATGTTTAACATTTATATTTGAAATTTGAAATTTTTAAAATTGATGAAAGATCTAATCTTTTTCAAATTAGTATATTAATTTAAAATTGTTTTGGTAATTAAATTTAATTTTTTTATAATATTTTTAAATTAAAATAATGCATATAATTTTTATCTTTATTAATCATATATAATATTATATTATAAAATATAAAGTACTTAATAAATATTGCTTATATGAATATTTATGTGGATAATTTTATTATTTGATACATAAGAAATTACTCAAAAAATAATTATAAATGTAGGAAGTTATTTTACCATTAATATTTTCAAAGAGAATCATATTTTTTATGATTATAATAATCATTAATGGTTAATGAATTGAGAAATCAAAATAAACTTTTCTTACTCCTAATTACTTGATTAGAACTTCTTTTTTCTGGCCTTTTTGAACTTGCTAGATTGATCCCTTAACTGAGAATAAATTTGAATATAAACTAATTATATATGATTTTTATACCTTCGAGTTTTTTCTTGCACTGGCACATATTAAAATCTTTATTCTCAAACAAAAGTACTTTTTTTTTTTTTAATTGGGGTATTAGAAGCCATGTCACCTCATATCATAGTCCACATGGCCAGATTGTCTGCGTGGAAATCTGGTTTTTTTTTTTTTTTTTCATTTTTCATTTTTCATTTTCTTTCTCTAATTCTATTAACCATTTTTGTTTAATCTTTTTGCACATTATTGTCTTGTTTCTTCAATCCATTACCTTATCCTTCTCTCCTGCAACACATCTGTTTCTCTTTCAATTTTTTTTTCTTTTCCATAATCGTTCTCAAAATATTGAAGTCTCATTGAATGGGTATTCACAAAAAAAAAAAAAAAAAAAAATCAATCTGATTCATTCTCTTTTTCTTCAAGTCTCAACTTCTCTCACTCTCTACTTCCTCATTCCCCTTTCACTTGTTCTTTTTTGTGATCTTAAGTCCCTATTTTTGTTCTCTATTTCTAACATTTGCAACCCAATGCTTTTAAAATTAATTTTTGTCAAAACTTATTGTGTAAAAAATTACATGAGAGGATTAGAATCTAAACATGATTTGGAATTTTATAGAAACCAAAATCTTGTAGCATTCTTGTGGTCGTAGTGAATTTGTAAGAAGAAAGTTGTATCATGTTGGCGTGAAAAATAGATTTAAATGAAGAGAATTGTTTGACTCTTACTAGAAATAGATAAGAAAAATGTTGACAACATTTTTGTTGCAATGTCAAGCGAGATTCCAAACAAAATTTCACCCACATCCAAAAGCGGGTATTATCATTTGAAATTCTTCCTTGAAACACTAGTTCAATAGACTTCTATTCTTCTCAAACTTGCATCGAAATCACCAATGGAGGGAGAGAAATTCAAGGAAGCAAACAAACAAATTGAAGACTTCAGAAGAAGTGTTTCAACGAGTTGTTGCATATCTGTGGATTCATTTTTGTTTTAATTCTCGTAGTCATTAAGTATTCAAACAAATACTCTTTGTAAGAATTTGGGTATAAGCCACTAATTGTTGGTTGTACTCTTTTATCTTTTTTGCTTCTTGTTGTTATTTTTTCTAGCAGACTTACTCTGCTTCTTTGGATTTTTATTATTAAAAATTTTCAATTATTCAAGAAGGAAAAGTGACACTACCTGATGCAATCTTTTTGTTCCATTGTTAACATGAATTCTTTAATAATATATTTGATATTTCATTGGTTGTTGGTAATTTCTCCTTAAAGCGATGGTGACCTTGTTGGATATCAAAAAGATAAAATTATACATGAGTGGGATTTGTGTCAAAATTTGGATTTCAATGGAACTTGATTTTGCAAAATACTCAGAATTTGAATGGATTTTATGAAAAAATGGGTATTACAAATTTGGTGTTTGATAGAATGCCACAAAATAGATGTGAATTAAAAACCTGAAATATGACTAAAGATACCAATTCAATCCATCTTCAGCTTGACCCGATTTCATAGGATTGATTTTTGTTTTTAATGAAAATCGAGTTTAGAATTAAGTTGGGTAAAATAATAGTAATCAAAAAAATCGAGTTGGGTTTTAAGTAAACCCGTTCGACCTGACTTATTATATATATAATTATTTTTAAAATTATTTATTTAATTTTATATTTATATATATATTTTTAATTTTATATATATTAAAAATATTTTATATTTTAAAAATTAATATTTTATTAATTTTGATTCGAATCGAATATAATTTTATATAATATTAAATTAAATTCAAATATAAAAAATAAAAAAATTTATCAAATTCTAATATTATAAATATAAAATTAAATCAAATTCGATATCAATAAAAATTTTCCCCAACTTAACACGTTTTCGTCTTTAAATTTCCATTGCTGAAAAGAAGAGAAAGGAACTGTATAATTTTTCTTATCTTTTGCTGAGACATGTCATCTATCATAGACAATGATGATTATAGTTGATTAGTGGGGCAAGCCAAGAAAACAAATAAATTGTTTATGGAAAAAAGGAAAAGACAAAAGTGAGGGTAATGAAGTAATTTACTAGTTCTTGCAACTTGGGTAATTTTGGGCTCTCCTCTAGCAGTATCACACTAGCATCGATTATATCTTTTCTGCAATGTTGTTCGCACGAAAGAGAAAAAAAGCATTATAAGAGAAGGAAAAATATTTTTAAAAAATAAAAGGAAATGCAAAAATGATAAAAATAGTGCTAATTGCCGTGTTGGCAATTTGACCACCTAGACAATAACATATAAATGATGTAAAATATCTTATTTATGAAAAAAAATTAAAAATAGTAAAGTACCCCATTTTGAGAATTAAGATTTTAATGTACCTTATGACAAGAAAAAACTTAGGCAAGCAGAGAAAAGGTCCTTTTTCTTTTTCTTAATTTTCCTCTCGAAAATCATTACGAATTACTATATATATATATATATATCATCATATTTACTAATAGGGAAAATTTTGAAAGTAGAATTTTCTTTTTTAAATAAAATGACAAACTGCATTAATAAATCAACTCACTGTCTTACTTTACAATCACATTTATCTAAAATGTCTTCTCTTCAAACATGATAGGGATCATTTTTCGAAGCCAATTTAGCTAAATGATGATTGTAGACATTTCATTTAGTTCTGAATATTTTTTAATTTAATTTTAGGATTTTAGTATTTTGTTTAATTTAAAATTATTTATTTTGTTAATTAATTGATTTATGGTTTTACAAAAAGGACAAAAACGAAAAAGCTTGATTCGATTTGAAGTCTAGTACTTTAATTGAAAAAGGAAATGTATTGATTTGAGAGGTAGACTTGCATTAAAAATCTAAAATTGGCTGTGACCAGGAGATTAAAACCAAGAAAACCTTCTTGTGATTTGGATTAGAGGCCTATAAAAAGACTCCATTAGGATCAAGTAGAGACAATGAAGAATCAATCAGAAAAAATCAAGGGAGAAAGAGTAAAAAAATAGAACAAAAAAATTAAGAGTTTTTTGGTAATCTTTTATGGTGTTTCGGGTTTAAATAATTAGGATTTTCTCTTGGGAGTTCTATGTTGGAAAAAATAGTTGAGAAGAAACATAAAAGGAAGGCATTCAACAAAAAATTTTTGCAACAAACTTTCTTAGAGTTTCGGGTATATATGTTTTAGGTTTCTGTTTGATTTTTGTTTAAACCAAAAAGAAAAGTAATCACCACAGGCGATTGATACTAGCAAAGCCATAGACTATTTTGTAAAGAAACAAGAAAGAAGACAAGGTCATTTCTATTTTTTTTTCTTCTTTATTTGTATATTTATTTATGTTATTTAGTTGTTTCTTTTTCTTCTTTTATGCATATTGTAGATACCCATCTGTGTCCTAGATCAATCAGGATCAATTTTTATTATTACTATTACTATTGTTATTTTTGTTATTAGTATCATTATTATTGCTATTATTGTTATTATTACTAGTACTATATTATTATAGTATAGTAAATTACATTATATTATTATTATTATTATTATTATTATTATTATTATTATTATTATTATTATTATTATTATTTACTTTATTTCCTTTCCTTTTTTCTTCATAATTTGTGATTGAATCAAGAATTAAATCTGCCAAAATTAAGGTTTCAATTTTGCATGAAACCAAGACTCAAATCTATCAAACTTGCCATGCTTAGGACTAATTTACATTTGATAGAATCCAATCTCAAGATTCAAGTCTAGATTGATTCTGTTCAAACAGAATCCAATCCCAAGATTCAAGTCTAGATTGATTCTATTTAAATCCTAAAATTTCTACTGATGATGGCTATAAATTGAACAAAAGAGTAGAGGAACAACACGATGAATTTTGGAAAAAAAACTTTATGTCAAAATTCTAAGAAAAGTTTTTTGGGCTGTAGGGTTTTTGGGATTTTAGTTTTAAAGTTTTTGGATTTGAGGTTTCGATGGTTGAAAGGTTTTTTAAGTTAAATGTTTGAATTTTTCGATGATTTCTATGGTGAGGTTTGAAGATTCCGGTGAGATTTTGGCCAATTTTTCAAAAACCAATGACTAAATCCAGTTTCTGATATGTATTCTTGGGTTTCTTTTAGAAAGAAGGCAGAAGATTTCGAGGTTGGAAAGAGAAATAGCATGGAGCTTTTAAAGAAAAACTGAGGAGTGTGACTTTTACAATATCCTAAAACGACGTTGTTCTAAAGGTCCCAGACCCATGCATAGACCCGTTTACTGGTTGCCAACCCATGCTTCAACTTGATCCGATCGTAAATTTTTTTTTTCCTTTTATTTATATTATTTTATATTTTAAGTTTATTTATTTATTTTATTTTACTGATTTTATTATTATTTATTTGTTGAGTAATTTATTGTTAAATGTTTTGTTATCTTATTTTGAAAAAAAAAAACAAGTAAAAAAAAACTCTTTTTAAATAAATTCATGAATCCTACCAAACTATTGGAGGATTTTTCATAAGTTTAAATTTTATAGATTCTACCAAACTATTGAAGAATTTCATAAATCAATTTTCAAATAAAAAATATATTTTTTTAATAAAGATCTTGTATTTTATCCTATCAAACTATTGGAGGGTTTGCATTTTAAGTTAAATCTTACCAAACTATTAAGAAATTTAATGAATTTTCTCAAAAATAAATTTTATATATATTTCGTAATAAAATCTCATCAAACTATTGGAAGATCTACATCAAAGTAAATCTTACCAAACTATTGGAGGACTTTACTAATTTTTTTGAATAAAATATATTAATAAATCCGACGATAAAGCCTTTTTAAGGTGATATACTAGTTTCAATGAATAGTCTTGAGGTGAGAAAATTATCTTAAATTGCTATCAAACTATTGAAATAATTTTAGAATTAATTTTTAATATTAAATATTTTGGTAAATTATAAACATATTTAAGGCTTAGATAATTTGAAATCAAATTGGTAACATCCTTTGGATAGGCGCTATAAGGGTGCTATAACTTTCTTTACACGTAATCGTACTCTCAAACCTAAAATTTGGTTTTGTGGATTAAAGTTTATTGTTTAAAGATACCTAAGTTAATCTTGAGACTCCTTTTTAAATAGGACAAACTCGATCAGGTGGCCAATTACACTTAAACAAAAAAATTAGTAACGACTCCTCTAATTCATGTCTAATGATAGGTTCACGGCTCTATACGTTATGATAATTTGACAACTCCACTGGAGACATTGAGAGTCAAGCCAGTAAATGATTTCTTATTATCCAAGCCTTACTTAATAAATTTGAGATTATTTTCTTTCTTTCTTTCTTTTCATTGCTTATATTTTGTTTCGTTATTCATTTATATATATATATATATGTCATTCATTTGCATGTGCATGACATAAGCTATCCACCTGAGCTCTACCTTTAGGAGGAAGCGAAATACCTATGCCTTCATGAGATTCATGTCTCCGTGAGATTTCATGTCTCTGTCTAGGCCTACAAAACACTCCTAATTGATTGAACTTTTTCCATTTGCAGCCTATGATAGGCGAGGATCGAGGTGCCTGACTAGTTTGTGATGGACAATGATGTCATGAACAATTTAAGAGCCTTTTAGAAATAGTCTAAATTAACTTTAAGAGCCTAACCATAGGTAGAACCATGCTTTCTCTTGTGTTAAAAAATCCTAAATAAGACGCATGATTGGATGTTTATATTACTTGTAAACTTATGTATTATCTTTTTTGTATGTATTTTTTTTATTAATCTTTTATGTTGGTCCTTGTATTTATATATTATTTTTTATACCTATTAACCTTTTTCTTTTATTATGCATTCACATCATTAGATTTATCATAAGGAATATTTGCTATAAAATAATTTTTAACAAAGAAAATCCTAGTTACATCTATGGAAAGCCTAGAAAAGTCCTTTACTGGTCTAAAAAGGGAGACTGAAGAGTTGAAACTTGCAAACAAAAAATTAAAAAAAAAAAGGAAATCCAAACAGTTAAACAAGAAAATGATGAATGGAAGAGTTTATTCATTGACCTTAACGTAACACGGTCATCCGTTAATCATGAATTGGCTTAACTTTTGAAAAAAAAAATAGACAATTGCAAGCAAAGCTACAAGAAAAAGGATGAAATGCTCTTTAAAGCATAAAAGCACATCCAAATGGTAAATGGAGTGGTGGTGGGAATCAGAACACAAATGAGAGCTATAATCGAAGAACTAGAACAAATGAAGGAAGCATATGTTGGAAAACATGACCAGTTGGAGTCTCTACTTGATCAAATCACTATGGTTATTTACAAAGCCAAGGACATGGTAGAAAAGATTGAAAAATGAAAGGCAGAAGTATTCACCAGTGGGAGCACATAGTCAAGAATTGATAGATTTTCTTAATAAAATGCAAAGCTAGTATGGACGAGTTATGGATTTTTTTTTCTAGTAAAATCTAGATTTTTCATAGATGTAATGTTGGATTTAAATAAGGATTTTCTTTGATAACAAATGTTATGTGGTAAATTCTCCTTATTGCATTCATGCATTTTGTTTTTGCATTCATTCTCATTCATAATCTGAAGGTTTCATAGACATCATTCTAAATTTATACATTATGAGAAATCAAGGTTCGATGATAGCTCAATACTAGTATAACATCCAAGCCTAAGGCAGAAGAATGGAATAAGACAAGGTAAAACACATTGAGAAGGTGGAAAAAACCTAGGAAAATTTCGAAAACCTAGGAAAATTTCAAAAAAAAGTTGAGCAAAATTTTGAAAAAGCTAAGCAAGCTGAATAAAGGAAAGACTATAGAAGAAGTGGCTAAACCTAAAAATCATTCATTATAGGATGTTGTCAACCTGTATCTTCTTGGCTATAGCCTATATCAAGCTTAATCGATTCAAGGCATATCACTATAGTAGTTCACATTCCCTACAGGGTACATTTACATAAGAATGCTATCTGTCTGAATTCAGAGGCAATTACAAAGTTTTGCTAATTCTATTTTCACTAAAAAGGTAAAAAGTTAGTCACAGTCTCTAATTTAGATGACCTCAAAGAGAACAAGAAATTGAAATTAAAGATGCTTGAAAGTTTAGAGGACTCAATGTCTGAATATAATATAAACTTACTAAAGAAAAGACTACAAGCCATCAAAGGTATAGAATTTTATGGCTCTATGGATGCAATTAGCCGTTGCTTGGTCCCAGATATTGTAATCTTACCAAAGTTCAAGGTCTTCGAGTTTGAAAAGTATAATCACTACAGAGGAGCTTTTTTTTAACATTTAGTGACGTTTAGAAATGCTACTAAAAAATTTGTAGCATTTACGAAAAATGTCAATAAAGTGTCGGCTATACAAACGTCGTGAAAAATAATGACATTTCTTATAAAACGTCGTTATGTTAGCGACATTTGTATATGGAAAATGTCGCTATATTAGCATTGTTTGTATTTAGAAAATGCCACTATTTTAGCAATATTTGTATTTTTGAAACACCGTTAATTTAGTGACGTTTTTAGTAGAAAAACTCCATTACTTTGGTTGCGTTTGTATCAATAAAACGTTGCTAAATGCTAAAAATAATGACATTTGTAGTAAAAATGTCACTAAATTTAACGATGTTTTCTAATACAAACGTCATTAAATTTAGCATTTAGTGACATTTTTAAATACAAATGCTGCAAAATTGAAAATTTTACTTTTTTTAATTTTTTTTAATATTTATTATAATTAAATAAAAATTGTTAAAAGAAATAAAAATGAATTTAAATTCATAAACTGAATATTATAAATATTTAAATATCTAAATACATAATTTGTTCTAATATGTATGTAACACAAAGTTTAATACATACAATAACATTTCATTTTGCATTTGTTTTTCTCTTGCCCATCAACGGACTCCATGGAAGAAGTGGCACTTGCTTTGAATGGAGCCTACAACTTCCATTCATTCTCTTGGCTTCCATTGCTAAAGAGAACATTTTTTCAAAAACATCAAAATGTGCTATTAGAAATGCATCACAGTACATTTCATTTATCTTTTCCACAACTTCATGTTCTATCCTGATTAAAAAATGTCATTGGCTAAGCTACAAAAAGTACCATAAAATTTGTAATGCAAGATAAAATAACAAGAAAATATACAAGATCTCATTGTTACATACATGCAAAAATAACAGAGAAACAGATTTAACCAAAGCAACAAACTAAGATATTTTTTTGGCCAATGATCAAGATAAATGCATAAGACAAAATGATGTACACTCCTTGTTTGAGTGCATTTCACGAAAATCCTTTCATAATCATAGTTCTTCCATTTTGCATATTTCATTATGAAATTACTAGACTTGAAATGCAGTGCCATATAATTTGAGGGAAGGAAGAATATATGGAAGGCTGAGAGATAGATCTTCAATTAAGTTCATGTTTGATTGCATTGGAAAATGATAAAGATTATTTGATTCCATGAAGTTTATAAGATAAACCATTTCAAATCATATTTTCAACTCGTAAATAAATTCATAGAAATAAATGGATTCAAATGCTTTAAGAGGAAAATAAACCAATCTTTCAAAATAAAATGACCAAGCAACAAAGTTTCAAGAGGGAAATACAAATTGTGTAATGGATAAATCAACTATGTTGCATCTTGAATTGATGGAACAGTTGTGTCTATAGAGATCAATGCTTTTTTAGACTTAGCAGCAACAAAAGCTGTATCATGGAATCATCATAAAGTAGTTAGAAAAAGTATAGAGGATTAATCCAATTTGATAGGTCTACAGTATGCACCTTTCAACTGCAAAGGCTTCATAATAAAATCTAGAATAGCAAATAGAAGCATCACAATGGTTTTCACCCAAAATGCAAAATGCTAATTTAAATGACTGCTAACTTGCTAGCTAGTTATCTTAGATTAACATATGGACAGAGCATAGAGCATCATAAAATATGAATAGTAGTAAAAGTTGTCATATTTGAAATAAAGATGGTTCTTTTATTCTTAAACCAGGAAGGAATTAAGGAGATCAATTTAACAAATACCTATAAAAAAGTTAGAAAAAAAAACTTATTGTTCCACCATAAACACATCTGAGTGCATATCCAATTGGCATACACATGTAAAATATTGCTAGCCATGTTGTTTTATGATACAAAAGCAAAAGAAGAATAAGATTCTAGGAAATGACATCAACACAAAAGTTTATGATTGAAAGAGTGTTGCATATAACTCCCAAACTTAATAGTTAATAGCAAGAAGACTGTGATTTATAGGTGTGACAAAATCATTAGATTGAACCCTAAAACTAAATTTTTTATAATGGGTCATACTAAAATAATTAACTTAATTTCTTGTTTCGGCATTAAAAGCTTGAAGCCAGAACATCCTTTTTTTACCTTTTTCAATCATAACAATTTATGGAAAAAGCCCAAATTCCTTGACTTTTGGGATAAAATAACCCTTTAGCCACATTAAGATCTTCATTCAAATAAACAAGTAAGAGTATCTTAACACATATCAACTTTAGAATACATTAAATAAAGGAAATTCTTCTACATATAAGTTATCAACATTGCAAGTGCAGTAGCCCAAACTTTAAAGCAATTGGTTCAAAACAATCCAACTCCAACCCTAAACACACACATATAATTGAAATAGAATACATCTCAAAACCAATATATTGAATCTGAATTTTCATTTTTGTTCCTTTAAATTTTCTTCAAAACAAGCTAGAATTTCAAAATCTATAAAAAAACCATCATGAGAAATCAATTTGAAAAGCAAAAGTTGAAGAAAAATTGTACAATGTAATGAAAGAACACAAACCTGCAACTAACAACTAGCTTGTAACCAAACGTTAATTAATTGATCTACATCTAATTGATGCTAAAACAAGTGATCATAAACTGCAATTGAAAAGATCAATTAAGGAACCAAAATGAAAACTGATTTGAAGAACAAAATGTGCAAGAAAATACAAGAATTAACTAGAAACAACTAAAATATAAAGTGAAATTCAACCAAAACTCACTGAGTTGATGAAAGAAACAATTAGGTCTAGAAGCTTATAATGAAAATGAACTTGAAATGAGCTAAGAAACAATTCATTAATCAAGTTTGCTACAAAATTCAACAAGAAAATGGCAGTAAAATAGAGAAAAACAAGCTTAATGAGCTAGCAACTCAAGTGATACTCAAAACAGAGAAAAATAGAGCATTAACAATTAAATCTATCCAAACACCAAATGAATTCATGAAAATAAATGCAATCAATTAAAAAATAATGAGTAAACATGTAAAACTAAGATGTAAAGTATGAAATAATCAAATTGAACACCTAGAAGGAGAGAGGATCATCACTCATTAAGTTCTCATGCATGGATCATTTCTACCTTTTAGATTCAGCCTTAATTTCGAAGAATTAACTGTACTTGTACAGATGGAATTTGAGGCTGAATTTTTACTTGATTATAGCTTTATGAACTAGGAATATAGAAAAAATTTTTGAAGTAAATCAAGTTCGAATTCACTGAGTTTTGATCAAAAGACTGAAGATAGGTCAGGTGTACAATTTTGAAACCAAATTTGAGTTCAACATGAATTTTACAGAATTTGAAAAGGAAATCATGAGAATTTGTAAATTTCATTATGAAAACCTTAAAGAACATTCAAAAAGAGTGTAGGAAACCTAAAATTGTAACAAGATTCAATTAAGGAAACTAAAATTAAAAGCTGTTGGTTGGAGAGAAAATGAAAATGACAGCAGATCAGGTTTTGACAAGAAAAATGAAAGGTAAAATATTAGTTTGTGCTCTAAATTGCACCAGCAAAGATATATGAAAAGCATAAACTTCTTATAAGACAGCTAATTAGTCATAAAATATGGCTTAAACAAGGTTCAAAAAAGTACGAACAAGCATAAACAAATATCATACAGACATTCATGTGAAATTATGGCCTCCCACCCTAAAACCCCTCAGTTTCTGACAAATTATTAAAAGAAGTTCTTTTTATAATAGAATACAAGATTCAAGTACATTCAATTATCGTGAATTTATACTTTTATGTAGTTCTCTTGATTTAAAATATTTTCTTTCAAAACAATTACGTTTCTCACTTTCTCTCACACTCACCCAAGCACATTGAACACATTAAATCGAACAGCAGGCAAAGATTTCTATATTAAACCAGCAGAGATAGAGCAAAAATCAAGGCAAAGCATTCACATATAAATATGAGATAAGTGAGAGCAACCTTGTGCTGGAGTGCTCAAAGAGCTTTTCAGCGACTGAAAAGACTAGAAGAGCTATCCCAGCATCACAAAGAGTGAAAAGCTAATGAGCTTTCTCGAAAAGTCCTTATCTCCTATTTGAGAAAGTCATCTACCTCGTTGCTAAATTATCAATCTTCTTGATTTGAATTTTCTTTCTCACCATTCTCTTCCAAGAAAAAAGCTGGGGAAATAAAAGAAATTACAGAGAAAAAAGATGAGGTTTCAATTTTGGGAAAAAATTTTAGCCACGCCATTTTTTCACGATAGTGGCATTTACTTTAAAAAATGTCACTATTTACAAAAAAAGGATTATTTAAGGTGTTTCAGGCAAAAAATACTTTGAATAATCCTCTTAAATTTTTTAGAAGGGATTATTGAATGTGTTTTCTGTAAAAAAATACCTTTAATAATTTCTTTTATTTTTTATGAGGGAATTATTGAAGGCATTTCAGGCAAAAAATGCTTTCAATAATCTCATTAAATTTTGATAAAGAGATTATTGGAGGTATTTTTGATCAAAAACGCCTTTAATAATTCTTTTCAATTTTTTAGAGGGATTATTTTTGATATTTTTTATCAAAAATACCTTCAATAATCCCCTTCAATTTTTTAGAGAGGATTATTAAAGGTATTTTCTATAAAAAAATACGTTTAATAATTTCCTTCATTTTTTATGAACAGATTATTAAAGGCATTTTAGGCAAAAAAATACCTTGAATAATCTACTCATAAAAAATAAAAGGTAATTCTTGAAGGCGTTTTCTGTCAGAAACACCTTCAATAATGTTTCTTAAAAATTGTAAAGGATTATTAAAAGCATTTTTGGTCAAAAATGCTTTCAATAAATCTTCTTATCAATGAATTTGCCAAAAATAGAGTAGTATTATCGGTTAAAGTATACAATCATTAATCATAAGGTTGTAGGTTCGATCCCTATTTTCAGCATTTATTAGGTTTTTTGAAGGATTATTGAAGACATTTTTTTTTATCAAAAACGCCTTTAATAATCCCTTAAAAAATCTAAAAAATACTGAAGGGAGATATCAAACCTATGACCTTACGGTTAACAACCGTATACTTTGTTAGTCTTGAATTGATCCTTATTTTGAAATGACAAAATATTAAGCTAAATAAGCTTGATCAAGATTTTGAAAAAGATTTATTTAGTACATGTTCTTAAGTTTTATATTTTGGTACTAAATAAATAATATGATTTTCAAAGCTTAAACAAACATTTCTTTGTTTTCATATTTCTCAAACCAAATTTACCTTTAAAGATTATTTATTTGAGCTTAAATAAAAGTCCACTTGTTGTTTTTAAAGTGAACTTATTCATTTTGGACTTAATACAATTTTGATAATATTGATTTTGAGAAAAATATTAACTTAAGAAAGTTGTTTTACAATAACAAAGTTTTCCAACATTAAACTTATTTTATTTTTTTGTATTAATTAACAAAGTTTTAATATTTGAATTTTATATGGTTGGAAAGCTCTTTGAGTCTACTTTCTAATGGATCAAACAAAATTAAAATCAAAATTTTTTAAGAAAATATTTTAAATTTTTACTAGACACTCTATAGTTATCAAAAAAATTGCATAAGGGGTAATTTTGAAAATTCACTATAATTCGTACTCAATGAATTAGGTGATGAATTTTATATGGATAGAAAGCCCTTTATATGGATAGAAAGCCCTTTAAGTCTAGTTTTTACGATTTGGATTTATATAACTCAAGATAGGATCAAATTAGTGAATAGAATGCAAAACAGGAGATAACCTCCTAGCCACTGACAGGATCGATCCTCTCATGGAAGGGATCGATTGGGTCATGATTTTCAAAGACAAATTGGTTCAAAACATGAACCAATCGATCCCCTCATGGAAGGGATCGATTGGGTCTGGGCAAATACATCTCCAATGACTACTTTATCAACCATTCAATGGCTACTTTCATTTCCTAAGCATTCCCAACGGCTATTTCCTCAATTTCTCTATAAATTGGGCATTCCAACACACCAAGAAGATTGATAAAGCAACAGAGCAAGTGCTAACAAGTTATATTTTTATTTTCTCTTAGAATCAAGAGTTTTTATAGCTTAAATTCAATATCCTTTGTATTTCTTGTATCCAAAATATTATTGTGTTTCATTCATCATTTTTTTTGTACTTTATTAGGCAAACACTCTATCTTGAGAGGTATTTTAGTTTGCAAAAATTATTTTGGTTATCTTGTAAGCAAAAGGTGAGGTATCCTCTTGATATTGTACAAGATAGGTTTGTATCTTATAAGAGTTTTTTTTCAATAGTAAATTGAAGCTTTGGTGTGGACAACCAAAAAGATAGGACGTAGGTGCCTTGTAGAGAAAGATCGAACCTCTATAAATTATTGTGTTTGATTTCTTTATCCCTATCTCCTTACAATTCATTGTTGTTTATATTTGATTTTAGGTTCACTAATTATTATTGTTTGCATATATTTTCATCAAAAGTGCTTATTATTTTAATTTTTATTCAATTATATTGAAATCATTTGTTTGGGATGAATTTGGAAAGATCCAATTCACCCCCTCTTGGATCACCAACTCACCTAAAAAGCTAACATACTCTAACCAACAATGCTACTCCATTTTTTATAGATTTATTGACAAGGAGATTTATTGAAGGCACTTTTAACAAAAAAAAATGCCCTCAATAATCCTTTACAATTTTTTAGGAGAATTATTGAAGGTATTTTTTGTAAAAAAACACCTTCAATAATTGCTTCTATTTTTTATGAAAAGATTATTCAAAGCATTGTCTACCAAAAACACCTTCAATAATCCCCTATCTATTTTTTATGAGAAGATTATTGAAGGCGTTTTTTATAAAAAAAAATGCCTTAAATAATTACTCCAACTTTTTAAAAAAGATTATTCAAGGCATTTTAATCGATAAACATCGTTAATTTTTGTCTTTAATGGCGTTTATAAGTAGCAATGTCACTATTTGAATATTTAGTAGCGTTTTGATAATAAATGCCTTAAGTTTTATAAAAATACGGAAGCTAGCAGCGTTTGTAAGTGAAATACCACTACAAAACTGCTATTAATCTTTCATTTTCTTGTAGTGAATGGTACTAAGTGTTACCCACACTAATGATGCAAATTTACTTATAAGGTAGGAGATACCAGCAGTACCAAAAAATGTGAGATGCCAAAGAAAGAAAAAGATGAAGCCTAAATAGTGAGTTTTGAAAAGCAGCAATCTAAAAGCTATGCTCTATATCTAACATATGTTTATCTTGCATACTACCTAGTAACCAATAATATTGTACTAGTTATTTACGAGCCTTATTTCTTAACCATGAACAATATCACTCTAAGTCCTCATCAACCAGCTTTTCAAGCATTTGTATATGGGCCTAATCATGTTACTACACCAGTTCTAAGACCTAACAATCAAGAGAGTGATTTGAAAATATCCAAGGGCAATTAAGAGAGAGATCGTATTGATCTTATCCTCTAAATTATACTGAGCTATTTCTAGAATTGATCAAGAATAACCTAGTATCTTCAGTCTTTTTGGAACCATTAAAGCCATCCTATCCCAAATGGTACAATGTTAATGTCACATGTGACTACCATAATAAGAATGTAGGTCACTCTATAAAAACTTGCCCTGCTTTTAAGCATAAAATGCAAAGTTTGATTTGAGTAGGCTCGATAAGCTTTAATGAATCAGGAGAGCTGAATATCCACAAAGGCCTTTTGTCTAACACCCAAGAGCATGATTTTAGAAAGGTTAATTGGAACTAATTATCATCTTAAGATTTCTTGAGAATATGAATTTCTTTTATGTACTTGGATTTCATCTTATTTTTTATCATTTTGAATAAAAATGATAGATTTGATGCATTTTCATAACATTCCTCTTTTATGAGAATCACCATTATTTACTTTTACTTTCTCATACTTTTTTTCCATATCCATTCTTTGATTTCAAATAATGAATGTTCAGGTAGTCATGATGATAATTTAGGATTCACTTTTGAAAACATCATTCTTAATGATCCGATTGATAAGTTGAGATTGTTGATTCATTGAGATTGATGAATGAAAAGAAGATACATCTAGTGAAGAGTTTTAAAAGTGATGCAACACATGATCTTTGTAATTATTCATTCACAAGTCTGTTCTTGATCAATTAATATACCTCATTGAAAGTATTCATGTTCAAGATGAGAAATGGCTATCTTTCTTTTATTTTTAAAAAACAAAAGTAAAATTATCCTTTGTTACCTCCTTTGAGTTTGTGAAAATTTCTTTTGAGGAACCTTAACCATGGATTAACCCCACACTGGGGGTAAAGTTTGATAAGCTTGTTTATCCTTAGTGATTTCAGAGGCAAAGCTCTTTTGTACTCAAATTTTTCTTTAAAAATGATAAAAATGAAAAAACAAAAAAAAATGAAAAAAATGAAAGAAAAATTGATAGGGCATAATACCAATATGCTCCATATGAAAAAATGATTATTGGTTTGATAACTCTTCAAAATATAATTTGGGCCTGTTTTATTCATTTCTTTCATAGCCCCTCACCCTAGCCTACTTTGTGTCCCTTAAAAGTTTATTTTGATCGAAAGTGAGTACTCGAATTGGAGAATCATAAATTGAATTAAGGCAAATTTGCTATTGGATTGTTTGAGACCTTAATCAAAGTGTCACTTAAAAGGGAAAAGAAATGAAAAGAAAAGATGAGAAAGAGATGTGCACAAAAAATAAAAACGAAAAAATAAAATAAAGAAAAAGCCAAAAAAATAATAAAAAAAGAGAAAAAAGGGGATTTAAACTGAAAACCCAAAAAGGTGGTTTATGTAAAGATGAAAACTCAAAAAAATAATTTCATATGAGGATTGCTTTCATTTATCTTTAAGTTGTTCTTAACCATACCCTTTTTTTTTATATAATAAATACTCATTTTTCTTATTCTTTACCGAGTGTATATCCCTAAAATGAATAAAAAAATGTATCATATTTGTCATGAATTAGAATGATGGTAAATAAATAAATAACACTATTCGTAAAAGATTTTTCCATTCTTTTGAAAGAAATCCAAGATGAAAGAAATGAAAGAAGCCCGAGAAAATGGTTTAAAAAAGGCAAATAAAACGATCTGGTGATAAATTTAGTGATAGATTGATTGATATGACTTATGAGTTGTGATCAGATGAGGAAAATGACATGGATCAATTGATAGAATTTGTTTTAAGATTGTTAATACTAAGAAGCTAAAAAGAAATGGTGAAGTCTTGAAAATCTTGTTATCATAATTGAAATTTCATGGCATTGATTTAGTAATGTTTGCATTACATACAGTATGTTTAAATCATTGATAATTGCATCATCCTAGATAGGACATACATCACTCATTTTCAATCTTGGCTCAGTTTAGATCATCTTTCTAACCCACAGTTCAATCTCGGTTATTCATTTTCGATCTTAATTTGATCTTGGTCGTTTTATCTTTTTGAGTCACA
The DNA here is from genome assembly GCF_002303985.1 of Durio zibethinus. The sequence continues at coordinate 4,651,759 of NW_019168048.1, forward strand.
GTTGACTTCGATCGTTCATCCTTGACCTTGACTCGATGTTAGTCGCTTTATCTTTCTAATTCGTGATTCGATCCTAATTATTCATCTTCAATCTTAACTCAGTTTTGGTCACTTTATCTTTTTGACTAGAGGTTTGATCCCAGTCATTCATCTTTGACCTTGACTTGGTCCTGATCGCTTTATCTTTTTAACATGTGATTCAATTTTGGTCATTCATCTTCGACCTTGACTCAGTTTTAGTTGCTTTATCTTTTTGACTTTTTCAATTTTATTATGAAACCTTTGTGAATTCAAAACCTCTGCAAAACTTAAAATTTTGCTAAACTTAAAATCTTGTAAATCTTTCATTCTTATGAATTTGAAAATCCTTACAAACCTGAAATTTTTGTGAATGTTAAACCTCTGTGAAACTTAAGATTTTACAAAACTTGAAATATTACGAATCTTTCATTCTTGTGAATCTGAAAGTCCTTGCAAATCTGAAACCTTTGTGAATCTAGAACCTCTATGAAATTTAAAATTTGGAGAATCTGAAAGTTTTTGCGAATCTAAAAACTTTTACGAATCTTGAATCTTTTGCGATTATGTTACAAAACTTAGCATATTGGGATCTTTCAACTTCTATTATCAAACCTTACACATCTTTAAATGTCTAAATTATGAATCTTTGGATTTCGAGTTAAAATTTTGAACTTTATTTTTCTAACTTGTGATTCAATCCCGGTCACTCACTTTCGATTCCAGTTAAGCCCAGATCATTTTATTTTTTTCTAACTCACAATTATATTTCAGTCACTTATTTTGATCTCGGCTTGGTCCATATTATCATTCTGACTTGTAATTTATCTCAATCAGTTGTTTAATCTCAGCTTGATCCAGATCATCTTTCTAACAGTAGTTTGATCTCGATCATCCATCTTCGACTTTGACTTGATCCAGGTTAGTATAGTTTTTTGGACTTATGGTTTAATCTTGGTCTTTCGATCTCCGCTCGATCCAGATCATTTTTTTATACTTATAGTTCAATCTCGATAATTGATCTTAGCTTTGTTCAAATCATCTTTTGACCACAATTCTACCACGATCACTTAGCTTCGACTTTAACTTGGCCCAGATCATTTATCCAGACTTACGGTTCAATCATAATCATTTGATCTTGACTCTGCTCAGATCATCTTTTGACCATGGTTCAACCATGGTCACCTAGTTTTGACCTCAACTTGGTTCAGGTCAACTACTTAGACTTGTGGTTTACTTTTGGTCATCCGATCTCAACTCAGTCCAAATTGTCTTTCAAACTTATGGTTCAATCCCGGTTCAATCTCGACTTGGTTCAGATCATTTTTTAGACTTACGATTTAATCTCGATCGTTTGATCTCAACTTAGTCTAGATTATCTTTCTAACTCGTGATTCAATCCCAATTATTTTTACTTACTGATTTGACTCTTGTTTTTAGAGTAGAACATAGTGGATGTTTAGGTCTTTGTATCATCTCTATCTAATAGGGATGTGTAAAGAAGGGCAACTATAAACACTCATCTGTGTCTAGGTTCAATTAGGGTCAATTTTTATTATTACTATTACTATTCTTATTTTTGTTATTAGTATCATTATTATTGCTATTATTGTTATTATTACTAGTATTATATTATTATAGTATAGTATATTACATTATACTATTATTATTATTATTATTATTATTATTATTATTATTATTATTATTATTATTATTACTACTACTACTACAACTACTACTTTGTTTCCTTTCATTTTTTCTTCATAATCTGCGATTGAATTAGGAATTAAATCTGTCGAAATTAGGGTTTCAATTTTGCATGAAACCACCACTTAGATTAGTCAAACTTGCCATGCTTAGGACTAATTTACGTTTGACAAAATCTAATCCTAAGATTCAAGCCTGGATTGGTTCTGTTTAGACAGAATCCAATTCCAAAATTCAAGCTTGGATTGGTTTTTTTTAGATCCTAAAATTTCTATTGAGGATGGCTATAAATTGAACAGAAGAGCAGTGGAACAACATGGTAAATTTTGGAAAAAAAATTCTATGTCGAAATTCTGAGAAAAGTTTTTTGGGCTATAGGGTTTCTGGGATTTTAGTTTTAAAGCTTTTGGATTTGAGGTTTTGGTGGTTGAAAGGTGTTTGGGTTTCTATTTTTTTTATCTAAAGTGTTTGAACTGAAGGTTGAATTTCTGAAAATTTCTTGAAAATTTTTAGAAAATCTAGGTTTTTTGGGTTAAATATTTCAATTTTTCGATGATTTTTCGGGTGAGGTTTGAAGATTCCGACAGGATTTTGACCAATTTTCTAAAAATCAATGACCAAATTAGTTTCAATGGATGTTCTTAGGTTTCTTTTAAAGAGAAGGCAGAGGATTTCGAGGATAGAGAAAGAGATAGTAGAGAGCTTCTGAAGAAAAACTAAGGAGATTGGCTTTTATAGCATCCCAAAATGATGTCATTCTGAAGGTCCCAAACCCGCGCATAGACTCATTGATCCACATGCCTACCCGCGCTTCAACCTGACCCAATCGTAGGTTTTCCTTTTTTTTATTTTCATTTTCATTTTCATTTTATTATTTTTATTATTTTGTATTTTAAGTTTTTATTTTTATTTTTAGTTTTATTTATTTATTTTTATTGATTTTATTATTTATTTTGTTAAGTAATTTATTATTAAATATTTTGTTATCCTATTTTGAAAAAAAAAAGTAAAAAAAAGTTTTTTCAAATAAATTCATGAATCTTACCAAACTATTAGAGGATTTTTCATGAGTTTAAAATTTTATAGAGTCTACCAAACTATTGGAGAATTTCATAAATCAATTTTCAAAAAAAAAATAATTTCTTTTAATAAAGATCTTGTATTTTATCCTACCAAACTCTCGAAAGATTTGCATCTTAAGTTAAATATTACTAAACTATTAGGAGATTTAATGATTTTCTTCAAAAATAAATTTTATAAATATTTTGTAATAAAATCTCATCAAATTATTGGAAGATCTACGTCAAAGTAAATCCTAGCAAACTATTAAAAAACTTTACTAATTCTTTTGAATAAAATATATTAATAAATTCGATGACAAAACCTCTCCAGGGTCGAACATTAGTCTCTATGAATACTCTTGAGATAAGAAAATTATCTTAAATTGTTACTAAACTATTGGTGTAATTTTAGGATTAATTTTTAATATTAAATATTTTGGTAAATTATAAATATATTTAAGGCTTAGATAATATGAAATCAAACTGGTGTCATCCTTTGGATGGGCACTGTGAGGGTGCTATAACCTTTCCCATATACAATCGTACTCCTGCACTTAAAATTTGATTTCGTAGATCATATTTTACTATTTAAAAATATTTATGTTAATCTTAGGACTCCTCTTTGAATAGGACAGACTCGATCAGGTGACCAATAGCAATTCCTCTAATCTATGTCTAGCTGTAAGTCTATGGTTCTACACATTATGACACATATTTAAAATAAATTTTTATAATAAATTCATGATTCCTACCAAATGATTAAAGGATTTAAATCTTGACATAAATTCTACCAAACAATTGTAGAACTTCATAATGAATTTTGCAAAAATTATTTTTCAATCGTACCAAATGATTTGAGGATTCAAATTTTTATTAAATCTTACCAAACTATTAGAGGATTTAATGATTTTTTTTTCAAAAAAAAATTTGAGGTTTCCAAATAAAAATCCCATCATACAATTGAGGGATATGCATTGATATAAAATCTTACCAAATGATTTAAGGATTTTGTTATTTGCTTTTAAAAAATAATTTCTTAGAAAATATGTAAATAAATCCGATGACGGAGTTTTTTCAGAGTTAGACACGAGTCTTCATTAATACTCCTGAGGTGAGAAAATTATTTTAAATCACTACCAAACAATTAGAGTAATTTTAAAATCAATTTTCAATAATTAAATTTACTTGGTAAAAAATCAAAAAAAGATTTTAAGGCTTGGATAATATGAAATCAAACTGGTACCTTTATTTGATAGACGTTGTGAAGATGCTATAACTTTTCTCACACATAATCGTACTCTCAGATCTAGTCTTGGTTTTGTAGACATAAAATCTACCTTTTAAAGATACCTAAGCTAAGCTTGAGATTTCTCTTTAAAAAAGGACAGATTCATTTAGATGGCCAATCACACATTAACAAAAAAGATTGATAGTGACTCCTAAAGTCAAGTCTAGCTATAAGTCTATAAATCTATATGTTATGATCGTTTAGCGACTTTATTTAAGATAGTCGAGAGTCAAGCTAGTAAACTCATGTTATCCAAAGCCTAAATTAAAATTTAGAATTTTTCTTTAAATGTTTTGTCTAAAATTAAGAATTTTACTTTGAATGTTTTATCTATTTATAATTGTACCATATTCTATCATTTACTTGTATTTACATAACATGAGCTCTACACTCGAGCTTTATCCCTTATGAGAGAGTTAAATACCTATGCTCTTATGAGATTTCATGTCTTCACCCGAGCTAGCGAAACACTATCACTCGAATTGAACTCTTTCCATTTATAGCCTATAATTGGAGAGGATTTGGGTGCGTTACTAGTTTGTGATGGACAATGATGTAAGAAATAATTTTTAAACCTTTAGATTTAACTTAAACCATATGTAGTTAACCCTAAGAAGCCAATCTTAGGTTAAAGCTATGTCCATCTATTGTTAGAATGTAACCTAAGTTAGAACACATGATGAAACTTTAGTAGTGTCATTTGTATGAGTTTTGTGATAAAGTTGAAAGAGTTTGAGTTTTATTCACTCTTTTATGTGTTATTATGTAGCATTCATACATTTTATTCATCTATGCGTCATTGAATTTTTAGGTATATAGCATATAATGCATGCATTCATCATTCATCCATCATTATGAGGTAAACATTAACTCATGTATCCATTCATGTAGTCATTTATTCATTCATGCATCATTATGGGGCAAACATTAACTTGTGCATCCATTCATGGAGTTATTTATCAATCTATGATCATTAAATTGTTATGTGAATACATTTGTTCATGTACCATTGAATTGTTGTGTATTACATTCAATATGTGCATTTATTTATTCATTCATGCATATAAAAAAAGGTTTTAACAAGTTAGGATGATTGTTGGCATTTGGTGACATATCATCCTAATTATGGTAAAAAGGTTCGAGGATAACTCAATCTTTGTATTGAGCCAGAATTATGACAAAAGAATAAGCTCTTCGCTTTCAAAATATGGAAAGGGCATAAAAAAAGATAAAGAGGCAATTAAAAGATATGGCTGAATTACTAACAATTTTGAACAAAAACAAAACAGTGGCTGAACAGATTAATGATCTAATATACTTACTTGGCTTTAGCACATATTCCAAACAAACATCTCAAGAGGCTTAATATCAAATACCATTTATAGCAAGCTATCCCTACATGCATACTAACATGCTTGCAACTGCTATTCCTACTCACCTAGCTTCTATTCTTGATCTAACTCAAATGCCTAATCTAGATTATCTAAAAGAATAAGAAAAGCTAAAGATAAACATAGTAGAACTAAAAAAGGTTTTAAATTTTAATAAAAAAAAGATCTTATTGAAGAAAGGCTTTGAGTTATTGAGGGATAAATTTTTATGGTTTAATAGATGCTGTTGAACTATGCTTGATTCCTGATATGGTCATTTCACTCAAGTTTAAAGTTCTTAGATTTGATAAGTATGATGGAACCAAATGCCCCATAATGCATGTCACTATATACTATCATAAGATGGCCGCACATGCACGTGATGAAAAGTTGCTCATCCATATTTTTCAAGATAGCCTTATTGAATCTACTTTAAAGTGTTATATGTAATTAGATAGGTCTCGCATCTAAAGTTAAAAGGAACTAGCTAGGGTGTTTATCATACAATATAAGCACATCATAGATTTGGCTCTAGATCATTTATCTTTACAAAATATGAAAAAAAGACATTGAAAGTTTTAAAAAATATGCTTAGAGGTAGAAGGACGTTGTTGTCTAAGTTCAACCATCGCTCACTAACAAAGAGACCATGATTCTATTTGTCAATACTATTAAAGCTTCATATTATGAAAGGATGATTGGAAACACCACTAAAATTTTGCTAATATGGTGATTTCTAGGGAGATAATAGAAAATACACTTAAGAATAGCAAACTTAAGGGAAGTGATACAAATAATGCAAAGAGAGATGATGTGCCAAAGAAAAAGAAAGAAGATGCTCAAGTTATGATTTATAAGGGGCAATAGGCTGAAAGCTTCCCCTATGTCAACCTTATTTGATGTACCCACCTTATTACCATTCTATAAACAACTTCTCCCAAAATCATTATCTTCACCAACCTGTGCAATAGTTAGGCTTTCCTACAAATCCTTGTCCTCAAACAACAGTCACTAATTTGCTACCCAATCAGAAAGCAAGCTAAAAAGGTCAATGAATAATTAAGAAAGAGTTTCAATCCTAATTCTTGACCTCTTGCCTTACTAATAAAGCACCAATGCTTCACCTTTGTGCTTTTAAAAACAACCATAAATCTATCAGTAAGAAATTATTATCTAAATGATATATGTGATTATCACATGGGGTAATTAGGCATTCAACTGAAAGATGGAGGCAATTGAAAAGGAAAATTAAAGAACTTATCAATAATGGCACTTTGACCATAGAGCTTATGGAGTAATGAAAATATACTTTATAATAGTTTTTCTTTTGGATATATGAAGTATCAAACAATTTGTGGGAAGATTTCAGCATTTTAATTTTGTTGTCTAAGTTTTGCTTTGACATATGCATGAGTTTTTGCCTAAGTTTTGTTTTCAATTTTGTTTACATATGAATCCATGCATTACGTGTGAAAATAATCTTAAAAAAATTGGTAATTATTGTCAAGAATGAACATACACAATTATAACCAGTTTGTTATTCAATTCAATTGAGTATTACACCATTCCAAAGCTTGATTTTTCAAGTCTCACAAACTTGATTTTTACTTAACCGAGAGTGATTTCAATAAGGATAATCTTTATTAAGGCTATGAGCAATGAAATTTGTAAAATCTTTTTAAGCCAATACATGAGGTACTCTTTTAAAGATTCTGAATTTTGTGTAATTTGATAAGTATCAAGGTAAGCCTAAACGCAATCTAACCTTTTTAATTTTTTTTTTTAGATATAATCACTGAAATGCCATATCCCTTAATATCCTTATTCTACATCTTGGTACATGAAATATCCTTTTTATTTCATTGTCCTAAAATTTTTTTTTACCTATATTTTGGGGTAAGTTTACCAAAAAGTCAAATTATCCAATTTTTGCAATATTCTTTCCCTTGGATGACATTGATTTTATGTTTTGATGTGAGTTGTGAAAATCAAGATTGTTACATTGGGACTTCATTTGATGTAATAATTAGAGCTTGATTTGTAAAAAAAATAAATAAATAAATAAAAATTGATTGTAACATCTTGTATATGAGATATTCAAATGATTCCAAGATTAAAGAAAAATCTTATCCTGAGAATTGCTTTTTAATGAAGGTATCCATATCTGATGTGATAAATGGCTATCTTTTATATTCTTTTCACAAAAAAAAAAAATCCATTTGCTATCCCCCTTTGAGCCTATTGAATTTTTTTAGAAGAACCCTAACTAAGGATCACCATCCACATTAAGGGGAAAAGTATAAAAGAGGATCTATTTAAGAAAGTAATGGATACAAAGTTAAAGGCAAGGAAAGAATGCCTACAGTCAAAAAATAAGTTTTCAAAATTTTGGGCTCAATTTGTTTGAATGTGGAAACATAAAGAAAAAAAAAGGGAAAAAAAAGATGAAAATGAATGTTTTGAGAAGGTGAAAGGAAAATTTCATTGAGAAAAGAAATGATCATTGGTTTGATTACCCTTAAACACATTTTTGGGCCTATTTATCCTTTCTTTTAAAACCCTTAAGTCTTGCATAATGTTACATCATTTGAAAAGCTCATTTTGATCAAGTATGGATATTTAAATTTAAAAGCTTTTGTTTAGAAAAATCACCATTACTTTTTTATTTTAGATGAATTTTGAGTTTTCAAATGCATGATGAAATAGTAAACAAAAAAAAGAGAAAAAAAAAGATTAAGTAGAGCTCTAGGGTGAAAACCCGAAAGGGCAATCTAGAGCAAGATTGAAAGCAACTCAAGCAATGTCATTAGAGGAATGAACCAAATGAAAATCTTTGAGAAATTCAAAAAGATGAATCCCAATCTAAAGATTTATTTTTAAATTTGAACATTTCTTTCTTTTTAAAAAATTTTGAGCTTATCACAGCTAGTTTTGACATATGTTAAATTATCATATCAAGAAATTAAGAGAGTGTAAAAGTGGATTGTGCTTTAAAAGATGATTTTTCATTTGTGATCCCAAATGAAGACATACTGATTTACTTTTTCCTATCTAGTGGCAAAATCTCCTTTAAAACCTTAGTGTGTTGAACCATTTCATTCCCATAAATAGCTCAAACTGAGATTCACTTTTATCATTCTATGCAATAATCATCAATTTCTAAGAGATTCAATCTCATGTTTTTAAAATAATATGCATTTTTTGGATCATGAAATAGTTATATGGGCAATTTATTTGGTTGTCATGAACATTGGGGCATTTGTTTTGAAGACATTTATATTTGAATTGATATAAATTGGTGTGGATAAAAGATAGGTGATTTTAGATCATTATGGTAAGAATGACTTTTTAGAATAAGGAGAATGGTCAAGGTAAAAGGTTTGAAGAAAATCTATGAATAAGATAAATAGTTTGAAAAATGGAATGCTTTAAGTTAAAAAAAAAAGGGATGGAGGATTATTGTTGAAAACTAGCTTATTAGTTAGCTCTAAAGCTTTATAATAGAAAATGAAAAAGGGCTTGAGGACCTATTTACCACAATTAAGGATTCATGACATTGATTTTTACATTACATGCATGGCATTCATCTCATTCATTACATATTCAGCTGACTTTCGATTTTGATTTTGAAAGGTTGAGAATTTAAAAATATGATATTCTAACCCTCGATTGAGGAGAATTTTTTGAATATGAGATTTTAATTTTCGGTTAAAGAAAAATTTTCATGACAAAAGTGATAAGTTTTAGGCTAAGAAAATTTTCAAAATTAGATTTATAAAAGCATTTAACCTTGATTAGAGGGTGAAGCCTTTTCCAAAATGAGATGTTTTTATTTCAAAAGAAATGATTTTTTTTTTTTTAGTTTCAGAACCTCTATTAAGAATATGCTTTTTTAGAGATAAAAAATGATTTGTAAGACCTCCAAACATAATTTGTAAAGCTTTTGGGTATAATTCTCAAGACCTTCGGGTATGATTTGTAAGACCTTCAGATATAATTTTCAAGACCTCTGGGCATAATTTACAATGCCTCTGGACATAATTTGTAATACCTCCGGGCATTATAAAACTTTCAGACATAATTTTTAAGACCTCCGGGCATAATCTCAAAAAAACTAAAATTTGAAAAAATAAGACGTTTTGATAAGATTTTAATCCTCGTATGAGAAAAGTATTGTGAAGATGAAGCTTGAAACCTTTGGATGAAGAGAATGATTTTAAGAAAAGTTGATAAATCTTGGCTAGAAACTCTTTCAGTTTTAAAGTTTCATAACCTCCTTTAGAGGAGTTTTTTTTTTTTTTTTATCACAAGACAAGAATCTCCTATGCGAATCCTTGAGACATTGAATTTTATATTTGAACTTTTCAAATGAGAATCTTTGAATCTTGGATGCGAATCTCTAAGATTTTCATATGTGAATCTTTGAATCCTTGATGAGAATCTTGAAGACTTATGCAAATCTCAAGAATCTTTTGGTGAGAATCTAAATCTTCAATTTAAATATTTGAATGAACCCTTTATCTCCTTCATATAAGAATCTTTTTTACATTTTTAAAGTTGTGGAACCTCTATTTAGAGGAGCATTGAAATGTCGAGATTTGTAAGACCTCCAAGAATAGTCTCTAAGTTCTCTGGGCAAAATTCGTAAGTTTTCTTAGCTGAATCTATTTTCGTATTGAGATTTGCAAGACCTTAGGGTGTAATCCTAAGTCCTTCAGGTAGAATGTTTAAATTTTTATATTTCGAAGTTGTTGAGCCTCTGTTGATGAGGAACTTTTGTAATTATATTTTTTTATTTTTCTAGGCCCAAACAAAATGGATGTCTTTTATATTTGCACAATTCTCATTTCACAGAAAATGCGTAAAAAGTGACAGCCATAGACACCCCATTTAGTTTAGGGTATTTTTTTAATTTAATTTTTGGATTTTAGTATTTTGTTTAGTTTAAGATTATTTATTTTGTTAATTAATTGATTTATGGTTTAAAAAAAGGAAAAAGAAAAAATTTGATTCAATTTGAAGTCTAGTGTTTTAATTGAAAAGGGAATGTATTGATTTGAGAGGTAGATTTGGATTAAAAATCTAAAATTGGTTTTGATTAGGAGATTGAAACCAAGTAAACCTTTTCCTATTGTGATTTGGATTAGATGCCTATACAAAAAACCCCATTAGGATCAATTAGAGACAATGAAAAATCAATAAAAAAAAATCAAGAAAGAAAGAGTAAAAAAAGTAAAAAAAATAAGAGTTTTTTTTAGTCTTTTTCAATGTTTGGGGTTTAGATAATTAAGATTTTCTCTTGGAAGTTTTATATTTGGAAAAGGAGTTGAGAAGAAACACAAAAATGAGGCATTCAACAAAAAATTTTTACAGTAAAGTTTTTTAAAGTTTTAGGTATATATGTTTTAGGTTTATATTTGATTTTTGTGTAAACCAAAACGAAATGTAATCATCACAGGTGATTGGCTCTAGCAAAACCATAGATTGTTTTGTAAAAAAGCAAGAAAGAACACAACATAAATTTTATTTTTGTCTTCTTTATTTGTATATTTATTTATGTTATTTAATTGTTTCTCTTTCTTCTTTTATGCATATTTAAAACAAATTTTTATAATAAATTCATAATTCTTGCCAAATGATTGGATGATTTAAATCTTAATTTATGAATTCTACTAAACAATTGCAGAACTTCATAATGAATTTTCAAAAAATAATTTTTCAATCTTACAAAATGATTTGAGGATTTAAATTTTCGTTAAATCTTACCAAACTATTGGAGGATTTAATGACTTTTTTTTTTCAAAAAAAATTGTTGAGGTTTTCAAATAAAAATCTCACTAAACGATTGGGGGATATGCATTGGTATAAAATCTTACCAAACAATTAGAGGATTTATTATTTACTTTCAAAAAATAATTTCTTAGAAAATATGTTAATGAATCTAATGATAGAGCCTCTTCAAAGTGGGACACGAGTCTCTATAAATACTTTTGAGGTGAAAAAATTATCTTAAATCATTTCCAAATGATTGGTGTAATTTTAAGATCAATTTACAATAATTAAATTTACTTGATAAAAATTCAAAAATATTTTAAAGTTTGGATAGTATAAAATCAAATTGGTACCATCATTTGATGGGCGTTGTGACGGTGCTACGACCTTCTTCATACGTAACCGTACTCCTAGATCTAGTCTTGGTTTTGTAGACATAAAATCTACCTTTTAAAGATACCTAAATTAAGCTTGGGATATCTCTTTAAAAAAAGATAAATTCACTTAGGTGACCATTCACACCTTAACAAAAAATATTGATTGTGACTCCTAAAGTCAGATCTAATTATAAATCTATGAATCTAAACGTTATAACAATGATCAACCCTATTTCCTTCCCTTTTTACATGCATGCACTATCAAACATTAAGCCCTTTAGAGGAAGCCTTAATTTCCTCAATCAGGTTCCAAATCGGTGACATATCCCTGCTTTCCTTCTTTATATGGTTTACAAGCCCCACAGAGTCCCCTTCCAGCACCATCCCTGAGAATCCTAGTACAACAACAAATTTAACTACTTCAATTGCTGCCAAAGCTTTAACCATTCTTGGATCACTCACGCTTGATTCTGTCTTGTTAATTGCTGCAATTACATGTCCTCGTGAGTCTTTGACCACAATACCAAGTCCTCCAACCCTATTTTTTACATCAAGAGCTCCATTAAAATTAACTTTAACCATGTCTCCAACTAGGACAGTCCATTCGCCCGGGTCCCTGGATGTTAGGACACCATGTTCTTCTTGGGCACTTTGTTATGTATAAAAATATTGAAGAGCAAAACATGCAGCATGCCTAAAATCATGTTGTACTCGATTCTTCACCAGGTCATTCCTAATTGACCAAATAGCCCAGGCAATTGTTATCACTTTCTCCAAAAGATTCATTTCAAAGCCCCCAGAGAGATTTTTCAACCTTCCCCACACCTTCATTCCTTGTTGACTTGTTCTACATCTCCTTGGCTTGTAAACAGTCAAAGAGAGCATGCTCCACCGTCTCTTCAGCGCTATTACATCTCTAACATATAGCCTGCGCTAGGATCTTCCTCTTTTGCAGGTTCTTGAAAACTGGTAGGACTGCATGGCATATCCTCCACGCAAACATCTTTATTTTGTTTGGGAGGACCATGCTCCATAATTTATGCTAGTCTTCAAACACCATTGTTCCCTCCCCCCTCTACACGTGGTACATCTGTCTTTTGAGTAAATGGTATCCACTTCTAACTCTATGTATGCCATTATTCTCAAAGTGCCATATCGCTACATTTTCCATCTCCATGCTTACAATTTTTATTTCTAGGATATTGTCCACCGTGGGTCCTGGAAATAATTCTTTTAGCTTCATTTTGTTCCAGCCTCCATCTTCCTCCTCAAATAATTCACTAACCTTTTCCACTCTAGGGGTGACGTTTTCAAGAAGCTTTAGGAAAAAAGAGGTTTCGTTCGGATCCATGGGTCTTCTAGGATTCTGACCTCTTTCCCATTTCCCACCCGCCACCTAACCCCTATTTGCAAAAGCTTCCTTCCCTTGCATAAGCTTTTCCACGTATAAGATTGTCTGAGACATTCATCAGCTTCCAAGAAAGACTTTCCAGGAAAACACTTTGCTTTTAGGACTTTCTGGACCAAGGATGATGTGTCTTGGATAACTTTCCATCCCTGTTTAGCAAGCAACGGAAGATTAAAACATTCCATATCTCTGAAGCCAGGATCCACATCCTTTTTTGTCTTACAAAGTTTTTTCCATGATAACCACTGTATACCTCCTTTGTCTTTATTGTTTCTCCACCAATAAGAGCTCATAATCATATTCATTTCCTGGCAAAGGCTTTTAGGGAAAAGAAACCACGACATAGCGCAAGCAGACTTTGATTGCAGCACTACCTTTACAAAGATCTCCGTTCCACCTACCGAGATCCATCTGTGTGATTTTCGATTCTCTCCCTCAGATTGTCTAGCACCCATCTAACATCTCGCCTCTTACTCCTCCCAACAAATATTGGCAGACCCAAATATTTTTCTAGATTTATAGTGATCTGAATATCAAACAGGCGCTTGATCTCCTCCTGTTTGTCATTGCCTATATTAGTACTAAAGAATAAGCTCGATTTCTCATAGTTTATCTTCTGACCCAATCCCTCCTCATAGATCTTCAAGAGACCCCTTACCCTTTCACATTCAGTCATATCTGCTTTAATAAAAAGCATATTGTCATCTGCAAAAAATAAGTGAGTAATTCTCTGGCCTTTAATACTGTTTCGGATACCCTTCAATAGTCCGTCTCTTTGATGCTTGTTTAAAAGAGTCGATAGACCCTCCGAACGTAATAGAAACAAGCATGGTGATAGAGGGTCTCCCTACCTCAACCCCCTTTCGAGAATTGTAATATCTTATGTCAGCCCATTTAAAACAATTTTGTAAGAAATAGATTTAAAACAATGCATAACAACCGAGATCCACTTTTTCACAACACATCCTTCTCATAACTGACTCGATGAAGCTTCATTGTACCCTATCTAAGCTTTGTTCACGTCCAATTTAATAGCCCCCAATTGGTCTTATCCCTATCTTTTAGTCTTATGGTATTTAACAGCTCATAAGTCATAAGGGTATTATCTGTGATCTATTTTAACGGAACAAAAACACTTTGATTCTCACTTATATAGAAGGATAGAACTTTTTTTAATCTATTAGCTAAAACTTTTGTAATGATATTGTAAAAACCATTATAAAGATTTATTGGACGAAATTTGGTCATTTTAGTGAGTTGTTTTGTTTTAGATACCAGTACTCTGGAGGTACCATTAATCTTCTCAAAAACTGTTCTCATCATTTAAAACATCAAAAGAAAAATTGGTCACATCTTTTCCTATAACATGCCAAAAGGAGTGATAAAAGCTTGCAGACTTACCACCAGGACCTTGATGGACCTGGGGCCTTGTGAGGATGTATTTGATCGATGGCTTCAAAAATTTCTTCTGCATTAAATTGGCGTGTAAGTTGGCGTCATTCATCCCCACTTTCAATTTCACCTTAAAATGGCCTCCAATATTGCATCTTGATTTGTAGGCCCACTTGTTTTGAATAGTTCAGCAAAGTAGAACATGCCGTGGGCTGTTATGCTCCTCCCATTTCCCTCGTGCGCGATTATACAATGACATGTACGGTAGAGAATGGAATTGGTAAGATACTTTCAATTTAAGCAAATGTGGACAAATTCAAGTCTTGCTCGTTTACTTGATTCATAAGGAATTGGAAAAAGTTGAATTTATTAAATTTGTACTCTATGCTTGATGAAAAGAATACTGATTGTGATCAATTTCTTAGAATCAGCTAACCAACTCCATCATATAATTAATTGTGAAATTCAAAGTATTTTTTTGGTCGACTTTGAGAGGATCAATCCTAAAACTCTAAAAAAATACTTTAATTCTTGCATTCAAGCAATGTTTAAGACGTTGAAACTTAATTCCTTTTGATTTTATTGTCATCTTTTATGAGCCTGCAGTTATCAGATGAGCTGAAAACAAACGGGACCTGTCACTTTAAGGAGCAAAGATGAACTCTTTTTAGGAGTTAATAAACTCTTCTGTTTTCCGCTGAAACAACACATTAAAACAACTAGACGTACAGAGCATCTAAGGTAGTTCAAACCTAGCCCAAATGAGGGCCTGGACAAAATCTCAACCAGGGAGAAAAACCGTCCTGAATCTGTTCCAGCAATAACCTTTTGGAAAGTCTTTCCTTGGGTTGATGGATTACATGTTGTGTATAATCTTGGTAATGGAATACAAAATTATAACTACCTATATAAATATAATAACGTTTCAGTTGTTAATTTAGTTGGGATTCTCATGATTGACATTGATCGAAAAAGAAGACAAAGATTTTTTATTTATAAACAAACCTTGCTAGCTATACTTAATTACGAAACGGACTAGAAAGTTAAAGAAATACAATAAACGCTTTTTTCACACTTACAAAGAAAGAAACGATAAACTAAACTGGTGCTATGAACTTTTGTTTTTCGTTTGGTCCATTGGATTTTCAGATTTCAGTGCCAGAAACCAGGATGCCACTTTTGAATAGCTTTTCCTAGAGCTAAAAGTCAGAAATTTTGACTTTAGAAGTTGAAGAAACATACGAAAGGAACTCCTTGTCAGCTTCAAGTTTAGCCATGTCTTCCTGTTTCAAGTTGATCCATGCCTCAATTCCATCTCCATATTTGGTGTCAAAGAGAGAACAGAGATTCTTGAAAGTCAAGCTAGCAGAGCCAAGCCAAACGGGCTTTCCCCACCCAAAGTCAGCTACATACACAGGAAGCCTGCACAAACTGGTGAAGCTAAAGGTGACCACCTCTCCCTTCATGAAACTTGCAGCCCTGCTTTTGATGAAATTCAAGTGCCCATCAGTGCTTTGAAGCTGCTTCACATACTCGGCATTCACATTCCTAATTGCTTCTCTCATCTGGTTAAGAATGTCATAAAATTCATCTTTCTTATCCATTGATGGCACTGCAATCGCTGGCCTGCTGATATTCCCAAAATGGTGATTTGGAAGCGGCGGGTCCATCCTTGTACGCAAGTTCATAGCATGAATCACTGTGTAGATCTTTCCTTGGTCTACTTTTTCTTGAGTGGCAGCCATAAAGCGGCTCCATATAAAGGCAGATAAGGCTTCAACACGAGTTGGGCGCCTGGCGTCGATGCTATTTTTGTCTGTGAACATGTCTCTGATAGCTGCTATTGTTGGAGCATCGAAGACAAATCTTCTGTTCACTAAATTGTCCTTTGTAATCCCAGTCCTCGGCTGGAACCCAGATATATCCCTTGGTGGGAAAATGGTAGCAGAATCGAACTTAGGACTTATTATATCAGTGTCACCACGAGCAAAAGCTGCCCAGCAGTCAATGACCGTGAAAAATGATAAGGCATCACCAACCTTGTGTGACATCCCAAGGAAAACTACTAAACCTCCACACTCAAGGTAGGTGACTTGTGCTATAGCGGGTAACTCATTGGCATCATCAAGCTCAAGAGGAATGAACTTGTTGTTGTTATTTGGATTTGGATCTTCAAGAATATCAGAAAGGTGGCAACTAGCCTTGGCTTCCACAAAGAGAACACCCTCGTCGTTGCAATTAATAAAGGCGTTGTCCTTAATCCGCCCTGCTAGCGGGTAGTACACAGACAAAGCCTCGGATAAAGCTCTTTTTATCCTGTTACATCGTTCCAAGTTGCTAACACCATCATGTTCTTCGGGATAGAACATAACCAAAGGCATGAAAATTGGCGGCTGAATCTGATCAAGAAAAGAGAGTTGGTAATTACGAAGGTGGTCAGGGGTTGGGACAGAGGGTTTGATCATTTCTTGGGAAAGTACTTCCACTTCAATCTTCATTTTTGGTGGGCAATAACGGAATCTCAACTCAGGAATGATATCTGCTAAGATAGTGGATTTGCCCACCCCCTTTCTAAACTGAGGTTTATATAGAGGTGATAAGAACACAAGTCGAGTGCCATTATTCCAAAATTTTCTACAGTTTAAAATAACAAAAAAAAATGGAACCCACTTATTTGTCTTTTACTCAAAATGCAGAAATATCAGATATTGATAGAAAATTTCGCCTAGGTATTATGTGTTTCACATTCAACTTTCGAGCGGTCAGCAATCTCCTATGAAGCATAATGATTAAATATATATATATTAACGGGTAGGTAATGCTGACGAGAATTCATTAGAACAAATTACGCGATTGAAACGTTCAGAGAATTCATCCAATTACTCTCGCGCTAGAACAAATTACACATAAATTTACGAAAAGATGTTTTCAAAGATTACAATTTCTCTACCTACTCCGCTTTTTATTAGAATTGAATACTTATTCCCTTTCAATTCAACAAGATGATATGCAATTAAGACTACAAATTAAAGTTTGGTGACAAATGAATAATAAATTAATTAAATATTAATCTTAAATTTAATTGAAAGTAAACTACTCAATTTCATTATTTTTTTAAGCTTCTGAAATTAAAAGATCCTTTTCCTTATCTAATAATTTAATAAATGAAACAAAAATGACTCCAGTACAAATTAAATTGTATCATTTCTTCTGTATAATTTCAATTGTAGAAAAAACAGGAACCGACGATGTGCACGTTGTATTCGAAAAGATAGTGCCCCTTTCTGTCTCCAAACAGCGGCGTCCTTTGACTGATGAAATCCTGGAATTCTTTTCCGATGGAATCGAGAGAGGATAAGTGATGTTTTCAAGTAAGACGCCTTTGCAGTGCAATGTGAAATCTGCTGATAAAATATTAAATTATTAATTTAAGTAATCAAAGTTTAATTCTTAACATAATTTCAAATAATAACCAACAGATGATTTACTTACGTGATAAAAAAAATTTATTATTTGAATTCGAATTCATTGAAAAATTATAAAAAAATAATTTGTTTTTTAAATTTGTTAAACTCAACGTAAACAAACTAGTTTGGATCAACCCATTGAAGGGATCCAAGAACCTCTAGTCGTCACTAAATTTAAAAAAACAACTTCAAATAAAAAAGTTGTCAGTATAAGTATTTTAAGAAGATATTTGAACAAAATTAATAAAAAAAAATGAAACCCTGAAACTTAATTAAAGGTATCTATGGACTCCTTCAAGGTTGGATCTTTTCAAGGTTTCTTTAGGACTAGATCAAGCTCAATCCAGCTCAAAAATATTATTATTATATTAGTAAATAATATATTTTAAATAAAATTAAATTTAAAATATTAAAATAATAATATAAAAATATTTTTAAATATTTTAATAATTAATATAACTTAAATGGAGGGATAAGATATGGTCAAGTCAAACTCAAACCGAGCTTGAATTTTGAATATATCAACCAGTGCTCTCCCGATAAACTTCTAATCTTAACTTACTATGAAAAGTATTTTTTTAATTTTAGTACTTATAATAATTTTAAAATATATAAGCCATGAATTTTTCAATTGGTACATTGATTAGTGGATTTGACTGCTATAACTATGATCAGATTGATGTTCATGCAATTCAAAATAAACATAAATTATGTTCATTGACTTTGCAAACTTTTGTTTTGTATATACGTAGGTATGTATATATATATATACACACACTAGGATAATGCAAGATCTTAAATTTTAAAATATTTTAGCTTTTCTTTAATGTATAAACTTCCATCACAATTATTTAATTTCGTTATCTTAAAAGAGTTGATCTGCTCTATAAATATATATATATATATAAAATAAATTTAAAAGGGTATAGGCATAAATTCTTATCATGTGCAGACGTGATTATATCACCTATTTGGAATGAATATAAGGGGAGAATTACAAAATAGAATCAAGGTTATGATGATATGATAAGTATTTAATTTAAAATTAATTTATGATAAATAAAAATGTTTATCTTAAATATAAGATTACAAAAAATTTAATTAATCAAAGCATATTTTTTTAATTAAGCCAAATTATTACAGCTGCAAGCCTGGAATCAAATAGCATTAATCACAATTGTTTTTGTTTCCTCTCGCTTGCTATGATCACTTCAATTTTGAAGCTGAAGGAATTCGCTCCATATCTGTGTGGAAATTAAAAACAAACAAAATCATAACCCTAACAATTATTTAGATAAGCTTTACTATCACTCAAATGATAATTTAACAAGATTTAATCCCATTTATAAAATTTAAAAATTTTACTATCAGTATATTTAAGAAATTTTTTTCTATACTAGTGATATATATAATATATAAATTAGATTGTGACACGTGCGATATACGAAATAGTTTTTTTATATATTTAATATGAATATATACATATAAATTAGTTTTTTTTTAAATTATATTCATACCTTCAAATTTATATCATATATATTGACTTGTCTTCAAAAATAAACATTTTGAAAAAAAAATTATATGTTTTTTCTTTGGACTATTTTATCTAGAATAATATTTATACACATGCAAGATTATATAAAATAAAAATAAATTATATCTTTCTTAAAAATCAAAACATATATATTATTGAATGATAAATTAAATAATAAAAGAAGTATTAACATATTTTCACTTTTGTCATTTTGACCAAATTGTTGTACAAAATATGAAAAATATCCAGAGATATGTGAAAAAGAAAAAATAAATTGAAAAAAAATTATTTTTCATAAGAACGAAATTGCAATGGTGACAAAATATATCTTAGAAAAAAGTTATAAACAAAAAAAATAATAAATTGCAATAATAATAGAATATATCTTGAAAAACGTTACAAACTGAAAAATAAAAGAAAAAAAACTGATATAATTATAATCTTAAATTTATAAAAAGAAAAATTAAAATTGAATAGATAATTTTTAAATTAATATTTTAAAATTTAAAAGGAATATAATAAGTGATAGGATGGAAACAAATTTTTTACACATATTTGAAATATAAATTTGATAATTAAAGTTGAGATAAATATAATCCTTTTGATGGTCTTATTATTTTAAAATTTTAATATAAAAAATTATTTGAACTTTTAATATCTTACATAAATTTTCAAAAAAATAATTTTTTTATTGATTCAAATCAAGATAAAAAGGTTATTGAAAGATTTCAATAAATTTAATCTTTATAATTTTTAAATATGTTGAAAGATTTTGACAATTAAATAATTTCTTAAATAAAGTTATTTGATAAACAACTAGAATTATTTATTATGAAAATAAAATCCTTATTTAAGATTTTTAATTTTAAAAAACATATATCTAGATTGATTTAATTTTTAATTATAATTTGAATAATTTCGTTATTTGAAAATTTTTTAAATTATCTAATCATATATATTATATTATAATTTACATAATTACCAAATAGTATTTGTTGATATGGACGCTTACATGAATAGCTTCTTTTTTCGACACATAAAATAATTTTTAAAATTTCTCATTATGATGACACATAAGATATTTATTAATTTTAAATTATTTATAAAAAATATATTTTAAAAATTATTAAATTATCTAAAATTTTAAAATTTAATTAAAAACCAATTTAAATTCTAATGAAATTCCTTTTTCCTATGCATCATCTTATCTCAATTTAAAATCAATTTTAAAATAATTTATCTTTTTCAATTTATTTACACTTAACATGATTATTTAAATTTATCAAAACTTTTAAAAAAATTATTTAATATCTTTAATATTTTTTATAAATAATCATCACATTATCTCTAGCTTTTAAATATATTAGATATAGATAAAAATAATTTTAATAAACAATCCACTAACTTTAAAAAATAGATTTAGATATATTTGAATTAAAATAAAATTTAAATTCAAATCAACATTTGCCATAGACTTTTAATATAATATTTTAAAAAAAATGTGAATATATATATATAAATACCATAACAACTTCAAAAAAACCCTCATTATTGATAGTTTTTAGTTACATAACTTTCCCAATATCCCACAAAACGTACAAGTTAAACGTATTTTTTTTACTATTAATTTAATCTCTCTTTTTGTTAGTCTATTATTGCTACAGAAACTAACATGTTTTTTTTTATGATAGGTATTATTTTATTAAATATAGTATTCACTTCAACATGCTTTTTTTTATGATAGGTATTATTTTATTAAATATACTATTCACTTCATCAAGTAAGATTTTTTTTTTCAAATTAGCTATAACATTTTTTTTTCTCTTCCTCAATTCATAATAAATTTAATTAGAATCCACTTAAGTTAATTTTTTTTTTATTATGATTTAAAAACAAATAAAAAAATAAACTCAATAAATTTGTTTCATTTATTTATGTAGATAAAATCACAATGCACAACTAAATAACAATAAGAAGAAAATCTGTGTTAAATAACTTTTAAACTTTAATAAGCCATGTTGGTAACTTTGATGAAATTTCTTGAGTCTAGAGTTATCAAGTAATTATTTGATTAGATATTTCTCTTTAGAGAATAAAGGTATAAAACAACAAAATTTAAATATTATTATTTTATTAGATATTATCTATAGAAAAAATTATTATTTAAATATATTTACAAATTAAAGTTAATCAAGATTTAAATGAAAAATCAATCATATATAATATTATGTTACAACATACAAAAATACATTATAATATTTGCTTACATGTAATCTTCTGTGTACAATCTATTTTGATGACACATAAAATAATTTTAAATATACGATTAAATAAGCATTTTTGCATGATCACTTTCATGTACAACTTATACATAAGATAATTCTTTAATTTTAATTATTTACCAAAAATTTTAAAATTAAGTTTATCCGATATTTCAATTTTATATAAAACTTTAACTTAATTTAAATCATAAAAAAAAAAACTCAACTAACTCTTATCATCAATATATATCAAATCCAAAATTCAAATGCTAACTTTTAAATAGCAAATATTTTTCGATTAAATCATTATAATTTTACTAACTTTTTGACTTTTTCCAATGTATATTACTTTAAATACTTGGATTAATTATATGTAAAGTATATAAATTAAATATAATTTAGATATATTTCTTTTAAAATAAAATTTTCCAATAATATACATATATCTCTTTTAAATTTAGAATTTTCAATATCTTCATAGATTTTCTCATAATCTTTTAAATTTTGGTTTTTTTTTTAAATTCAAACAAATTAAAATCACTTATTATATCCTTTTATACTTTCAAAATCTTTTAATATTTTCTCAATTACACTTGCATTGAATACATGTTAAATATGAAGTATTTATTTCCAAATCTAATAATCCTACAAGTATATTATTTTTATTTAAATTTTTTAATGCAAATTTTTTTTTAATGATTTGATCAATATTACAATTAATTTAAGGTATGTGGATTCGTTTTCGAGTTAATTTTATTTTCTAACATTATTTTTTATTTTTAACTCTTTTTTTATTTGCTTCATATTTTCTAATTATTTTAATTACTTTTTTTATTAAGATCACAGTTATCAAATATTAAAACAAAATTTGGAGGTATATATTTTTTTATGTCGAGAAAAAATCATTGAATAAAGAATTTGATTTTATATCATTTATAGATAATATTTATGTATTTCATTCGTTAAATTTTTTAAATTATGTATTGAGTCTAATTTTATGAAATCCTACTCTATGCAAAGGTTCTATTTTGGTACCAAATAATTGGTTAGTCATCAATCCTATCACTTATTTTTTGGACATATGAAACTTTTCGATAATAGTTTTTAACATGCAATGTTATTTTTATTATATTTTTTTATTAAATGAAAAGTGGAAAACAAAAATAGAGTATAGAGAATTATTATTATTATTGCTACTATATTTAAATTTTTAAATATTTATCTTTTTAACTTTTATATTAACTCAATTTTCTCAAATAAAAAAAAAGTGATAACATGAATTGTGCATATAAATATTAAGCCACAAAATATTATTTTCTGTGAAGGTGACGATAGTAAGTTTTGCTTAGTCAATAAATAATTTTTAATTCAAGAATTTATAGATTATTTTTTACTATTTTGTAACTTAAGTAGGTTTTTATATGTTTTTGTAATATGAGTAGGTATCTTACATTAATTATTGGTTTTGGAATCACATAGATTTAAAAGTGAGAATTAATTATATTCCAAAAAAATTTCTTTTAGATCCAAAGTAATTTTTTTTATCTATTGGTTACATAAATATTTTATTGTGAATTGTTATTTAATTGTTGATAGATATTTTATTATAGCATTTTCAATTTGTTTATAGTAATAAATTTTAATTAATAATTTCACAAATTTAAAATATTTTAATTAATAAATAAAATTAATTCATGTATAGCATGCGTCACAAATTAATTTAAAATTATAAGAAGCTATCATACCCTTTTAAAAAATTATCCAACATGTCAATAAAAAAAATTATTCACATAAATATTTATTGACATAAGACACGAATAATTTTTTTTTTATACACGAATAACTTTTAATAATATTTATTTGTGGACACTACTATTTGAATCATTTTATTGATTCAGCTTCAGCAATCAGCCACGATATCGAAAGGACATCGAGAGTCAATAAGACACGCTTCATTGACATTAGGCCTTTGAAAAAGCTATTAGGCCAAAGCGTGTCTTATTGACTCTCGATGTCCTTTCGATATCGTGGCTGATTGCTGAAGCTGAATCAATAAAATGATTCAAATAGTAGTGTCCACTACTGTTACTATCAGCTATCAATATGTGTGGAGAGATTTGATCATGAGAAAGCAATATTCACTATAGAGACTTGATCAAGAAATTAGAATGGATACTGAAATTGAAAGAGAAACGGTAGCTTATGCATGTTTATTATATATTAGTAGAAGAAATTAACAGGTTATAGCATAATTTGAATTTCTCTAGAAATTAAGGAAGACAACAATGAACCAAACTCTCCATCTTTGTTAAAACATCTCTTGATAACCAATGAATTGTTAATTTAATGATACTGGAGTTGATTTCAATACTAAAAGTTTTGAGTTCAAACTTCAGCTATAATTTAATGATATTAGAGTTGATTTCAATACTAAGAGTTTTGAGTTCATACTTCAATCATAATCTAAAGGACAAAAAAAAAAGTCTTAATTTTTTTTTTTTTGTCAATTCAAACATTTCGCTATTTAATACTCAAGATAGACAAATGAGAAAATGCATTTTCCGTACACATTTTTTGACAAAAGAAAAATTAAAATTTAATTAATTGAATGATACATGTAACTAATTTGCCTCAAATGTCAATGGACTATATTTATATATAATCTAATTAAATTATATATATATATATATATATTTGTGTGTGTGTAAAGCAAAGAAGTGTAAGCAGCCATTACTATCTAATTAATTAATGGTTGCAACAACTGTAATTCAGATTACTTCTCTAACAATTTACTTAATATTAATTTGAAAATTTTTATGCTCTTAAGATTTAATTATCCTTAAATTACACTTTTTTTAATTGAAGAGATATAGACTAGCGAGTTTAATTAAATATTAGTTCCTTTCTAATTTCAATTCAAAGTAATTAATATAACAAATTTCTTACGAGTTTAATTTAATATTAGAACAAACTTTGTAAAAGCATTCATATATTTGTGGACTTCGTGATTGATTAGAAGAAGATAAGACAAGTTTTGATAAATATTCTTCATTACATTTGCTTCTTTTTTTTTTCTTTGATGAATAAAATGAAGTCAAACATTATTGGCATTCATCTCATTTCATATCACCCTACCTATATGTTCATTTAAGACCTACGTTGATAAAAAAATTTTATTTAAATTGGTTTTAATTTTTAAAATATTTATATGTTTATATATTTTAATTGATATAATTAATTAAATTTCTCAAGAATTTACTTTAATAAAATAAAATGTATAGTAAAGTAAAATATATATATAATTACTACTTAAATATTTTATTTAATAAAAAATATACTTATCCAAGAATTAGTTTCGAATCTCCATCTTTCAAAGATTATATTTAAAACAATAAAGTTAACCATTAATATAATTTTCATGCATAATATCATATATTATACAATAAGCATATTAAATAAAATAAGTAAATATTTCAAATGTATTATTTAATTTAATTAAGTATACTATTTTTATGCTTTCAATATGAAATTATAAAATAATAATATAAATAAAATATATAATTTATTCAAATAACATATAAGCAAAAAAATTAAATCAATTTTAACATTTGCATTATAATTAATTAATATAACTACATATTTTATTCTTTATTACCACAAAATTAATATATAGGTAATTGATATTTATTGTATTTGATTAAGTGTTTACTTGTATGCAACACTTTAATTTTAGTTTTTATTTAATAAAAATGTTTTATCTCATTTTTTAGTGTGGATTTTTAGTTTATTTCTTATTTGAGATTTTGACTTTTTTTTTCCTGACTTTTTTTCTCTCTTTTTTCTTCTTGGACATTCCACTGGATAACAAGATATTCAATATCTAGGAAGTCAAGGGGCGCATACTCTCAATTAAAATGTACAAGGATGTGTTTGGAACCATGCATAAAGTCCAAGGGGGCAATTTGCATTTTTCCAATAAAAAAAATTCACAAAATTGACTTTTTATTTATTTAGCAAAAAAACAAAGTACTTTTGTTTTCCTGCGTGTGTGTGTGTTTTTTTTTCCTTTTAAATCCAAGATTGGCCTGCGGCGGATCTCTCTTCTTCTCTTTCCCATTGCCCCACTAATGGGCTCTTGGGTAAAGTGTGTTCGGTTAATTATACTTGTTCAATCCATTTTTGATTTTTGAGATTTTTGAACTGATTACTAAATTAATGAAATATAACATTATATAGAGAGTGTTTGGCCCAATTTTTTAAAGAGTTTTATAATTGTAAAATAAAAATTAGGTTTTTGGCTTTTAAAATTTTAAGAATTTTAATTTATGCAAAAAATATATTTGAGTTTTTAATTGAAAGTAAATAAAATTTCTTTCAAGAAAGTACTAATTTTAATAATAAGTCTTTAATGATTTTTTTTTACATTCTCACTTTACTTTTTAATAATTCACAAAATTATAAGGATGATTATTTTATTTCAAATTTTTTTATTTTATCTATTTTTCTTTTGAATTTATTTGTTTTTTATTATAATTAACAAAATTATCTCTTTATTTTTTTGCCTAAAAATTTATGATTTAATTTACTAAAATTGATTATTTATTTTTATTTATTAAAAATATATAAAATACTATCTAATAGTTTTTTCAATATTTTATAATACTTTTGTATTAAATTTATCAAACGCTATTTTAATTTTTGTTTACAATACTTTTAAAATAATTATACTCCAACAATATTTTTTATAAAAATTTCAATAGAACCAAACAAGTTTATAAATTATATTCTTTTAAGCTCCATGTATATACATAAATCGATCAATGTCTATGTGTCACGAGTTTCAGTCTTAATACGATTTGTGATACATGGACATTCCATGTTTAAGATTGTATTAAAATAAATCTTACTTAATAAATAACAAAACTTATATTAAAATTTTAAAATAATAAATTTTATATTTAAAAATTAGCAAAAGTGCATTAAGACCCATAAAATAAAATTTTCAATTAATTTGATACTCCATCAAATTTATTGATTTAATTCCATTAATTAATTAATTTATTATAATATGAATATCGATCCATCAATAAACCTTTATACTCTCACATGGTGAAGTAACTCTGACTATCCTTCTCACTAGAGATATTTTAGGAACTTCGCTAGGATTGATATTGGTTTTTGTGGCCTATGCCTCCCTCGGCCCAAAATCCTCGTAAGAGGGATAGAGTATTTTCTTCAACTTAGAAAATTTTTAGTGACATAAGTCTAGAGTTTAATTTAGATAATTTATGTAATTATTTTTAAAAAATTAATATTTAATAAATATAAAAATTTTTTTGATTTTATGTCGTGGCTTCTCTTATAAAAAACTAAAAAATTAGCCCATGCTCGAGCCATAAAATTTTTTTATTTTGATAAAATATAAAATATTTAAAATTTTAATTTAATAATATGTAACCAGCAAAAAGTAATCAAATGTAAAACTGTCAGCTTAATTATATTGTCACAATAAAAAAAATTAAAAGCAAAAGTTTTATTAAATCAAATATATTGACAATTCAAATTTTATTTTCATAACAATCATCTAAGACATATTTAAGCAATAACTCACAACTATATCTATAAAAAGATGTTATGAAAATTCTATACATGTGGGTTGTGGATATGAGTAGAAGTTTAGAAACACTATTAAAAAAAATAAAATTTCTTTTTGTAAGAAGATTAAAGATAAAAAAAAAATACTAATTCGATGGTTTAAGAAATTTTTAGTTTCTAATATGAAAAAAATGAGCTTAATCATGTTTTTAATATGACACTCCCATTCGGGGTTTTTTTTTTTTTTTTTTCTCGAGCTACTTCATGTCTTTTATTTATTTGAGATAAAAATGGTTTTTAATTTTTATTTAGAGTAGTTTTTAATCTTAAGAGTAGTAGATTTTAAAATGTTTAATCTATTAAATAATTTAATTTTTAGGCACATTAATTGATATAAATTTTTATTATAAATTACTTTTAAATTATTATATATTGAATGGCATTTTCAATTGTTATTTAATTGTAAAAAAGTAATAACAAGAACAATTCTAATATACTAAAAAAATTAACAAGAATTTAAATGCCATAACAAAAAAATACTAAAATTCAAATACAAAATCATAAATTAATAAATAATAAAATCAATATATAATCATTTAATTTTAATTACTTTTCATGTAACTTATACAAAAAATTTATCCCTTCAATTTTCATCAAATTTTTCCTTTAAATTTTTCTATTTATGATATACTAATTCTTAAATTTGTAATTTTAAATTTTTTCTAATAAAGTTTTACCCTTAATTTTTTTTCCTATTAAAATTTTTAAAATTTTCCTCAATTAATAAATTATTCTCTAAATTAAAAGAATTTGTACTATAATAAAACACCTCTCCAACCCATGTGTCTCCATTGGTCAAATAACCCACAGACCCTTAGTTCCCTTATGCCCTTCCCAGTCTCGAGTCTTGACCATGTTCTTTGCTTCTCTTCTCTTTCACACTATTATCTGTGTCTCACGTTTCATCTATCTTATATTCAGTTCTTTGCCTCTTTTCTCTAACTCACAAGCTCAACTTCCAAAAGTCCAAAATATTATCCTTCCCCTCCCCTGAAATAGCCTACAGGCCTTCTTCTCCCACCCTCCTTGGCCTTAACAACGATTCGATTCAAAGTTCATTTTACTCACCCATGCAGCCACAAAGGTAATTATTGGTGCTCATTTGTTGATTTTGTTAGATTGAGCTTGAATCTATGTTTGATTGAGGTTGAATTGATGTATATTAAAAATTAAGACCGTTTGTTTTTGGGGCTTTTTTTACGCTAAGTGTCGGCATTGATTTCATTAACCACAAGTTTGGATCAAAGTTATTAGTATCGTATCAGATAACATTTTGATTTAAAAAAAAAAAAGTATATATTGGCACTACTCAATTTTGTTTTTGTTTCAGATTTTTTGGTATGAAATATATAAATACTTATAAATATATTTAAATCTATATGAAATATCACTAATAATAAAATAAAAAATTAAAATCTATAAATATACATTAATTTGTACATGATACAAATATATTTATGTTATTTCAGCATATTTTTTCAAGTTTTTCTATTTAATACAAATATATTATATTTATAAATATAAATTAATTTATACATAATAATATTACTAAGAATATAAAAAATCAATATAGAATACCTTCAAATATCAAATAAATATGTTTAAAAAATATGCAAAATAATATACAAAATAAATATGCAATACTTTTAAATATATGGACTTATATATAACAATATTATTAATAATGTGTAAAGTAAATATATATAACATTTAAAATTAATAATGATAAATATAAAATTAAAAAATTATTTTTATAGCAAGTTATAATTATTGTTAAAATTGATCATTATATTTATATACTTAATTTATTAATTTATTATATATTTATTTATATATTATCTCATTAATTAAATATATAATTTAATACTAAACCATATAATAATGCCAAATGAAAATTTTTAGATACTTTTATATTTATATTGTATAACTTTATATAAGTGTAAATGTATTGATGTTTATATATTTTTTATTTCATTTTTTTATCAAATATGTTTTATTTCATTTAATTAATTCTATTTACACTGTTATTGTTTTCTTTAATTTTAATTTTAATTATCGTTTAAATAATTTTTTATCCTTTAAATAATTAATTATAAAAAATTACAAACTTAAACCCCACTTCCTGGTCTATTCATTTTACCTACTTTTCCACCTTTCACCTAAGTAACCCATCACCCCCGCTTCGTTCCTCCCTGACAACACAAACAACTTCGACTAAACAGTACAAAAGCACCATTCTATCACCACCGAGCCCCAATCTGTCAGGCTTAATTTCTCAAACTTAATTTCTTTACAGAATTAGTCTACACTTTCTTGGTCTCTAGATGGGAAATAAAAACAATAAAAAATAGAAAAAATGAAGCTCGAAATTAGAGCAGATGAGCATATGTGAAGAACAAGAAATCAGGTTAAAGGCAAAAGCAGAGGCTAAGGGCAGCAAAATAGACGTGTTTGTTGACATCATGGCTTCCCGATAAATCATGCCGCAATAGCTACGTCGCAGAGCCCTTTCGAAGGAGTTTATATGTATTTTTGTACCGGACGAAATTCATTACTTCGGTTGGTACCATCGAAATTAATCAGTACATCTCGAAATAAATAACGAAACGGAATTATGATAACTGTGTGTTGGTTTTACCAGAAAGTGACACATACCGGCGGGTACCAATGGCATCAAAACGATTTTGACAATTCTGGCTTAGACTTTCGAAATTTTTGTTATTTTTTTTTAGGAGATGAATTTATTAATTTAATTGAATTTTAATTTGATATTATAATGAAGTAGTTAATTAACAAAATTTATATGACAATAAAGTAGCCAATTAATTAAAATGATGTTGCAATTATTTTGGGATTTGGTATTCAAATAAACAGTGTAATTGTTGACTTGGCAATAAATTGAGGATTAGGGACAACTTTAACATAGGTATAGATTTCCTCGTGAAATCGAA
Source organism: Durio zibethinus (assembly GCF_002303985.1). Next base: position 4,682,020 of record NW_019168048.1, read on the forward strand.
GTCAGTTGTGCCCTGCAATCTCATGATTCAAGAAAACTTAATTTTAGTTGCCTTCTATGCACTTCAAACAAATGTTGGTAGTACTGTTGGGTCAGGACCAGGCTGGGTCTCAACTCTCACGTATTTCATTGCTCGATGAAAACATGCCATGGCCCCTGACATCGTTACTTCTCCACTATCGAATGGGAATGATTATTTATATTGTTATTATTATTGTATATATAATTTAGATACTAACAACATTGATATTTGAATTAGTTAATATAAAAAATAACTTTTTTTATAAGTATTATATTCATTATCCAAGAAACAGTGAACTGCTGCAAAAAAACGTATACAATTGTTTAAATATTTACATTTCAAACATATATCTTTACTTAATTCTCAACTCTCACTTAATTCCTGATTTACATTATCAAAAGCAATACTCTTCAGCCTCATTACTCTTAACCTGATTGCTTCTTTGGTTTGTTTTAAAATCATCTCTCTTGCTAATACTTTTGACTTGTATATTCATCTATTTCTCTCTGCCCATATCCTGTAAATGTATGCTCCTCAAGCCAACCGAAGCATAATGGAAACCAATGCCTTCCCTTTAAGCTTGGCCACAGCCCACTCGAACTCATTTTCCCATCTAACTACTTCTCGTCTTAGGTTACATAGCGACAGTACTTGCTTCTATACCTCTTTTGAGTAGTTGCAATTGAAGAAAATGTAGTCTCTGCTTTCTTTCTCCTACTGACATAGTACATAGATCTTATCTACAGAAATCTCCCATGTAATTAATTTGTCCTTAGTAGGGAGTCGATTGAGAATGGCGATCCAAGTTATTATAGCAAACTTGGAAATATTTAGCTTACACCAAATAAGTCTGTGCCAGTTTATTTTTGGCTGCTTTTGTCTTATTCCATTCCACACCTTAGCAATTGAATAACCTAACCTTTTAGTTTTTCATATCACTCCATTCTTCATCTGTAACAAGAATCTAGTGGCAATACTTTTCATTTGCAGCAGCTTCCTTATACACCAGCTTTGACTATGTGCTATCTGTATCTCCTATATGCTCTTTCCTTTAATAACATAACACTGCACCCATGCTATCCATAATAAGCCAACTTATGTGAAAATAGACCATAGCAATCTAAGCATGCAAGCTTTGTTCCAGTTTTTTACATCTTTTTTTAGTCTTAAGCCCCTTTTAGACTTAGGTTTACACATTGTCTGCCACTTTACCCTTGCTCTTTTAGCTGTACCTTTCTGACCTTTTCAAAAAAAAGCAAAGCATAATCGATTAATCCTTTTGATGAGCTTCTCAGGCAATATAATATGTTTGCACCAATAATTGTGTAGGTTAAATATAACAAACTAAATCAACTGCATTATACTAGCATAAGATAAATGCCTTATTACCCAGTTGTGTATTCTAGTTGTGATTTTTTTAATCAACGAGATGCAATCTATCATGGTGGGCTTACGTGTAATGAGTGGCACTCTTAAATATTTGACAGAGAGAGAACCTAACTTAAAACCTGTTGCTTGCAAAATTCCTCTAGCTTTGCTCTTTGAATCTTCGAGCAAAATATCTCACTTTTTGTACAATTTAATTAAAGTCTAGAAAATGTGTAAATAGCTGTAAAACATTTTGGACGCTAAAAACAAATTTTAACTCCTCTTTTGTGAATATTAGTAAATCATCAGCAAAGCACAAATGTGTCAATTGTAACTTCTTGCACTTTGGATTATAGGAGAATACATCATATGAGTCTGCAATGTCCAGGAACCTTAATAGCACATTCATTACTATCACAAACAAGTATGGTGATATAGAATCCCTTTGTCTTACATTATTTGCACCTTTAAAGTATCTCACCAAGCCTCTATTAATAGACAAAGAAAACATGGGTGAAGTGAGATAACTTTTGATCTAGCATACAAATCTTCTCGAAAAGCCCATTAACTTAAGGATAACAAGCAAAAACTCCTAATTGTACATACCCATCTATGTCCAGAGTTAATCAGATTAATTTTTACTATTACTATTATTATTTTTTTGTTATTAGTATTTTTTATTATTTGTTATTATTTTATTATTGTTACTTGTATTATATTACTATAGTATAGTATATTATATCATATTATAATGTGATTATATTATATGATATGATATTATATTATATTATATTATCTTGTATTATATATTATTTTATTATTATTATATTATTATTATATTTCTTTTTTTCTTAACTGGCAATTGAATAAGGAAAGAAAAGTTTAGAATTGATCGAATTAAAGGAATTCAATCTATTTGGTCAAAGGGTCTTAACTCAGAACCAAATTAAAGGATTTTTTTAATCAATCAAGGCAGATCACTATAGACCTAAGCCTGATATCACAATAGATAGAATCTCAATCTCAGGATTTAAGCCTGAATTAGTTTTATCTGATTCTTAATTTTTCTATTAAGTCAGCCTATAAATTGGACGACATGTCAAGGAACAACACACGATTGATTTTTGGGGAGAAAAGGCTTTGTATTTAAAATTCTAAAAAAAAATTTTGGGTGGGCTATTTATGAGATTTTGGTTTTGGAAGTTTAATATTTGAGGTTCTGATGATTGGGAAAAGATTGGATTTCTAATTTTTTATTTTTGTTCTAGAGTGTTGGGATTGAGATTTTGAGTTTCTGGATCAAAGTTTAGATTTTTGGAAAAATATGAGATTTTTTGAAAATATCTAAAAAATATGGGTTTTAAGAGTTGAATGTTTGAATTTTTTGATAAGCTTTTCGACAGATTTTGAATTTTTTGGTGAAATTCTAACAAAATTTTGTAGAAATCGAAGAGTTTTTCAATTTTTAGTTAAATATTTTCTGTTTTTTTAGAGAGAAGACAAAGCATTTAAAGCTAGAGAGAGAGAAAGAGGAGACTGGGGCTTTTAAAGAAAAAGTAGAGGACTTGACTTTTATAATGTTCCAAAATAACATCGTTTTGAAGGGCTCAGATCTGCATATGATCCATTGCCTCGTGTGTCGACTCACACTTCAACTCGACCTGATAATAGGTTTTTTTTTTTCATTTTATTTTTATTTATTTTATATTTTAAGTTTTTCAATTTATATATTTATTTTATTTTATTAACTTTTATTATTTATTTATTTTTACTGAACAATTTATTATTTATTAAATATTTTATAAAAATTCTTTTTTCTATTCCTGAAAAAAAATAAAAACTAAATAAAAAAATCTTTTAAAATAAATTCATAAATCCTACCAAACTATTAGAAATTTTTCATGGATTTAAATTTAATGAAATTCACCAAACTATTAAAAATTTCATAAATAAATTTTAAAAAAATAAAAAAATAATTTTTATCCTATTAAATTATTGAAAGATTACATCTTAAGTTAAATCTTACAAACTATTAGAGAATTTAATGAATTTTCTCAAAGAAAATAAAATTTTATAAATATATTTCAAATAAAATCTTATCAAATTATTGTAAGATCTGTCTCAAAATAAATCCTATCAAACTATTAGAGGATTTTATTAATTTTACATTAATAAATTCGACAATGAAGGTTTTTCAAGGTGAGACACTAATCTTCATGAATACTTCTGAGAGGAAAGAATTATCTTAAATTGTTACTAAACTATTGGAGCAAATTTAGAATTAATTCTCAACATTAAATACTTTGGTAAAATATAAACATATTTAAAGCTTTGATAATTTGAAATCACATTATTATTATCATTTGGATAGAGTTGCGAGAGAATGCTATAATTTTTTTCACATATAATCATACTTCTGAATTTAAAATATAATTTTATGGATCAAAATTTACTATTTAAAATTATTTAAATTAATTTTTAGACTCTTTTTTAAATAAAATAAATTTAATCAAATAATTAATCATATCTAAATAAAAAAAATTAATAACGATTCTTAAAAAATTTATAACTAATGATAAATCTGTTGGTTTATATATTATGATACTAGTTTACAAAGTCAAAGACTTTCTTTAAATCTACTTTTGTGGTACACCATGGGAGAAAACGTGATTCTGTTGTACCCTTTTAATATAAAAAATAACTTTATTTTAGTTTAAATTTTTAATTTATCAAATAAAGTTGTTAAAAATAATTATACAGATCAAATTAAAATTTGAATTCATAAAAAATTAATTATTATTTATATATATATATATATATGCAGGCAACAGCATATCCAAAATAAGATGAGATCTAACCATAAAATTAAATGATATTTTCCCTTCCCTTCATTTTTTCAAAGAAACTTGGGGAACATTTATATTGCAATTTTTTAAAATTTTTAGATATTTTTCATATCAATCAAACAAAAAAAATTAAAACCAAAAATTCGTTTTTGTTTTGACATTTTTCATAAACCAAACAATCAAGATGGAAAATTAATATTTTATAGGGGGAATTTACATAGAAGTCCTCAGATTCAGAATCTGTGGAAGATCTGGACAAAGTATCAGTAGCAGGCGCCACCCAAAGTTGTTAACGAGAAAATACAACGCAACCACAAATCGAAACCAACTCTACTTATCATCCTACGTGGAAACACGTGGCCGCCAACAAAAATCATGTCTTTCAGTTTCAATTTTAGTCCTAAAAAATAATATAAATACAGAATAAGAAAAGCCAATCAAATTGATGCAGGAGTCGGTGTCATCAGGTCCCACATGCCAACTAATATTCAAGTTGGAGGTGATAGAGCAATAATCCTCTGCTTTTCCACCAAGTTTCAATCTTGAACGCCCTTTTGCTTCCCCCACTTGATTGTTTCTATTATACAAATTGTAAACTCAAGTCCATCTTCTAGATAAAAGAAATTGTATTATTGTAACATCGATGGGTAAAGAATTTTCAAACTCTTTCGAAATATTTAATTACATAATCAGAAAAATTCTCTGTTTCAAACTCTGTACGGACAGAATTCAGGAAGCAGCAGCGAAAATCGGAAGCTTCTGCTCTGACTACTAGCCAGGGAGCCACCAAAAAGTCCCCAATAGACGCCTTCAAGGCTTCAACGAGTTGAACCGTCTCTCCTCAGGCGTCATCGATGGCGTCAACACAATCCCACAAGTCTTGATTCTTGAACTCCATCTTTGTTCACGTTATCTCTATCCTTCACCGTACCTTGTTTTTCCCTTTCTGTTGTTTTCAATAAAAGATGCCAAGCTTAGCGGTGAAACTCTATAGCATCTTCTTCAAGTTTCAGAAAAGATATCTGCTACGTAATCTAACACAAGCTTCTCTTCACAACGTCGATCCTTTTGGCATAACTTCACGCCATGAAGAACCAACGGCCCCCAGCAACCCTTCTTTCAATGATGGAGTTGCCACCAAGGACATCCACATCGACCCTTTTTCATCTCTTTGCATCCGCTTATTCCTTCCGGACACGGTTGTTAACTCTGACCTGACAACAAACGAAGAGAAAAGCAAAGATGGTACTTTTGTTTACAGAGGTTACTCTCCACAGACAGGAAAAAAACACAAGAAACTACCGGTGATGTTACAGTTTCATGGCGGGGCTTTTGTCGGTGGAAGCAATGATAGTGTAGGGAATGATGTGTTTTGCAAGAGGATTGCTAAGCTTTGTGATGTGATCGTGATTGCAGTTGGCTATAGGCTGGCACCGGAGAGTAGGTATCCGGCGGCATTTGAGGATGGTTTGAAGGTGTTGAATTGGTTAGGGAAACAGGCGAATTTGGCAGAGTGTGGGAGGTGGATGGGGAATGGGAGAAAGAGAATGGATGCTCATGTTTTTGATGGGTTTGGTGCGTCTATGGCTGAGCCTTGGTTGGCTGCTCACGGAGATCCCTCTAGGTATGTATCTAGTTCTTTACTTTTTAAGCAATTTGATTCGATTTCATCCATTCTAGTGATTTGGAATTTGTTAGACTAATGAACTATTTTCTTGTTCATTCTTCTTCCTTTGAATTCTGTATTGTTTGAAAATTTACAATCAAGAGTAACAATAAGTGACTAAATAAGGATCAATGAGGATAACAAGCCAGGCAAAAGTTGTCAAAGAATGAGCACATAGATTTAGAAGATTTGAGTACTTTGAATCTTGGGGATTGGGTTGGCATGAAGGCCTGGAATTAAAAAAATTTCATTGTTGAATCTGCTAGTTTTGTGGAAATGCCAATTCTTGACTGTAATGTCTAGTAATAGTATATAGCTCAAAACACTCTGAAAAAGGTTCCCGTTTCGTTCCTCTGGCTCTAAATGTTATTTACAAATAATTTGTAGTAAATCCACTCTCATTTAGTGACCAAACTCCCATATTCTGAAAAACTATTAAAATGTAGTTCGAGAGAAAGTACATCTGTGCCTTATTTGTCAGTAAAAGTAGGAATCATGCTGGCTACTCAATCAAACTTGCCTGAAAACATGATTATTTTAAACTCTCCCATAGTCCCATTCACTTTCATTTTTCTTCCACCTTTTCTCTTGTTGGCTGTTTTATAAAGTAGTAATCGACTGACTTGGACTTGTCATCAGAGCAGGTGCGTACTTCTTGGGGTAAGCTGTGGTGCAAACATAGCAGACTATGTGGCTCGAAAGGCTGTTGAGGCTGGGAAGCTTTTGGATCCTGTTAAGGTGGTGGCACAAGTCCTGATGTATCCATTTTTCATTGGAAGCAATCCCACAAATTCTGAAATTAAACTGGCAAACTCATACTTCTATGACAAGTCTATGTGCACGCTGGCTTGGAAACTTTTTCTGCCTGAGGAAAATTTCAACCTGGATCATCCAGCTGCCAACCCTTTAATCCCTGGGAGAGAGCCTCCTCTGAAGTTCATGCCCCCAACACTGACAGTTGTGGCAGAGCAAGACTTGATGAGGGATCGAGCTATTGCTTACTCTGAGGAACTCCGAAAGGTTAACATAGATGCTCCCCTTCTCAAATACAAGGATGCTGTTCATGAGTTTGCGACTCTGGATGTGCTTATTCAGACACCACAAGCACAAGCCTGTGCAGAAGATATTGCTATATGGGTCAAGAAATATATATCACTCAGAGGCCATGAGTTTTCTTATTGAATAGATAAGTATATCAGTATCACAGCAACATGGTCAGCAATTTTGCATAAAGAGGAATAGAGTTTCAGGTTACCTCCGCCGACTCATTTATTTTGAATGCCTATCAGGGTGAGAGGCCTGCTGCCTTTTGTAAAAATGAACTGTTTGTCTAATCCCTTGGGATTTCAGATGCAATTTCTTCCTTGTTATAGTTCACTAGGAATATTCGTTTGTTCATATTCTTTTCCTCAATTTTGAGATGTCTTATATTTAGGAATAAGCTGAATGAGATGCATTATTATTATCCCTTTCTTTGTGGTTTTAAGTTTTAAAATTGTGCCGATCACCATTTACAAATTGCTCCTAGCAACTCTTTCTCTCCTTGCCAGAAACTGTTACTTGGTCTTGTAATTATGAAAATTAAAAAATTAATCAGCCGGTGCGAAGGATGTATTGGCTATTTTGCCGATGCCCTGCCAGACTTGTATTTTCACCATCTTGCTTGATTGGTTATTTGTTAATGCATTAAAAGAAATATCTTCTGCAGTTTTCTTGGAACTCCATCGTAAAAGCATCTACAATCGATGCCCAACATTCAGGAAAAAATAAAAATACTATTTTTTGTGTTAGCATAATGCAGGATGGCAGAAATTTGTGTTTTATTGAATAGTAAACTAGTATAGCAAGTAGCAACAGATTGCAGAGAAATCAGTCGGTAACCGCGTCCCTATCCATATCTTTGCCTGCTTCCAACACAAACAGGACAATCTAGAGGTTGACGATTTTTGTGACAAATGCTGAAAAAAAAAAGAAACAAAATTTACATGAGATGAATTCAACGTTAACCACTTGGTTTCTTGGTTTGACTTGTGGTTCTGCTGGGCCCTAGATCTAGATGTGGTTGAACAATGTTAAGCACCTTAAGAGGGCTGAGTGACAAAAGACCTGATGAAAGGAAACGACATTTAAATGAAGTTCAAAGGATGTTTTGAGAGTATAAGACATATCAATAAGCTGAAGGCCACGTAGGGGAAACAACTTCTAAGCTGTACAAAACTGAGACACACATGTAAACTCCGAAATACTAGGGATTCCATGAAAATGACGGAAAATATTCCAATTGCTCTATGTTTACATTGATCTATGCCAATCGAAAGCAAGACAGCTTTTAAAAATAATTTCTTATGTACTTATATTGGCTTTGGATTAAATACATGACCTCGAAATATCCGCTCAACGAGGCAGCACCGATAAATATCCCTTGCACAGCAGATAGTTCTTCAGAGGATCAGTGCTAATGGAGCCTGGTCTCCAATGGCAACCTCAACTTTATGGTGATGACAAAAGCAATGAAGGGACGGGTCTTGATCTCAATTTACCAGGCATGCAAATTTATCCCTTTAATTGTCCAATTTACCGGAATTGGCCTACTTTTTATGAAACAAGAAACCATAAAAGGTTAAAGCTGGAACATCCTATGGATGAATCCGTTGGTAGCAATGGTAACCATATTTGTAGTACTAGTAATAGCTTGACCAGCTTTCGAAGACTCCAATTCCGGGATCATTTACGGGCTTACACGCAGAGATATTTAGCAATTGAGGCTATGGAAGAAGCAGCTGTTGTCATGTTGGGAGGTGATGGAAACGAAACCAATGAAGAAGAAGGTGAAGAAGGAATGAAACTGGTCCAACAACTCATTGCTTGTGCTGAGGCAGTGGCTTGTCGTGACAAAATACATGCTTCAGCATTACTATCAGAGCTCAGGGCTAATGCCCTTGTCTTTGGAACATCATTCCAGCGCGTTGCTTCTTGCTTTGCCCAGGGACTTGCTGACCGTCTTGCTTTGGTTCAACCACTAGGGGCGGTTGGAGTAGTAGGACCAGTAGCAAAAGCAAGGACTGTTACGCTAGAAAAAGATGAAGCCTTAAGCCTTGTCTACGAATTATGTCCGCAAATCCAGTTCGGTCATTTTGTAGCGAATGAATCAATATTGGAAGCCTTTGAGGAAGAGAGTTTTGTTCACGTAGTGGACTTGGGTATGACACTTGGCCTGCCTCGTGGCCACCAGTGGCGCAACCTAATGCAAAGCCTAGTCCACCGTGCAGGTCAGCCACCCAAACGTCTTCGAATAACCGGAGTGGGAACCTGCCGTGAACGCCTCCAAGCAATTGGAGATGATCTAGAACACTACGCAAAAAGCTTGAAATTGAACTATGAGTTTTCAGTCGTGGAAAGCAATTTAGAAAACCTGAAACCTGAAGATTTCAAGACATCGAATGATGAGGCCTTGGTCATCAATAGCATTTTTCAATTGCATTGCGCGGTGAAAGAGAGCCGAGGAGCATTGAACTCAGTTCTACAAAAGCTACATGAATTGTCTCCCAAGCTCCTCATTCTAATAGAGCAAGACTCGAGTCATAACGGGCCTTTCTTTCTTGGCAGGTTCATGGAGGCATTGCATTATTACTCAGCCATATTTGACTCACTAGACACAATGCTGCCCAAGTATGACACTAGGCGTGCCAAAATGGAGCAATTCTATTTCGCCGAAGAGATAAAGAACATTGTAAGCTGTGAAGGGCCGGGCAGAATCGAAAGGCACGAAAGGGTGGATCAATGGCGCAGGAGGATGAGCCGGGCTGGTTTTCAAACAGCGCCTATCAAGATGATAATGCGGGCCAAGCAGTGGCTTGGAAAGGCTAAGGTTTGTGAGGGTTACACAATTGCAGAAGACAAAGGGTGCTTGGTTCTCGGCTGGAAATCAAAACCAATTATTGCAGCCTCTTGCTGGAAATGACCTTAATTCAAGGATTTAAGCCATCTTTGTGTGGGGTCTGAACTTGAAATGGTATTTGCTTGGGTACTGGGTTTAAGTCTAAAAAAAAAAAAAAAGGCTTTGAAAAAATTGTTCATATTAATGCACTGTTTGAAAATAAAGATGTAATAAACTAACATACAGGTGCATAAAAATGAAATAAAGCCCATTTTATGCAATGTTTTTTTGTGTTTGGAGAAAATTTGGAGGTGTTTGCTATTAATGAAAGGATTTATATTTTATATATCCTTAGTATATACATCCTATACATTCTATACTCGACAGCCCTTAAAAATAAATGTCAATGACTTAGTATTTAATTACTTAAAGATTTTTGAAAAATTTTTTTCTCTTACTAATCTTTTAACAAATATTTCAATAAAAAAATTTATCGTTCTCTATAGTTGGAAGATTGAAGAAAAAGAAAGTTCAACTTAAAAAATTCTTAATTCCTCAATTTTTTTATCTAATTAAATACATAATTTATTCATATTTATTTTTAAAAGATTTTAAAATTTAAAATTTATTTATTAATGAGATGTCAATTTATAGTTGATTGATGGCTTAAGAGTTTAAAAAGCCCATAAATAAAAATTGAATAATCAATTAAGCCATTTATTTTTTTATTACAATTAATAAAATTTTTATATTTTTATTTTCAATTAAATAAGCTTTAAATTGGATGAAAACTGTTTATGCCGTGAAGTTGAATTACACGTGGAATTTCATAATACGTGACACATGATGTGAAAATTTGATTCACAATTTAAGGTTATACTCCTTTCTTCTTTTTATCCCTAGGCTTGTCTACCCCTTCTTTCTTCAGCCGAATTAGGCCTATCCTTTCTCTCCTCTTCTTTTTTATTCTCTCTTTCTTATTCATTCCCCATTTCTTTTTCTTTTCCTTCCTCTTCCTTTTATTTCCCAATTGAATTCGGCCTTTCCCCTCTATAATTTTTTTTTTCATTTTCTCCTCAAATCAAGCCTCTATCCCCCTTTTTCAAAACTTGGAAATCAATCCCTATAAAAGCCCTCTTTGAACACTTTTCATTTCATTTTTCATTTAACTGATTTTTTTTGTTACTACAGTTCTTCTTGGGGATGTGGCTTATTTTTTTACTTTTTTTCTTTGATAAATGTTAGAAGTTTATGAGGGCTTCAATCAGTGTGGTGTTTAGGTGATAGTGGTGATGATGGTTTGGAAATGACGTTTCAGGTTGCTAGTTGGGTGGATTTTTTGATTTCGACTACCCTTTTTTGTAAGTTTTTACATGTACTTTTTGGGTGATTTCATTGGTTTCAAAATGGTGATGGAAAATGACAATTTTTGGTATTTTTATTTAAATGGCAAGGAGTGGTGAGCGATGTTTTCAGGTTGAGTTTTGGTATAGTTTTTTGTGGTGGCAAAGGTGGTTCTTAAAGGTGGTGAATGAGCAGTTCGATTATGGATTTAGTGGTGGTGTGGTGTGGTGTTAAGTGTGGTGGCTATGAGCTAGATGGTGGCTGGCAAAAGTAATGGGAATCTTGGGTTTAAGGTTGTTTTTTTGTGATTGTGGGTGTTGGCAGCGTGGGTTTGAAAATCATTTTGCTTTTGCATTCTGCCTATAAATTGCCTCATCTCTTTGTCGTGAATGGTGCTTTCACGTGAATGTTATTGGGATATACACGTCATGTGCCACGTATTTTTTAAATTTCACGTGTAATTCAATTTAACTTCATAAATTGAATCTCACGGAAACAATTTAAATTTCAATTTAAATTTCACGGAAACAATATTATTTCTGGTGCCATTATTCCTACTTCTGCAGCTATAGGTCTTGAGTGTCCAAGCATACTCTAAAGTATCATCTTCACACTTATAATTTTTTTTTTTTTGATAGATCAGACATATTTGCGTTCTCTGCCTCCTAGAAACCTTCAAATTATTAAACAACGAATTATGTGCACTAATTATATAACTATAGTATAAAATTAATAACAAATCTTGATATTTAATTTTGAAGGATTAATTAATATTATATTATATATTTTTTTATAAGACTTACCGTATTTATATAAGCAAAATGCATAAAGTTTATAAATATATATTCTACACTTTCCTTGTTAGTTAATAAAAAGGGTATAAAATTAAATTATGAATAAAAATAAATAAATAATTTTAATAATTTTAATTTAAGAGAGAACAATTTAAGTTTATTTAATATATTTTTATATATTAAATATATTTGTCAAAGTTTTGGGGGGGGGGGCACGTGCATCAACGACAGTCCGTCTTTGCATAAAATATAATTAATTAAGATAATTCAACAATCAAATTTAAATTATCTAATTAATGCAAAATGAGCATAATGACATGTCAATTGGATGGGTTGGATTGGGTTTAAATTAAATTAATTCAATTCGGTCATTTAGATTTTTAAAAAAATTAGGTCAAGTTTAGGTTAGGTCATTTGATTGAGTTATTTTAGGTTCGGTTAATTTAAGCTTGAATTATTTTTGGTTTAGACCAATTCAAGTTTGGTTCATTCAGTTTGAGTATTTTGGATTTGACACTTGAGTTATTTGAGTTCTTACTATTTCAAATTCAATTTATTAATTTTTAAATTTTTAGAATTAAATTAAATTAAGTTTAAATAGATTACTTGATCAAATTCGAATAAAATTTTATTATAATTTTATTAAAAATAGAAATTAAAAAATAATATTTTAAAAATAAATATAAAATATTATAGATTGTATGATTTAAATTAAAGTTAATTTTTATATAAATAAAAAATATGATTTTATTAAACTTGACAATTAAATAGGGCGCAATGGCATGACACCAAAATAACATGAAAAAAATTTTATGAGTTTTAGAAAAATGTATTTCCTGTTAATCATATTAATACAAATTTTGATATGCGTAAAATATAAAAAATATTTTTAATTAAACTTATCTTATAAGTACACGTATATGACATGCAAAACATGTTTGTCACGTTTAACATGTTTAATAGTTTTTTATATTTATTTTAATTTAATATAAATATATAAAAATTATTTTAAAATTTTAGTTATAATACATAATTAAATATTTAATATAATCATATAAAAATTATTTTAAATAATTAATTATGATACACATTTAATATGTAATTATTTTTATATTAATATTATAATTAAAATAAAATAGTCGTTTTAGAATAATTGTAGCTTATTATTTTAGATTTTAATATATTTGTAGTTCATTATATAATTTATTTTAAATTAGATGATTAAAAGTTAATAGTATAATTAAAATATAGTAATAATTTATAATATATATAAATCAATAACTTGTTTTATATATATTATTTTAAATCATATGGTAGTTACTACTCATGAATAATTATAGGAGATTATATAATTTATTTTAAATGATACATTAATATGTATATTTATGATGATTAAAAATATATAATTTTTTAAAATTATATTATAAATTATAAGAACTTTTACAACATAAATTATATAAAATTTATATTTGTTTGATACTAAAAAATATTTATTAATTTGATATTTTCAATAATTTTAAGAAGTTTTCATTTATGTTATATTTATTGTATTTATTTGTCTTATATTTATTATTTTTATTAAATTAATTTTTTTAAATAAAATTACACTTAATTTAGTTTTGAATTATTTCAAATTAATTTTTTAGGTCGTTTCGTGTTCGATCCATTTTGAATTTAGATTGATTTAGATTCAAATTAGTTTTAACTTCAAATTGTTTTTGGTTTCAAATTGAGCAGATTCATACTTCTCCTCCAGTCCCAAAATATTTGTCATGATTTTCATAAAATTTTAAAAAAAAAGTTTTGATTTTAATGTATTTAATATTAAAATTTACTTTTTTATAAAATTAAATTTTCATGATTTTAATGTAAAAAAATAAAATAATTTAAAAATATAAAATATATATTTAAAATATTTAAATATATATAATTTTAGGATTTAAAAAAAAAAAAAAGCTAGAAGAAGTATTAAATTTTATAATCAAATCAAATTGGATCATGGGATGAATTAGATGAATTTTTCCAGCTCGGAATTGATGGGTCTAAGCATTAAACTGGTCTAAGCATACAATTGACACGGCACTAGGCAGGCATGTGTTAATGGGCTAAAACGCACGGTCTCGAGAAGAACACTCTTGTGTGGGACCCAAAGTTCTTACTACCAGTTAAACGGTGAAACGCCACGTGTCTGTGATATTCTGTTGAGTGTAGACCCCACATTTTTTTCCTCAGAAATTCTCAGAGCGTGGATAAGATCCACTCCCCAAAGAATATCATCCCGATTTCCATCAAAGAAGAAAGCTACAGTTAGCAGTTACAAAGACAAGAAAAGCAAAAAAAAAAGGTTCATTTGCCAAAAAATGGAGGTGGGTATGTCGTTAAATGCGCTGGTGAGGCTTCCTTTGTCTACTACGTCAAGAACACAGCACGAAGCAGTCAATGGGTTGGTGAAGCACTCGCTATTCAGTTCCAGAACAACGACGTGGCAGCAGCTGCAGCAGAGTAGGAGACGGCAACAGAGAGGAGGGATGCTTGTGATAGAAGCCAAAGGGAAGAAAGGAATGGCAGCTCGTCGGTTTCAAAGGCCTCCACCTCCTCCTTTGCCTAAGATTGAAGAAGATGGCAACCCTCGCTTTGTCATCTTCATCCGCATGGCCAATGTTTGCCTCTCCTTCTCCCTGACAATGTTTATTTCCCATTATTGGCTTTCTTTGTTCTTTTTGTTTCTTCTTTTTTTTTTTCCTTTTATCAATTCTTAAATTTGCTTCTTTTTTTCCAATATTCTGTTGGAGTTACTATGTTCTTGTGTGTTTGCAAACTGGCAACCTAAAATAGATAGAAAACTATAGTTGGGGCAAATGGGGGTTAGGTAAAAAGATTTTGTTTTGGCTTCTATAATAGTTGTAAGTGTAAGCTTTTGGAAGCTTTAAGTTGAAACTTTAAATTTGAGTTTTTGAATATAGTTGCAATGAGGAGTTGATAGATACAATTAATGAAAACTTTTGATGGATACATATTTCCCAGATAGTATTTCAAATCATTGTAGCTTTAGTTAGGCCGCTCAGGGCAAGTTTAGCATTGCTGTTGCGGTAATTCTTTTCTCCGAAACCCATATCAAGGAGGGGAAACATGGATAAGAAAAAGAAATCCTCTCTTTTAATACTTACCATCACTCTCTTAGTAGCAGTGTTTGTGCCATGTACTAGTCCTTAAGATCTGCTAACCAATTCATGCCTTGTCTGTGACCATCCCCTGTCGAAAAAAAAATCCAAAAATATTTGTCTGCATGGTAATTTTTAAATGTGAATTATGTAAAAGAAATTGTAGCATAGCTACATTTTTCTTGACTATCAAAGTCTTATTACTTATGCAGGTTAATCTTTGGTACCCACTTAGTCTTGTTTCAGGTGGCACCACTGCTAAAATCATGGTTGCGGCAAAGGACAATTTCCTTGGAAAATACATCTATAAAGATACACTTGCTAGAAATCTTGCAGCAGTTATTTACAGAGTAAATTCTGTCTACCCTGACATTATCTCTTCATAGGATAATTACTTTTCTAAGATTTGAGAGTTGCTTAGTCTTTTTATCATTTTTTTTTTGGTTTTGTCTAGACTCCAGAGTAATTGCCTTTCTATACACTCTTTCTGCTTTTATAAATTCTGTTGTATTTGTTGCGATTTTCAAACAAAAAACGTATTCTATAATGAGATCAATACAAAATAAATCACACACAAGAGATAATACTTAATGTGGTTCAGCTATAATTGCTTACATCTATGGATGAGAGAGAAAAATTCACTATAAACGTAGAGATTACAAAAAGTACAAAAAAAAAAAAAAACTCAAAAAACAAGCACTAATCCCAAGTCCCAAAGCAACCCTAGCTTCATGCCTCCTAGTTTTTAAACAAATAGAATACCCTTTATCCCATGTAGCCTTGTGTTTTCCCCAGCTCTTCTTCGTATCCCTATAAATCCATTTCCCACATAAAGGTCTTATAGAGAGTAGATCTCATTCATAATTCTAAAGGTCAACACCCACTTTATATTTATAGACAATTAACTTGTTTAGAAAGTAAACTTGATCACCAAACAGTACTTTAGTGAATCTCACAAATATCTCAAAAAATCTTTCATTAACTTTTTTGGATTTGAGTCAATATTCCAGACAGTAATTAGTTTTCTTTATTTTTTGGGGCTAATAAATTTATTCTACTTTCATCAATACTTTATAGGAACAAAGAAGGTTATTATGTGATGTGATCTTTAACTTTAACTCTGTCAAGACGATTGCTATGCTTTTTTGTATTGTGTAAAGAATTTATATTTATTAATCATATCCATTGTAACAAATGAGGACACAATGCTTACTGCACTATAAGGAAAGATGACTTAACTCAAGCATGTTAGTGTTAAACTCTGTCTTGGACTCATGGAACCTAAACTTACAGTTTTGGAATTCTCCTCGAATTTGTAGTTTTGGTCCTTGTATTAGGATATGCTGTAAGAAAAGAACTTAGTTTGGCACTTGGTTTTTTAGCTAAGTAACTTTCATGACTCTACAGATTTGAAGCTTTTTCTCATTTTGAAGTTAATAAAATTCCTGTCAGTTTTAGCACTATCAGATAACATATTAATATTTCATTTTACTTAACCGGAGGTAACTTTGGGATTTTAACTTTTTCATATTTAATCACTTTGCATTATTTTCAACCTACTTCTAAAGTTTTATTGATTACTGGGCTCTTTTTGCAAATAGGATGAGAAGGAGATACAAAAGACAGCATTTAAACAATTCCGTGTATTGCGATCTGCAACTGAGTTCAGATATGGCTACAAACTTGTTGTAAAGTTCTTATTCCCCTATCCTATATTTTGTAAAATTTAGTTCAGAGTTGGTTTTCCTGCCTTATTATCATCAAAACTATTTGTTTTCTGCCCCTAGATGATGAAGAAATTCACTGCTTCATTTTCTTAATAGTGTGTGCTAAATTTGCAGGAAAATGGTAATATGAGAGCTGCACTTTCTACCAATAATGTTATTGAGGTGAGCATACATTTTTTTTTTTCGGTTCTATCATTCTAACTTATCAAACTCTATATTAGTTTGTAACAAAATGAGACTCCATGTAGTTGGCTGATTTCTCGAAAAATGTTTAGATTTTGGCTGGCAGTGTGGACTGATTTTATATTAGAACTTTTTATGCAACTGCATTCTACTAGTTCTTTCCTGTTTTTGATTTTCCATTCTGATTTCAATGACAAAAATTTCCCCCTTTCTACTCCTAACATATTTATGTTCCAAATCCAATTCAGCTGCCAACACAAGACCAGCTTAAAACAGTGCTAGATAAAGTGAAAGACTTCTTTGGTGATGCAAAAGAGTCTTTTGGGAAGATAACAGAATTAAATTCTGCCAAACCTGAGGAGTAAGAGGAAAAATCTACAGAAAAGGGCCAAGTAAGTCTTCTGGACATTAATAAATAGTAATGTTGCTTATGATTTCACTACCATTGTTATTAGAATGTTGGATCAAGTGTCTTTATCATTATATCGTGCCCTTAATTTGATTCATTGAGGGGTTAGAATGATTTTTCTTCAACTTTTGTTTCACTTACCAGGTTAAAGGTTGAGGATATAGACTAGCCATTTGGTTGTCATAGTCATTGGTCCTTGATTTGGATGCTTCATTTGCTCCAGGAATGTTTCAAGCAAAAGTGATGAGCTCAAAAATTCTGCTGCTAAGTTTTGTTCATGATTATATGTTCTATTGCGCACAATTTTTTTTTTAAAGTACATCGTCCACAAATGTTACCTTCTAAGGTAATGTTAATGTTTAGAACTATCTTCACCTTTTCATACAAGCAAGGACCTTCCTATCCGAAAAAAGAGATGCATAAAGAGCAAAGACCAAAACATTAACATTTAACAGTCTTAAAATTTTGGCATCGGAAGTTGTATGTAGCATTACATTGTAGTATCAACTATGACTTGCATTCAAGTAAATAAAATAGCCAACTAAAAAGATTGAATTTCATTCACATGAACATATTACTCTCCCTAAACGGATTGCTGCTTCTTTCCACCATTAGCAATTTCGTTTCTTAAATGTTTGTCTTTTTTTTTTTTCCCTGACCTAACAAACACATTTTCCTTTTGGAGGGTTAAGTTAATACCCAATATATAGTCTTTGAATAATGCTTGCAGCAATGATACTTAAAAGATATGGAGGACAAAAGGTGGTTGAACATTCTCCATCAATTTCAAAATCAAAGTTTTTGTTTTGACATGAGAAAACTGTTGCCCACACTGGATTGTCTGCCTCCATGGCTCCGACACCAATTTTTTTTTTTTCTTTTCTTTCATGGCTTCCAAATTCATATTAGTAGCCAAGCTAAACTAATATGAAAATATAAAGCTTTAGAGATTCTCTAAATCCAGAGTACCCACATTTTTCTGTCCTGACATATGAATATGAGCATGAGCTATTAGCAATAATCATCTATAAAAGAAAAAGAAAAAAGGACCTGGACGTTAGGAAGATTTTAAATTTCAACAAATGGGACCCATTTGATTTATCAGGTCGAACCAGATCAGATCTATCTTACTTAAAAGGAAATCAATCATCAGATTCTTTACGAACATAGATTCATAGGAAAAGAAAAAAATAGAGTTACGCTTGTACCCATTGTTTAGCGTGGACATTGAAATGGACCCATGACCATGAACCTAGTGAGAAAGAGGCCTGTGTTTCAAATAACGGTTAGAAGAGGGAGCCTCTCTTGGTGGGTTTCTTTTTTGCTTGCAGAAAGAGTGACAGAGGTTGAAACCGTGAAGCGCAAGAGTGAACTGAAGGAGGGGAGCAAGAGAAGAGAATGGGAAACTAAAAGAGAAAAAAAAAAAAAAAACCCTTGGGTGGTTTTGGAAATGGGTGAATCCGCTTGTCTTGTAAGATCATTTTCTAATCCTGCAGATATTTCTCGTGAAGCTAAAGAGGTCGTCAGTTTTGTGAACAAAAAACTGAAACTTCAATGATAAAAGCTGTTCCCTTTTCTATGTTTACTTAATGGGATCCCCTGATTCAGTTGTTTTATTTTACTAATACTTGTTTGGTTGCAGGGAAATTATGGGAAAGTGGATACTTATAAGAGATCTGAATGACGCATTAGGGTTGTTATTAATGACCCTTTCCTTTCAGTCTCTCAGTAACCAAATAGAACGTATTATGATCGCTTGACATTCCAATGCTTTCCCTAAGAAAATTTTTTATTATGCTGTTTCCTTTTTCTTCAATTTTTGTATCAATGAATAGAAACTGAATCAGCACTTTTAGGGCCTATCTTTGAAGAATTTGGTCAGGAAACTGATGCATGATTTTGAACCAGAGGGTAATCCAATTCGTGCTCTCACAGAATCAGTATCTCTCGGCAGATTTATTTCAGAATCGCTGGCTTGGCAGAAATGGTCAACCTTCTCTCATAATCGTTACTTGGAAGAAGTGGAAAAGTTTTCAAAGCCAGGATCCGTTGCTCAGAAGAAAGCTTATTTTGAAGCTCATTACAAGAGAAGAGCTGCAATGAAGGCAACGGCCTTGCTCGAGCAAGCAAATACTATTTACCAGTGATGCCTCTGAAATGGGAACTATAAATGCAGCTTCAGCTGACTCTTCCTTGAATACAGATTCAGCCAATGCAAACAGCTCTTTGTCTATGAATCAACAGGAGAAAGATGTTTCTGATGCTGATGTAGATGCAGGCAATCTTAATGTTGGAAGAGAAAATATGATGTTACTGATGTGGAAAGAGGTCAGGCAGCAATGGAACAAGCTGTGAATATGGAGAACACCCAGGTTGAAAATTCAAAGGCTCTTGAAAATGTTGACAACCATGGCATTATTATGGCAACCCCAGATAAAAAGATTCCCCATAAGGTAATTTTAATTCAAAACACGTTTGCACTTTCATTCTTCCTTTCTCAAGTCTTTATGATTGTCCTCATTTTGGGATACTGCAGGAATGCACCGACCAGAAGAACTTGACTTCATCAAGCAAGAAAAGGCAAATAAATTTTTTGTCAAAGTCATCAACTCCCAGCAGCGCATCCAAACTTCCATTGCATCCTTCTAAACGAGGGCTTCAGCACAAGCCAGGAGTGATGATGGTATTGCTAAGTCCCCGGTAAGCTCAAATGACAAGAAGAAAACAATTCAGAACTTGCTCCACATGTCAATAATTTTGCTTCTGGTGCCAGTAAAACTAGTTAAACATTGCTCAGAATGCGAAAAGATTGTTCAAATCCTCTACAAACCCCAACCAGGGCATTGAAGAAAGCTGCTGGTCAAGAGAATTTAACTCCAGCAAGTGGAAAAAGACAATCAAATTCCACATCGAAGTTATCCAATCATGGTGGACTGTGCAAACAAGCAACTTCAGGAATTGGAAATAACCATGCTCTTATTGATGAAAAGTCTTTAGTAGACTCAAATGTGCAGAGGAGAATAGTTAAAAAATCCCTTCAAATGTCAATGAATTTCACTCCGCTTACTGGTGAAACCACTAAAACATCACTCAAGATATCCAGAGAAAGTTTGACTCTACAAACTCCAAGCAGGGTAATTCTGCTGTGTCACCTTATTTATGTGCTCTTCTCCTTATCTGCACATTAAGAGACAATTGCATGGGCCAAAATATGATTGGATATTTTCAAGAGTGGATGACAAAATAACAATATTTATGATGGTGAAAAATCACAATATTGTTGAGTATACATTTTTATTTGCAAATTCTTTTAGAGGGTACCAAATACTTCGGGACCAGATACCAAGTGGTTTTGATTTGTTAAATGACCAAGAGAAAATTCTTTGACAAACTGCAGGCATCTGTTAATGGGGTTCCAAAGTATGCTTCAAAAGTTCTTCATTCACAAGACAAAAGGTAGTCTTCCCTCCCAAAATGTCTTTGCTGATATTTGCCTAAAAGGTTTTTCGCTTTCACTGACATAATCTATTTCTACAGGACTAGAGCAGTACTCAATAACTCAGTTTCAGGAGGGGTAGCTGGAGAGTTTTTGCTACTTAGCCTTTTGACATCTTTTGCATTTTGGGGATGTCTGAAAATTAATCTAGTTGTTGGTATACTCTTTTTTTTTTTGGGGTGGGGGGGGAAGCTACCAAAAGTGCATTATGCTGTACCCGGTTAATTATGCTTTTAACTTTCCATATCGGGTCTCTGGTACTATTTACCTAATTACTGAAGCCCCCCTTCCTTATCTGAACCTCATACTATTCTCTATTGAATGCTGGCAGCTGCTCAAAGTCTTCAATTGCATGTGGAAGCAGTACACGATCTCATATTAGTTCCTCTCCATTTAGTTTTAGGAGTGACGAAAGGGCAGCAAAATGGAAAGAGGCAAGTCTTACTGTTACTTTTCCTCATGCTTTAATTGTCATCATTCCAAATTGTACCAAGACTTAGTGTTTCCTTGCTCGGCTCATGCCAGTTCTTTAAGAAGCTAGAAGATAAAATATACTCAAAGGAGGCAGAAAAATCACAAATGCTGACATGGTCGAAGGTACAAGTCAGACAACCTTATTAGGATGTTGGTATATGGATTTGGGAGGTTGGCACTATTGTAACTGATGAAACCCTGCAGTTGCTGAGGCCAAGCTCCTAAATCACATAGCTTTGACCTAATTCAAGAATCAATTTGGTTGAGTTGTCTGATTTGGTCTAGAGTATTATGTTATACCATATGAATACTCCGTCTTTGGGGGTGTGCACATGCACATTATGAATACTGTGCGTTTGTACCATGCAAGATTATGTAATTGTGCATGAATATAGTATACAGTTTCCTCTAATCTCATCTGTTTCATTGCATGTGAAACCAATTAAAGTACAACATATGCCATTATATGTAGGAGAAAGCAAAGAATGACCTTAACAAACTCAGGCAGAGCACTGGCTTTAAAGCCAGACCAAATGAAGATTTATACCATGGCTCACAGTCTTCACCCAATCAGGTTAAGAAGGTTCTTATGTCCATCTTAACCAGCTTTCTTTTGATGCTGACTATAATATAATGGAATTAATGATGCATCAATTCTGCTGCTTGCTTTCAACACTATCTTGAACGGCTTAGCCATGAGTTAAAAATTTTGGGCTCTATGCCATGAAATAGACTTAAAGTTTGTTTTATTTTTGTCAGTTAAATTAACTTTGTGCTCCTATGTTTCTCTTGATGGTGAGTTGGTGAAGAGGCAGACTTAACTCTTTCCTGATCTTCCCGAGTGAGTGTAATCGAGAATCTATGTTTGTTTTAGATGCATACACCTTTTAAGTCGTAGATTTAACGGTAAATTATGCCTTGCAGATCCCTTCAGCTTGACCTGACTCAGCAAAATTTGAAAGGAAGTCTCCTAACACAGTGCAGGATGCAAACTCTAGACCTCCAAGGATACCGTCCAACAATACTGAAAGCTCTAAGCATTTATTAGTAAAAAATAACAGGATAACTTGTTCGGTAACTTCATTGCCTAAGAACAGGTATGAAATGCTTCTCCAAATATCCAGCATTCAGTTGGCAAAGGGAGTATTTCAACAAGCCAGAACATGAAGGATCAGTTGCTGGTGGAGGATAGAATTTACACCAGGGAAGAATTTGTAATTTTTTTCTAGTGCCAAATTCAACATCAATCCTAGGTACAATCTTGTTAAGCAACCATAACTGCTTGTCTGTAGATAAGATAAGTTTTGTGGCTTTTTATGTAGTCTAACCCTAAGGTCTTTAATGCATCCCAAAATCAGTTAAGAGTCTTGGAGACTCAAGAATCTGCAGCACAAAAATAAAGCCAATGATGAGCAACGGCTTCCCCAACTTTCCCAAAAAAAAAACACGAAGGATTAAATTTTGAAAGACAAAAATGAGAGAATAGATCAGATCCATTCTTGCATCCAAGACAAAAATAAGAGAGAAGAGATTAGATCCATTCTTGCACCCAAGTTCACATGTCACTTTCATAAATACATATTAATACAGCTCTAACAGATGCATGTCCCAGGTTAGAAACTTATAGCAGCAAAATTATTATAACGTTTATATCACCACTGGTATTATACATGTTTCAACAACCAAGTCCAAACTGAATGGGAAAATGACATCCCTATCCATAAAAAGAAGTACTCCACTTCTAGATATTACCTAAACAGCAAAGGATCCTTTCTTCATCGAAGATGTGTTGTAAGAACAACTTTATGCTATGCAAATAACCCCTGATCTATTGCAGAATATTCTGTAGAGTCAGAGAGATGCTCGTGGTCAAACCTTGGCGCATCATACAAGTGGAATGGAATTTCGGCAGGATCGTTATACTCAGTACACTCGAAATCTTGGGGACCAAAATTCATAGCATAACAATCACCTTGAAGCCAACAGACTTGTAAGTCTCCAGTCAAAGATGCTAAAGGTATTCCTACTCCCCCATTCAGGTTTCTCTGTCCAAATTCCAAGTCAGTGAGGCAGTTCAGACTGACGTCCTGACATTTCATGCTTGATGTAGTAACAGAAATAGGCTCAAAAACTTGATTATTTAGCGTTTGGTTTTTGCTTTGAACAGGAAACAACTCAACTGCTTCTGTTGGACTTAAATGTTTCACATGATTTCTTCTATAACCATCATACAAAGGTTTAACTCCAATTCTGCTACTACTAGCCACTTTTTCTGTTATGGAAGGTCCAGAGCTAATAGATGCGGCAGGTTGTAGATATTCTGTCCGCATGTGATGCTGTGAACCAGGCAGTGGTAGTTGGTTGAAGCCATTTTCTAGCAATGATTCACACTCTTGTTTGAACTGAATCTCAGGAATTTCACTCCAGGAGTTCTGTGCTGCGTTGGTAGAATTGAATGATGCAAAGTTTATACCTGAATCAACTGATCCAAGGGAATGATCAAAGCTTATCTCCAAACTCTTGGCTGCATGGGGATCAGGAATATCTACAGGCAAAGCTCCTTTGTGCTCTGACACAGGCACCGAAGTAGTTCCTTTTCGATTACCTTCATGACCTTTGAGATCCACATTCTGGGCAAGTAAGTTATTAACAGAAAAACAAGAGGTGTCGTTGGACACATCATCCTGTATCACGTTCATCGAGTTATGGAGACCAAAACTGGCAGCAGAATCTTTTGAAGGTGGGTCTGAATGCTTCATACCAATAAACGAATTTTTTGAATCACTTTCCTTCTGCAACCTACTCAAATAGAGGCGGTACTTCTGCACAAGAGAATTTTTCCTGATGAGAATCTAAACGATGTCTTAGATTATTGACAATTAACATTTCTTTCATCGATTTGGTTGTAAAGTTTTTCAAATAACTGCACTATCATCGGGAAAATCTATGTGGGAGGTATTTACCTGCAAGTGGCTGGCAACATTTTCTCTTGTCAACCATGGTACATTCATCAAGTCAAGTATTTTCTTAGGACCAACTTCTGTCAAATAGACATTACAATATCATGATATGTTAAGAGCATGATTAAAAATTATAGCCATATCACTGAAAGATAAGTAATTGAAAGAAAAAACTTTTGGACCATTAAGAGATGTATTGCTACTTTATGATGATGATAAAGAGACTAACTTTTAAAACCAAAAGCTTGAATCATACTTACTATCAAATCCAATCTGATTTACAGCTTTGACAAATTTTTGGTGGAGGTCTACTGTCCAAACAACCCTAGCTTTCTTTGTAGAAGAAGGATCACTGAGGTCTTTATCATCATGCTTGTTTTCAGCATCTTTTCTTTTCCTTACTGATGTCGTATCTTCTCCACCAACCAAGTGCCCATCATCAAACAGATCAGAGCCAGTTCTTGTAATCTGAATACTTTCAATGCCTTCCAGACTTTCAATGTCTCTCACCTCATGTATCTTCTTTCTGAACACATGCTGCCATATATTGCGAAGCTCTTTCATTCTTATAGGCTTAAGAAGGTAATCACAAGCGCCATGTTGGACACCTTTCATCACTCTGCTTGTTTCTCCATCAACAGACATCACTGTGATGTTACATAAACAGAGCTACTCAGAAGCTGGTTCTATTGAATTTGAAAAGATAAATGGAGCAAAAAATGACATTTAATAAAAAGGTTCATATGTTACGGTAGTGAACTGACTAATGACAGGTAAGTCCATTTCCAGTCCAACATGTTCTAGAAGTTTAAACCCGTTCATGTCAGGCATGTTAACATCACTGATTACAATGTCATAACCATCCTTCCTTTCACGAAGCAAGTTCAGAGCTTCTCGTGCAAGACAACATGTAGTCACTGAAACATGGGAAACACCAAAAAAGATTGTTAGGATTGTATAAAAATATGTTTGAATGCTTAATTTATTGTTAAAAAAAAAAAAAAAAAAAACCTGAAGAAGTATCTTATGAAAGCATGGAAAACAACTACAATTTCAATTTTCACCGATAGAACAACTCCCCTCCCTCCATAAAAAGGAAAGAAATCAGGTTTTAAATTATTTGAGAGCAACCATCTCCAGGTCAAAAGCGTCTTTAGTCTAAATGCAAGGATGTTTGGAAACCATATCTGACTGAAGTGGCAGAGATTAAAATGAAGTTGCACCAATGAAGCATTTAAAGAAACAAATAACCAATACAAAAGGTAAACTATTTAGGCAAGCCAATATTCGGCCAATTAGACCCTGGATGCATCTACCTCAAATCAAGCTTCAGCCAATGGTTTTCTTGTTCCTATTCAAGTTTAAAGTAGATTTCAGTAGATTTGGCTAAAGTCAAGCTCATTAATACGTCAACCTAATATTGTTCAAATTCTACCACCAACAAAGCCAATAATCAAAGACATTCGCAGCTCTCACTAAGAGTGATAATCATAAGTCATAAGGTTTTCTTGTTCCCATTCAAGTTTAAAGTAGATTTCAGTAGATTTGGCTAAAGTCAAGCTCATTAATACACCCACCTAATCTTGTTCAAATTCTACCACCAGCCAACAATCAAAGACATTCGCAGCTCTCACTAAAACTCATGATTATAAGTCATAAATTACAGCGCAAAAGGTGACAGAAGTTGCTTGAACTTCAAGCTCAATTAACCTAGCCATAATCTCCGTTATTAATGTCTGTTACTAGTTTAACAAAGATTAATGAAGTACATATTCAATTTGCGTAGAAAGGAGACAAAAGGTTGGGAGAGGGACTCAGCGCTAGGTTCAACTTGCCCAATTGACCAGCAAAGTTACTTGAACGATTTCTGGTTAATTAATAACTTTAGCAACCTAACGAATGAAAAAGTTCATGAAATTTTCTTCAGAAGTAGTAAAGAAATGTGTCAGAATTTCTATCTCTCAAATGTTTTAAGCTTTGTTGAGAAGGAAAACATATACTTAATACAATCACAATTTCCATCAGTATCTTCAAACTCAAATTGATACTTTCACATTCGTTTGATTGATCTTCACAGAATAAATTTTAAGCTTATTCAGATGCAAAGTCTATGCTTAAAACGACACAGCCGATACTATCTCACCAACTTTAATAACCTTTTAAAAACCATGGTTTTAAGCAAATTTGTCTTTTGTGCACCCCATATTCAAAGAATTAGAACATATTTTTGCAAAATGATGCCAGAACGAACATTTTACACCCACAACTGACCTTTAGAAAAGAAAACATCCTTTTCATCCGTAGTGCCATGAAAACTTAATCAAATAAAAGTCTGGCTGAGTCTAATCATATAAGCCCATCAATATCCTCCATGCTAGCAAGAATGCAAGATGATTAAACCAAACAACACTATGAGAACCGAAAAAATATAATGGCAATACAAGTGGTAGAAGGCATACTTTTCAATTAAGTCAATCCAATTTCATGATCCAATACCACAAAATGAACCAAAATTTCATATTTTTTCACAGTTCTATGACATTTACAAAGACAGGACCCAAGAGTGATGATCAACCTCGCCCACTCAACCTTTGCTGCTTGAAAATACTTCCATTTTATAACATGTTCATAGTCTTAATCTCTCAATTAAAGCATGTCTTTTCAACTATACATTCATTTTATAACCATTATCTTTTTCCAAACACACCAAAAACAGAAAATGAAACATGCCTACAAGCTACCAAGCTATAATCTTCTACCCAGAGAATAAAAAACCCAAAGTCGAAAAATGAACAGTTTACAGGAAAAAGAAGCAAGACCCAATGAACAGTGGATTAAAATAAACACAAAGGAAGCTAGTATTGTAGTAGGAAGGAAGAACAGTAACAAAGTAAAGTTGGTTCAAAGTATTTAAAAATTAGAACCTTCATAAGAACACTTTTTGAGCATCTTTTCAAGGATCTTCAACCAGGTAGGATCGTCATCGACAACGAGAACCCGGAGGCCGGCAGGAAACGCATCATTTCGAGGGGAAGAGAAACCACTTTCCACCACCATTTTTTTTATGAGTACGTTTTTGTTGTAAGGATCCAACGGTTGAAAGGGTGAAACCAGCTGGTTAGAAGTGAAGCCTGAAGAGCAAGAGCAAGAGAGGAAGGAAGAGTTTGAAGAAGGGGTTGGGTTGGGTTGGGTTTTAAAAGGAAGAAAGGAGTATGGGGTGGGTTTTTAAGGGAGAGAGGAACCAAACCAGTTCATCGAATATTTGGCGCTGGCTAACGGTCACTGTGCCGCACAGTTGCCTTCTCTTGCTTTCGGTTAGCTGTTTTCTTTTTTTTTTTTTTTAACTAGTATTTACCTCTAAATTCGTTGCAGGACAACTTTTAATTTATTATTTTAAAATGCATTTTTTTAATTATTGAATTCAAATATAGGTTTTTGATTTATAAAAAATTTGTACATATAATTTTTTTAATTTTTTTAATTTTAAGTTATTTTACTTTCATTAAAATGTAAAATGATTATTTTATAATATTAGATAGATGTTAAAATATAACTTTTTAAGAACTTTTTAATATTTTTTAATTTCTTTATTATTTATATGTTAATTATTTTATTTTGATCAAAGTGAAAATTTATTATTTTATAATGTTAGAAAGAATAAAATGATTATTTTATAATGTTAAACTGATGTCACAATATAACATATTTGGGTATTTTTTTAATCTTTCCAATTATTTATATTCCAAATTATTTTATTTTTATTAATGGATAAAATAATTATTTTTTAATGTTGAAAAGGAAAAATAATCACACTATAATATTGGATTCTTTTAATAGAGAACTTTAGACTATAGATATTTTAATTTATTTTTTATTTTAAGTAAAGGTAAAACAATAATGTTATAGTATTAAGCAAAATGGTAACTTAGTAATTTGGACAAGTGTCAAAAATCTATTCCTTAGGAGATAGTTTTAATATATATAGCATAAATTTTGTGTGAGTTTTTACTATTCTATATATAAATCATATCATTTTTAAATTTTAATACCTTATTATAATTTTTTTCATATGTTTATTTATATATTTATTTATTTTATTTAAATATTTAACTCAATAATAATTAAAATATCTTTTTAAAAAAAATGAGATTCAAAATTTTCCTTTTTAAAATAAAAAAATTACTTATAAGTTTTAAAGATATGTGTAAATAGAAAATTCTTGAAATCTTGTTTTAAACGATAGTATAAAAAAGAGTTTTATAGAATTTAAGTTATATTTAGGGATAATAATAAATCGGATCGAGATAGATTTTTACTTATCTCAATCTGATCCAATTTTATATCAACAATAATAGAATCAACCCGACCTAATCATTTTTTTACATTTTAATACCTAAACCCCAAATTTACTTGATATTATATAAAATCATATTTGATCTGATTTGATTTGATTTGATTTGAAATTAATAAAATATTTTTAATATAAATATAAAATTAAATATATATAATTAAATAATTAATTAAAAAATAAATTTTTTATATATATCAAGTCGGGACAAAACGAGTTTATCTAAAATTTTACTTTGAATTTTTTTCTGTCATTAGATCCAACTTGAAACTCAATTTAAAAAAAAAATCTTAAAAAATTAGATTAAGTTGAATCTCGTTAGATACGAGTTAGACTGCCATCTTTAGTTGTATGTGGATATGAACAAAATTACAGATCAATGCAATTAGGCATTTTTTAATCTAATTTCATTGTGATGTATTACTTGGATAACACAATTATGATGCAATTGCACCTAAATTTTTCTACCGCAACTCTAATCTCCGCTAGAAGGGAAGAGATATGGTGACTCATTGTCATTCAAGTTGAACAATTATACCTTCATGTCATGACTTTTAATTTAATTTTACTCTTATATTTATTAACCTTTATCTCACAAATATCACAAAATATATTAATGTTTTCTATAAAATAATTTTTTTCATACATTAAAAATGTAAAATTATCAATTAAAATATAAATTATACGTAAAAATAATTTATTAATATAATATACTTTTAAATTAATATTTTAATTATAAATTATTATTATTAATTTTTAATAAAATTGTTATTTGATATAAAAATAATTTTAGCAAATTTCAATTAATTATTAACTCATAAATATTAAAAACATAGTAAAAATTTTGTTATACATAAATTTTAATATAATATTTTTAATAATTATTTTTTATTATCATTGCACTTTATCTTATCATCACTTTTATATTTACATCTAAATATTTTATTATTATAATACTTAATCTCATTATCACTATTATTTTTAATCTTGTTAAAATTTATCTCACTGTCTATTTAAATAAAATCTTAAAAAATATAAAAGGGTAAAAAAAATAAACGATGACTTTAGTGCTACTAGGAAAGAAAGTAAAGAGAGGAAAGTGGGAAATGACAGTGGTAAAAGAAAAGCATTTGGTAAAAATTATGAGAAATTATTGCATTTGTCGATAGTGTAATTAGCAAGTAATATATATCCCTTAATTTATATATAACATTAAAAAATTAAAAAAAATATGTAATTTATTTTGGATATTATCATAATGATTATTATTTTAAAAAGTTAAAAACGTATAATATAAAATAATTATAATTTTGAAAAAAAAATTTTTTAATTCATGCATCACATTAGTAATATTAATTATAATTAATTTTATATATCATTTTTTAAATTTTTAATAAAAAATAAATCATCTCATTCTCATGATTTAAAATCTATTTTATATTACGTAAAATCACTGAATTTTTATCAAATACAATAATATAATAATTACTCAACGTAAATCGTTTCTTTTCACATCAAATACCACTTTTTTCAAAAGATAATTTGGAAAGAAAATATTATAATAATAAAAGTCAAATATAGGACGTAATATATAAGACAGAGACAGTAACATTATGTAAATAAATAATCCATAATTAAAACACAAAACTAAAGGTCAATTATTCAAATTGTCTGACTTGATACATTTGAAAATTTTAACTTATGTAGCCAATGTAATACAGTTACAAACAAAGAAATGAAAGGGAAACGAATTTTTTTTTATGGCTTTGCCAAGAAAAGGATTCTCTGAAATTGGTGATGTATTGGAAATGAGATATAATTTAGATATAATTCGTTACGTTAGATAAAGTTAGTGAAGTTTTTAATTAAAAATAATTTAATACAAATTTAAATTGATTAAATAGATAGAATCTAATAAAAAATATTAATAATATGTGAAAATAATAAAAATATATTTTATGATATAAATTTAATTATAACGTCATAATTTTTATTAGAATGTGTATTTAAAAAAGTATATAAAATTTTTTAAAATTTTTTAAAATTTTGTACATTTAATTTATGTAATAAATGTTTCAATTTATTAATTTTGATTTTGATTTAATTAATGTTTAATAAAAAATTATATAAATTTTTTCATTTAAATTTTTTTCCATTGAAAAGGCAGGTGAATTGCATTAACGAGGGAATGAAGGGAAAGTTGCTTAAAAGAATGAAACCTTGAGGAATTATATGAAATCATTTTGGTACCAAAAAAAAAATCAAAAAAGTTTTTCAAGAACCCTTTTTCTTTTGCGGCCAAAAAAAAGTAGTCTTTTTCTTCTCTTTTGACCTTTTATTGTTTGTAGCCAATGCAATGTATGCCATTTGTTCGGTCTCTTTGGAAATTCAGGCAGTGATCCTCAGCTTTTCAATTGTTGCCTGTGGAAAAAAGCTAAGATAACCCTAACACTAACCAGTGATGGAAGAAAAATAGAAAAAAAAAAAAAACTTTTGGATTCTCTCTAATTCTCTTAATTTAAAGTAAATTTAATAATTTTAAATATAATATGATGATTAATATAAAGATAATATAATTTAACATTAAATAACAAAAATTAATATATTTTATATTTAATATATTATTTTTTACACATTTAAATTCAAACTGATAAACATGAATACAAGATAAATCTTATTAATTTAAAGCATCTTTATGTACTTTGAGAGAGAGAGAGAGAGGTTTTTGCTCAGCAAATTCTCCATGAAACAGTACGCACGAGGCCCCAAAATCTAGAACCTCCACGTATTCCAAACAGATTTTCTTCTTACAATTGTTTTTTCAGACGACAGTTTTGGATCAGAAGAATTCAGACACAGCAAAAAGCAAAAAAAAAAAAAACCTTGAAGCATACCCTCCCAATCAGCATCAGGGAGAGACAAACATCATCGTCCAGTCAAATTCATTAGGGACCAAGCATGTGACTGTCGCCGTTTCATTGAACCGTGTTTCCCACGCTCTTGCCACTGTCTTTTCTTTAATAAAAAAAAGAAGAAAAAAAATTTATTAATATAATAATTATACTAGTGTTACAGCCTTAAAGTTTATAGGGAGATTCCAAAATTGATTTTAAAATGGCAATGATCAAGATGATTAATTACAGCTTTTTTTGTTAATTGATTAATAATTAGTAGTTTCCCCCACTAAGAATAAACAAAAGCTTTTTAATCACTTTGTCTTGGATGCGGTAGGGGCTTGAAAACGATATGCGTGAAAATTGAGTACATAACGTAAATAACATGAAATAAAAAAATTACGAAGACTAATTTAGTTGGCAAAGATTTTTTTTTTGTTTATTAAAATTTATTATTGTGAGAAATATTTAAATATAAAAATTTAAATGTGTTAGATTGATGAGAGAATAAATCCTTTCAATTTTGTAAAACAAAAATTATACTTAAATAAAGTTTGAAATATTTTTTTATCGATGTATTATAAAAATAAAGATTAAAATTAAAAATATTATGATTTTATCAAGAATTCCACGTAAGAAAATGGATTGATCTTAGACTTACAAATGATTAATCTTTCTCCACTAATAAATATATCTTTTGGGTTCAACATTTGTGTTTGTATCGAGTTTTGACTTGAGTGTAATTTTGAAAAGATAAAAAAGAGAAAAAAGCGAAGTAAAAATAAAAAGTGTTCCTTACATTTGTCTTAGATAAACAAGTAAGAGATCAATAAAAAAAGAAGTTGAAATGAGAGAAAATCTTAAAAAGATAAAAAAAAAAAAAAAAGCATGCACAAGTTATAGGTAAAAAAGAGGTCAGAAAGAGAGAAATGAAGGTAATCCTAAAAGGATAAGAAAGAGAATAAAACGGTTAGAAGCAAAATTAAAGAGTGTTCCCTATATTTGTAAGTAAAAAATTAGTAA
Organism: Durio zibethinus; assembly: GCF_002303985.1. The sequence continues at coordinate 4,714,611 of NW_019168048.1, forward strand.
TCCTAAGTAAAAAATTAATAAGAAAGAAAGCGATTAAAAGCAAAAGTAAAAAATGTTCATATATATAGGTAAAAGGCGAGAAAAAAGTCAAAAGGAGAGAAAATTAAAAAAAGAGAGAAAATCCTGAAAAGATAAGAAAGGAAAGAAAACGGTTAGAAGCGAAAGCAATGAGTATTCATATTTATAAACAAAAGGCGAGGGACCTGTGAAAGATTGCAAAAAAAGAGGTAGAAAGGAAAGAAAAATAAAAAATTGGGAATAAGATAGAATAGAATGATAAGTACCATGGTGTTCATATTATAGGCATGAGACAAGAGATTTAGACGGAGAGAAAAGTAAAGAATTGGGAATAAAACGAAATAAAATGATAGGTACCTAGGTGTTCATATTATAGTAATGAGACAAGAAACTTGTGAAGGACAAAAGTGATGTGTTCATATTTATAGGCAGGAGGTGAGAGATTTATAGAAGATAAAAGTAAAATGATTGAATTGATATAGCAATGAACATGTCAAGTCAGTCCAAATATTAAAAATATTCATAATTGTTTGCTGACAGCTTTTAGTAAGGAAAAAACAATTAGAATAACTTTTGGATCACTAAATGCCTCTAAGAACGTGAATTAGTAATAAATGATATTAAAGCAAATTCAACTATTTATTAATGTGGGATCTCATGATATCAAATTAAGGTAAGCCTAGACCAAAGTGGATCCTTCTTCTTTATAGGTGAAAAAGCCAATGCAACAAAAGTTTTGCAAATTGGATGAAGAAGAATGTAACAAATAACATATCAATAAAAGAAGAGAATATTCTTGGACTTATAAATTATGGGTGTTTTTTCACCTAACAAACATATATTTTGAGTTAAAAACGTGAATTTGTCACAGATTTATTATTATTGAAAAAATGGTGATCACTTTTTTAGTGCAATGAAATGTTAAAAAATATACTAATTAAATAAAAAAAAATAGGAATTGGGAAATGAGAGCATAATCTTGAGCTAGCTAATCAATCCAAGTCGTCGATTGAGGCCACGATAACCCTCATTCTCCTTCCCAAAACAAAAGGGATTAAGGCCACGACAGAGCCATTTTGCTCCATCTTCGGATGCTGATAAGTTGGCATCTATTATATTTCATGAACTTCCTCTTAAGCTTTTAAACAATGAATTTATGGGTAGCACCAATGAGCCATCACTCAAGTTTTTTCGTGGCCAACCAAAGCAAGCTTCCCCTTCTTCTCCCTAGCTAGTAATGGAACATTACAAAGTGATTGACAAAGACTGAGAACTATCTTGAACCTCGTTACTTATAAGTGGACGTAATCCATTTTTCTTTATGAGGATAAAAAAAAGTTTAAAATTTAAAATTATTAAATATTATTTTTTAAAAATGATTACATAAATAAATTAAGTTAAATTTTGAAATTGTAATTTATTTTCCTTTAAGAATTAGATTAGTGTTGGGTTTATTTATTTTAACATTTTGGGGTTGGTATTTATCTATACCATTTTTTTTTTATTTAACTTCGAATAATAATGGGTTTATAGACATACATATAGGGAGTGGGGTAGGAAAGGACATTCAAAGAAAAAAAACCAAATGGTTTCTAAAAGGAAATGCCCATTGTCCACTAAGGAAGTACTTTATCACCAAGAGAATTGTTTAGTTAAAAAAAAGGGTGGGCATGATTGGTGATTAAAAAATCGGGGGGATGAACTCCATGCAACTTCTCTTAAGTGGGATGTTGCTTTTCATTATTTAATTAAAAGTTAGAATATAGCTTACACTTATTATCCCATGATGCCTCATGCGTTTGTTCTTACCTGTTTTATTCTTTTTAACTTTTTTTTTTCTTCATTTTCTTTGGAATTTTTTCACTCTTAGCTTTCTTACTAGCTAGTTTGAAAAGATGCTGAGTAATGAAATTGGGAAATTTGTTCTTGGGAATATGCAAAGCCTAAATTTTTGGCACCGGTTGAAGGGGGCCAGCGAGGGGAGGTGTCTCTCTAACGTGAATTTTAGTAAAGAAGGAAAAACAAAAGGAAGAAAAGAAATAATTTTCTTAAAATATTAGTTATTTTTTAGAAATATTTTTTTTATAAAACATGATACATTGCAATCATATGTGCACCTACATCATTACCACTCATGTTTCATGTGGATATCATGCCGATAAATTCTCAAATTTTTTATTAAATTTGCACGACGACATGATCAAATTAACACGTATCAACATTTAATTGGTCAAAAAGTATGTTAACTTTATATATTATATTGCTATAAAATATGGTAATACAAGTATCACAAAGACAATAGATTAAAAGAAAGTGCATAGTGAAAAAATATTATGACATTATCCTTTTTAGTAATGATAAATCCCATCCCTATTTCTTCTTTAGATTAATTATTTGCCTCCTCTTGATTTCTTTAGTTTAGCAATTCTGCAAACTTGCATTCAATAAATCAAGCTTTAGAGGAGTCATCTCAAGGGAAAGAGCCTAAATAATTTTATGGGTTCTGGAGCCCAAATAATACCAAATGATTGATTGTCCTCTCCCTCTTCTAAGTACCTCTCCAGGCTTCAGCTCTAATGCTTGATTCATTCAACCCTCGTTTAGGATTATTTTGACTCTAAACCATTGAAAGAGTACTTAAAAGAAGGATTTTAAATACTATAGTACACAAACAAAAGTTGAATATTTCAATATTTTAACTTGATTTGTTGAAGTCTTATTTGAACCAAGCTCGGGTTGAATTATGAGTTTGAGTTTGGTTTATAATAGCATCAGGGCTTTAGGTTTCGAGTTTTTTACACTAGAAAATTAATCTGTAAAACCAAAAACGTGCTAATTATTGATCAGTAGCCTATAAGAAATATTGATTGAATATAATATAATTAAAAAACTATTAGTTACAAATATTTCTTCTAAAATGGGTGAAAATATGGTTTCCGTGAACTCATTCCAAGTCCAGCATTTGCATGCTTGAGCTTCTATTTGTTTCTTAGTAATGGCAAGGTTGGAGCTTGCTCATTTTTTAAGGTAATAAGTTACCGTAAGACTATGCTTATTATGATGATGTCCTTAGAACTAAACTCGGAGGAAACTTATCGAGCCATGTGGTCTAGCAGAATGTAAGACTTTCAATTCCTGTGACCAGGTTCATATTAGGACATCCTCAAACACACACAAAAAAAAAAAAAAATGCAGGCAAAGTAATATGAAAAAGACAGAATAGAAGTATAGAACAACAGAGATTACCGTATAAGCATAGGTAACTGTTGATTAATTCAGTATAACAACATTGACACCAGCAAAATCTTGACTTGGAACCCTGGATTCGTAATTATCTAACAATCTTAGTACATTTTAAGGATGCAATTCATTATTGAAGTTAAAAGTTTATGATTGACTAATCCGCTTAGGCAATTTTAGGATAGGAATTCATTGATGAGGCGCAAGTTTCCAGAAAGATTGCTTTGATCCATGATATTCATCGTAGATCAGATGACAATAAGCAGTAGCTGAAGATTCCATGTGATTATAGATCTGTTGGAAATATTGACTCAAATCTCATAAGAGATTTGTTTGAGATTTATTTGAGATTTGTCAGATATTGCTCGATGGACAAGAAGACTTACAAAAGAAGAATTCTAAAAGAAGATTTCAATAGGTAAATTTCTTAATTAGGTAAATTTGATTTACCAAAAAAGAATTCTAAGAAAAAATTCAATGGACAGTTTGCATGTTATAAATAGGTGAAGCTCTACAAGTAAAAAGATGTAAGAGAGTTGTAGGGTTTTGTGACACCTCATAGGAGTATCGGGGCTCTACGTCTTATGGGTGTGTATGTTATTTGTGAGTGGATTAGAGGAGACTGAGAGGTTCACATAGGTATGGTGTATGAGAGCATATGGGTATGTGTTTAGTTATGTTGAAATGATGCACAAGGGTTTGAGTTTGTGTTTGTTTGGGTTAAGAATACTCCATAGGACTAGAAGAGATTGAGAGTGTCTTATGAGTATTGATTGTTGAGTGAGGTTGATGATTTGATGTATGTTTGTAATTCTCTACAACTAGTGGATCTTGTTTCTCATCCATGAACGTAGGTTGATTAGACCGAACCACGTTAAATTATTGTCTCTTGTGTGTTTGATTTATTATTTGATTTCGCTTTCGCTGGTGTGATTGGATTGGAGGCTTTTAGCCTAACAAATGGTATCAGAGCTGTGGTGTTCCCCAACAAATGGTATTAGAGCTATGGTGTTCTCCAACAAGTGGTATCAGAGCTGAAAGTTCGAAATGTGAGAAGAGTTAAAGATTCAAGATGTGAGAAGAGCCGATGGTTCGAGACATGGGAAAAGTTGACAGTTCGAGTATAAGAAGAGCTTCATTTGAGACATGGAAAGAAGTAAGCTTAGAAAAGCTCAATTCAAGAGAAAAGTTCGAGTTTAAGATTGATGATTGGTTTGTATGAAGCGTGAAGACACAAAAGAAGATGATTGTGAGACTTTCATTACAGGTGGAGCCAAGTATGTCTAGCATGAAGATAGATGATTAATGGAATTTAAGTCAAGGTGGAGATTGTTGGGAATATTGACTCAAATCCCATAAGAGATTTGTTTGAGATTTTGATTGTCAGATATTGCTTGATGGACAAGAAGACTTACAAAAGAAGAATTCTAAAAGAAAGTGGATTCTTAATAGGTGAGTTTGACTTGCAAGAGAAGAATTCTAAGGGGAAAGGGATTCTTAATAGGCAAGTTTGACTTACAAGAGAAGAATTCTAAGAGAAAAGGGATTCTTAATGGACAAGTTTGCATTGTTATAAATAGGTAAAGTCTCTACAGGGTTAGGTATAAGAAAAAGATATAAGAGAGTTGTAGGGTTTTGTGGGATAGACACCTCATAGGAGTATCAGGGCTCTACGTCTTATGGGTGTGTATGTTTGTTTGTGAGTGGACTAGAGGAGACTGAAAGGGTCCACATAGGTATGGTGTATGAGAGCATATGGGTATGTGTTTAGTTATGTTGAAATGATGCACAAGGGTTTGAGTTTGTGTTTGTTTGGGTTAAGAATACTCCATAGGACTAGAAGAGATTGAGAGTGTCTTATGAGTATTGATTGTTGAGTGAGGTTGATGATTTGATGTATGTTTGTAATTCTCTACAACTAGTAGATCTTGTTTCTCATCCATGAACGTAGGTTGATTAGACCGAACCACGTTAAATTGTTGTCTCTTGTGTGTTTAATTTATTGTTTGATTTCGCTTTCGTTGGTGTGATTGGATTGGAGGCTTTTAGCCCAACAAGATCTGTTTCTATTTCCATTCCAATACTCAGGTTCACAAATAGCTGAGTTGAATGCCAGTAATACCTTATTATTACTTTTTTAGTTTTGCATATATTATCTTCTACATATATACATTCAGGTTCATAATCCCTGCATCTCTGCTCTTATCCAGGATGTTCTATACCAAACCTCACAAATCTTCAGGGTAACCTGCTTGCTAGTTTCGAAACCATCGTGACTGAAGGAAGCGACAAAGTTAATTACTTTATACAGCTGCCAGTGAACAGACCGTCAAGAGTTCAATAGATAAGAGCAGGCTTCCCCATACCAGATTGTATGTACAATGGGTGGACGATGGCTTTTTTTTCTGTGGTTTAATACTAGTCTTCATTTCGTAGTCATATCATGTAACCAGATACATATGGATGTGTCTCAGGAATTACAAAAGGCAGGTTTTCGATGTAGAGGTATAAGCGCCTCAAGTTCTCTTTTGCAAGAGTAACCATGTCAATTATATCATTGCAACTTGTGAGAACCCACAGATCTTCAGAACTCACTCTCTTTAAACTATCGCGGCAGAAAGGGCAGGATTGAGAACGGGAATTCCTACAATTCCAAATCAATGTACAGATCAAGGTTAAGTAAAATGTTTAATCATAAGTAATCTAAAAAAAACAACATGAATAGCAAAAAGGGGAACCAAGGATACCAGTCATGGAAGCAGCTTATGCATAAGGCATGCCCACAGTTAGGCAGAACCATCTTTGTGCAATTCTCCATGCATATTCCACATTCATCATCTCTCTCTAAATCTTTATCAGAAACCCTCTTGCGATCTTCAACTCTCTTTCTGCTCAAAACTTCTGTGCATTGGCCTTTCTTATTATCTTCCAATTCAATGAACTCATCTCCAAGTTGTCTGAGCAAAGGGTAAATAACAGCTGCGAATAGTGTCCAGTAAGTGCATTGGAACATGAGGAAGTAAAAGGAAAGCTGAAGAAGCAAATTGCAATTCTATTACCAAGAAACACCAGAGAAAACATACCGTAAAATTCCCTTAGAGTGGCTTTTCTATCTTTCGAGGATAGAGCTGGCATTCCATCGACATATGCCTGGGCCAATATTATGAAACCTTGTTTAAATAACAAACTCAAAATCAAATTGACAAAAATAACAATAGTAACTCACCTGATTAATTCCTTTTTCTGCTTGGAATGTTGCAAAATGAAAAAAAAAAAAAAAAAAAAAGAGAAGCTGAAACTAAAACTAACCTTGCATACAAGTATGTGGAGAAGGCCTAAATAACTAGGAAGGGTATCTGTACAACTATAATCCATCCATTCAATCAAAAACAGGATGTAGGGAAGGGACTATAACATAATCTCATTTGGTAACAATTCCTACCATAATCTCTTGGTAGAGCAGCTGCCCTGAAAATTTCACCCCAAAAAATAACATTAAAATTCTTCGAGGTAAAACAACTAATAAGTAATGAAATTCTTCAAGGTAAAACACTGATACGAAAAGCCAAAGCAATCATTTTCCTTTCATCTCCACAAACCAGAATTGATATCCAACTTCAGCAAAGTTGGCCTTTTGATGATAAAATTCAACCAAAGCATCACAACGAAACAGAATAAAGCAGGCAATGGAATTCCCAGAAACAGAAACTAAGCAGAAAGAATCTCGCATTTCAGGACAAATCAAGAGTGCAAAAGGGTTGTGAAGAAATGGACTTTATGCACCATAATATACCATTTGTGGATAAAGATTATGAATTTGTAAATGCAACTCCATCAATTTGCCAAAAAGACTTACAGGCTATTAGCATGCTGTATATCAGCTTCAAGAGCTTTCAGAGATTCCCTAAAAGAAGATTTATTGTGCTGTTTTTGAAACATTGATTCTCCCTTTTTTGTGATATGTATGAGACAAAAGGTAGGGGAAAAACAAAAAAACAAAAAGGGAGGGGGCGCAAGGATGATAAAAAGGACTGGCCTTTGTGGTGGAGTGGTTTTTTGGTTTGTTAACGGAATAATGGAATTTGGTAGACAGGACTCACGTAGGAGAATTTAAAAGAGAGAGAGAGAGAGAGAGAGAGAGCTTGCTTAGTGTCCAAAGCTTTCACATTTCAAGCAAAGAAAGGGATACCTTCTCACTCTAATGAATCTTTTCTTTGCCGTCATTATTTTCTCAACTGCACTTTTGGGGCTGGCATTATCCTCCCAAGTCTGACTTTGCCTACTAGTTGGCTCCTAATAATTATTTCTTATCTAGAATCAGTATTGTTACAAACTTTTTTTTTTTTTATATTCTAAATTGTCAAATTTTGATTTTTATTAGTGGAATGAAAAGTTTAACACTTTATCCACATATTATTGGCTACAAACATAAATTGGAAAATAGAAAAAAGAAAAGAAAAGAAGTAAAGCTGGTAGAGATTAAATAAGTATTAGTTAATCAGAACATTCATGAAAAATATGGAAAAAATTGCAGGCTAAAGGAATCAATCATGCAGGCCCATCCATTGTTCTGGTCTAGGCTTACAATGACCCTGTTATGTTTAGTTCAAAGCCAGAACCACATGGACCAGCCCTCTGGCCTAGTGATTACAGATAAAAGTTTTTATAAAAGTCTGAAATTACACTATGATGATGATCAATCAGCATTCAGCACATGAGGGTCACTCTTACAAAGTTGGTTTCCTCTCGATATGAAAATGATATTCTGATATATAGAATGAAGTAGTTTTGTATACCCAATTGAAACTTGAGAGAGGTCCATTCAGAGGGGAATGTGGAGGCCCTGGTAGCAATGATTTCAACTGAGGCATTTCACCTAATCAGTTGGCCTACTGGGTCCTTCTCCATAAATAAAAGGAACATGTACGTTTTTCTGAAGGTGATGGGTTGAATGCTATGTGCTTGGAGTGTAGGGGGCCGTTCTAGGGAACCGACACTGCAGTTAATAGGTTCTGTTGTTGTGTTGTTGTCCTTCTGGAATCCCTGTCCTTTTTTCTGTTCTTTTGTTCTTCAGAGAATCAGAGTTTCGCTCTCTTCTCTTTCCCCCTCCCTTTTCTGACAGGGGGGAATGAAAAGAAACCGGTAAATGGCAGTGATATTGATGATTCAAAGTTTGGGCTTCGGGTCCATGGAGCCTTCAGCACATATATTAGAAGCATTTTGGCCTCTTGGGTTCTCATGGAATCCAATTCACTTGTGATTTTAGTTAATGCATTGCATAAAAAGAGAAAAGAACTCAGAGTTTAATTCAGAATCATGTAATAAAAAAATATTTAATAAATTTTAATAATTATAATTTTTCTTATATCTTTTAAAATTATAGACTCCTTTATAAAAAAAAAAATTCAGAACTGAACGTACCAAAAAAAAAAAAAAAAAACCACTTCAACTAATGCCTATTTTGGGGCAAGCCGCTTAAGTTACCTCGTAAATCCTGAACTTCAATTCTTAAACCACGGAGGCCCGCTTTTTCCGGTTTGGACAAAGACAACTTGTGGTCCAGACAAGAGGCTACTGATTACTTAATTAATTAGTTAATGGGGCCCTTTGAGATTGCGTATTGCATCGCCTCCCAATACAAAATTAAACATCTGTGCTCATCGTTTTTCTCCCCTGTAACATAAAACAGTTCGCGCCCCTTTTTTATTATTTACTTTTAAATTTGATAATTCGATTATTATATTATATTTATTTTACATCAAATATTTATAAAATATAAAAATTATTTTTTGCATTTGATATTGATGCACTAAATATAAAATATATTTTTTAATTTTATCAAATTTATATATAATTTTATTAAAATTTTAAACAATATCAATTTTATTTTCTCATCGTACTTAAAATTATTAAATTTTCTGTTAAGTGTTGCCTTTTTTTTTTTTTTTTTTACAATTGTACAAAAATTTGACATTTTCCAAGAACTTGCCTTTTTTGTTCCTTTGTTACTGTTAATTCATGAGTTTGAATAGTGTAGACAGAAGATGTGAGTACATTTGTGGTAAGAAATTTCGCAGTAACTTTGTTGTAACTATCAAATATCTTAATAGTTACCAATAACATTAGTGATAAATAATTCGATTTTTTTAAAATAAAATATTAATTTTAAATTTTATAAATAAAAAAAACAAATTTGAAAGAATTTTTTTTATAAGATTCTATTCAATTTTATATTAAATAAAAATCAAAATGATTATCGGATATCTTAAACCAAATATATATATATATATTAGTATATATATATATATATTTTAACAGTTAACAATAGCTATTGATTCCAATTAAAAAAAGTAGCTATTGACAATACAACATTTTTGGGGCTCAATTCCTTTTAGGAAATGAAATATCATAGGGTTCAATTTGGAATTTTTTAATTTTAATTTTAATTTTAGGAATAAGTATAAATTAAGGTGATAAAGGATTAGGTTCAGATTTTTTTTAAAAATTTAGTTAGTTTAAATTCATTTTAAATTTTATATAAGATGTAATTGTTTCAAATCTAATTTCGTAATTAAGTCACTTCAAATTTAAATTATTTTGAATTCAAAATTTTTTAAACAAAATTTGAGGTTCGAGTTTATTTTCCAACACCAATAGGAATACCTTTCTTTATAGAATTATTAAAGTAAAAAAAAATACAATAATATTTAAATATTATAAAAATAATGAATTAAATGAAATGGACATACCAACTAATCAATAAACAATCATATAATCGGATAAATCAAACATAAATGCACTAAGCTAACAGGCCATGGAAAAATCGTAGAAAGTCACGGGTCAAATCAAAATCCAGATTTACTGGAGGGAAAACCAATCCTTGAAAAAAATAATTGCATAATTGGAGGTATCCAGCTGTGAAAATAAGAATTTGATTAAGTTAAGCCATATGAATTACGATAGAAATGGGGACCCAACTTGGAAACTATGTTTGCATGAAAGGAAATTTCATCTTTCATACTTTTCCCAAAGCTTGAAAAGCTGCAGACAAGTTGGGGCCTAAGGGTCATGAAAAGAGTATCTTGGTTGGCAAAAAGCAAAAGCAAAAGCAAAATTAAAGTAAAGATCGTAATTTAAAGGGTTAATAATAGTAATCTCTCCTCACTGCCACGATGCTTCATTGCCTCACTTGTACTTTCTTTTCAGATGCTTTTTGCATGGCCAACCTCCTCTCTCCAATCTCTATCCGCCTCGATCGGCCATTAATATATACTATAGTATTTTTTTTAATTACTATAGTTAATATAAGTTGTAAAACACAAGGTTAGCTTTTTCTTGGGGTTGATATATATTCGTACCAAAATAGTGTTGTCATAGGTGTGGTGAAATCCAAGCTTCTCCCTTAATAGTTTAATTTATTTTTATTCTTTAATTATTTTTCTTAAGCAAAGATGAAATGGTTTCTTTTATTGTGATTTGTATTAAGGAAATTGGTCAAAGTTGAGTCTCATCCGTCAACCTTTTGTAATAAATTATCCTGCACGGTCGTTGGATATCTTTATGAGAATAGGAAGAGATTAAAGTTCAAAAGCAACAAGGTTGATTTGTGTACCTTTTTCTGGTTGAGCTTATGTCACAATCTTTCTTTATATTTGTTTTTTTTTTTCTGAAAAGTAAGCATGAAATCTTTATTTCTTGGGAAAAGGAGATTCCAAAATCAAAGAAATTTAAAAAAAAGAAGGAAAGAAAAAGAAAACAAACGTGAATGAACATTGCACCAAGTCATCAATCAGAAAAAAAGTGAAAGTTTAGTGGCGTGAAGATGGGTTAGATGCTGAAACTCCAATCCACAGTTTCTTTCTTTTATCATTTAGTGAAAAATTATAAGCCTGAAAAGAAAAAGATCAAAAGAATCAGTTTTGCCTTCCTGATCTTCAATGGCTTTATTTACACAGTTACTTGTTCTACATCTCTACTTAATATCCGCTGTTCTGTCGCAGGTTACAGGTATGTTTTGTTACTAAATCTGTGAATTCATGGAGTTCCAGGATTGATTGCCAAGTTACAGATATGTAATATGAAAGTAGAGCTTGCATTTATAACTAGAAAAGTCATTTGTCATGTAATATGAGTTAAAAATTAGGTAAAAAATCTGAGAAATGATGCCAAAATGAACTCAAATTTGTATATTGCCAACAAGCCGATTTGTTGGTAGAGTGCAAAATGTCAAATCCTGGCAGCTTTAAGTAAAAAAAACTCAAATTTGTATATTATTTGTGTGTTTTTAATGCTATCATCATAATTTGATTCTGCCCTGCAGAGTTTATCAGTATTGATTGTGGAAGCACAAGTAACTACACTGATCCGAGTACTGGACTGGGATGGAGTTCTGATATGGATATCATGAAATATGGAAAACTTGTACAAGTAGAAAATCCCAATGGAAACTGGATGCAGTATCGAACTCGAAGAGACTTTCCTTCAGACAACAAGAAGTACTGTTACAATTTAAGTACCAAGGAGAGAAGGCGGTACCTAGTTCGAGCAACATTTCTGTATGGCAGCCCTGAAAATGAAGATGCATATCCAAAATTTGAGCTTTACTTAGACGCAACTGAGTGGGCAACTGTGATAATTCAGGATGCATCGAGAATATACGTGCATGAAATGATCATCAGGGCTCCCTCAGATTCTATTGATGTTTGCACATGCTGTGCAACAACCGGTTCCCCTTTCATATCCACTCTTGAGCTCCGCCCCTTGAATCTGTCTATGTATGCCACAGATTATGAGGATAATTTCTTTTTAGACGTTGCAGCTAGAGTGAACTTTGGTGCTTTAACTAAGGATGTAGTGAGGTAAGTATCCTCTGCCTGACAACAGGCTAAACTGAATATATTTGATGGCATCAGTGCTAATAATAAAAAATGGACTTCACATTTACAGGTACCCAGATGATCCTTATGACAGAATTTGGGAATCTGATCTTGATAGGAGACAAAATTTTCTTGTGGATGTGGCCCCTGGAACAGAAAGAATCAGGACGTCAAAGAACATTGATACAAGGACTAGAGAATATCCACCTGTTAAAGTAATGCAAACAGCAGTTGTTGGCACTGAAGGAGAGCTCAGCTACAGACTAAACCTGGAAGGTTTCCCGGCCAATGCTCGAGCCTATGCATTCTTTGCTGAAATTGAAGACTTGGCTCCCGATGAAACCCGGAAATTCAGACTGCGAGAGCCTTATGTACCTGACTATAGCAATGCTGTGGTAAATATAGCTGAGAATGCCAATGGGAGCTACAGACTTTATGAGCCCAGTTACATGAACGTCAGTCTGAATTTCGTTCTGTCATTCATGTTTTCCAAGACCAATGATTCTACTAGAGGACCACTCCTTAATGCAATTGAGATAAGTAAATACCAGCAGATTGCTGCAAAGACTGATAGACGAGATGGTAAGACGACCTTTGGCGTGTTCTGATTTTATAAACCTTTTTGTAGCTGTTTGCCAGCTGTAGTGGAGAGATTAATTTGGCAATGAAAAATCACATTTTGATCATATTGCACGTTAGCATGTATAGTCAAGGAATTTGCTTCACAAGATGAGCTAATGACTCGTTATTTCTTCAATTGCCAGTGACTGCTCTCAATGCCATTCGCTATATGTCTGCTGAAAACATTTGGGCAAATGAAGGAGGTGATCCTTGTGTTCCAGCTCCTTGGGAATGGGTACATTGTAGCTCAACTCCACCACCAAGAATAACAAAAATGTAATGCATTTACTGTTGGTAAATTTGTTGTTCATTTCAGAACTTAGTACACTTAACTGCATATCTTTGATTATCAATACAGCCTTGTTACTTCTTATTAGACTGGTCATTCTACTCTTCAGAGAATTTGATGGATTATTGAACTTGAAATAATACTTACCATGATTTGATAATTCATCATGTTTTCCTTTGGCAAGAATTAGGGGTTGAGCAAGTTCATTAGATATGCTGGTAAAAAGTACTTCATGTGTTAAATATTGAAAGCACAGAAGACTAAGAATTATCAATGTAAGAGTTATGTTATGCAGAAATTAATTATACTAACCTGATGAACAGTGCACTGTCAGGACAGAATCTGGAAGGCCAAATTCCCACTGAGTTTAATCACATGCAGGGATTAACTGAGTTGTAAGTGCTATTGTTCAACTTCTAAGACAATTTTCAGGAATTTATCCGATTACAATTCACTGGAAAGCTCTCATCTTGTTTAGGTGGTTGGACTCCAACTCCTTAACAGGGTCACTCCCCGATATGAGTAGCCTTATCAATCTGAAAATTGTGTAAGCTCTTCACTTTATGGTATACAATTGCGCTAAATTTCCTCAGGAATTCAGGATTGGGATTTCACCAATGTACTTGTTCTATTGTGAGCTTCTAATGGAAAGGGACTGGTTTCTGACTTGCATCCTTTACCTTGCATGCAGACATCTGGAGAACAATAAACTTACCGGTCCACTACCTTCCTACCTTGGTCGTTTGCCTAACTTGAAAGAATTGTACGCAGAAATCTGATTTTCTAGCTCATATTTCTGGATCATTTAACAGAAGTAGATAGTTTGTTTTTCACAAACGTTAATAGAAGCTGACAGTTTAGGGTTGTTTTCCTGATACATCTATTCCAAAGCTTCAGTAACAAGGGAATCTTTATGTTGCAGGTACATACAGAACAACTCTTTTTCTGGGGAAATACCTCCACTACTGCTAAGCAGGAAAATAATTTTCAAGTGAGTATGTTGTTGTCTTAAGATCCAGCAATGCGGTCCTTATTTGAGAAGTGGTTTGCCTTTTCCATTTTAGTAGATAAAAAACCATAATTATTTATAGTTGCAAAGAATTAAATGTTCCTAGTGTCATGTTACATCTGCATCAGAAGCACTGTATATGAGTCTAATGATAAGCTGATAAAAGAATATCGGCATCTTAAATTCTTTAATGCTTATGATCTCAACACATACATGCAACAATTCATAAGTATAAATAACTTGCAAAACTATTTTAAATAAAAAAGAGCTGAACTCTTTTGGAATTGAATTGCATCAACAAATGATGATGGCATGATGCCCTTTACTCAGTATGACACTAAATACTGCATTAGTGCTGCTGAAAGACTTTAGGGCAAGGAGATCGCTACTGTAATATACCATTTTAGGAATTATAATCCTAGCATCATAATTACATTAAGTAAAATTTTTAAAGGAAGAGCAGAAAAAAAGCGGTTTTGTGTAATCCAGTACACAAAATTTATAAACAGCTATATGTCTTCTGTTGCAGCTATGAAGGTAATCCTGGACTACATAATGAGGCACAGAGAAAAATGCATTTTAAGTTGATACTTGGAACCTCAATAGGAGTGCTAGCAGTTCTATTAGTTCTTTTCTTGGGAAGTTTAATATTGTTGCGCAATCTTCGAAGGAAGATGTCTCACCGGAAATGTGATGAAAATGGTGTGTGCACTCAATTACTCACTGTTCATCAGTATGAATGTGCAGACATTAACATTTCCAATATGATTCTTGTTTTATCAGGTAATTCCCTGCACACTAGCACCAAACCTTCAACAGCCAATTCAGTGGCAAGGGGTGGGCATTTACTTGATGAAGGTGTGGCATACTATATCCCACTATCTGAGCTAGAAGAAGCAACTAACAATTTTACCAAAAAGATTGGCAAAGGAAGTTTTGGATCTGTCTACTATGGCAAAATGAAAGATGGAAAAGAGGTAGCAGTCAAGACAATGGGTGATTCATCTAGCCACTTGAATAAGCAATTTGTGACCGAGGTACTGTCCCATTTAGCTATGTTCTTCAACCTTTCTTTACATATGCAGATTATAGAAACCTATAATTTGATGGAATGATCTTTTGTCCTGAAGTAAAATGCTCTATCAGCAAGTGGTGTAAATATTGGATGATTAAGGAAATAATTTAAAGAATTCAATCTAAAACTAATGCTTCTATCCTATCAGAAATAAAAATAAAATAAGTTACTTCACACTACATGGTTAAGTGACGACCGAAACATGCTTGCAGGTTGCCCTCTTATCAAGAATTCATCATAGAAACTTGGTTCCTCTAATTGGATACTGTGAAGAAGCACATCAACGGATATTAGTTTATGAATATATGCATAATGGAACTTTGCGGGATCACATACATGGTCTGCATCTCTTCCAAGAAATCAATCTGTTTATCTTCCAGTTTTCTCTTTTTCAGAAGCTCAGTGTGGTAAAGAACAATTAAGAACCTATGGTTATGATGGCAGGTTCAGTAAACCAGAAGCCCTTGGACTGGCTTGCTCGTTTACAAATTGCAGAAGATGCAGCTAAAGGTTTGGTATTGAAGTTCTCATTTATTGGTGCATTAGTATCTAGTTTTTAAGTATAAAAATAAATTTAGATTTATGTAGGCCTTGAATACTTGCACACCGGCTGCAGTCCCAGTATCATTCACCGAGATGTAAAAACAAGCAACATTCTCCTAGACATCAATATGAGAGCAAAAGTGTCAGATTTTGGACTTTCAAGGCAAGCTGAAGAAGACTTAACCCATGTATCAAGTGTGGCTCGAGGAACAGTCGGCTATCTTGATCCTGAGTAAGCTACATACAATTACCATTCATAAACAATTATTAAAATTTTTCTTCTTCATGTGCTAAGCTTAGCTAATCATTAATATGTTGTAACAGGTACTATGCAAGTCAACAATTGACTGAAAAGAGTGATGTTTACAGTTTTGGGGTTGTTCTTCTGGAACTTATCTCAGGAAAAAAGCCAGTATCAGTAGAAGATTTTGGTGCTGAATTGAACATTGTTCACTGGGTACACTTCTCTGCAGCTTTCTTACATTTCATAGATTTGTGGTGCTGAATTGAAGCACAAAGCCTGAGCTCTTTGTTCTTTTACAGGCAAGATCCTTAATACGAAAAGGCGATGTGATAAGCATTGTTGATCCATTTCTGGTCGGAAATGTCAAAATTGAGTCTATTTGGAGGATTGCTGAAGTGGCCGTCCAATGTGTTGAGCAACATGGATACTCCCGCCCCAGGATGCAGGAAATAATTTTGGCCATACAAGATGCAATCAAGATAGAAAAAGGGAATGAAGGCAATCCAAAATTGGCTCCTGGTAGTTCCAGGGGACAATCTTCTAGGAAAACTCTACTAGCAAGCTTTCTTGAAATTGAGAGCCCTGATTTATCAAAAGACTGCCTGGTCCCATCTGCTAGATGATTTTGTAACACACCTGCTGACATTTTTTGAGTATCATGATATCAGTGTCGTTTACTACATACTTAGCATGTATATTTGGAATGTAACAACTGTAACATAGGCTTACTGCTTTTAGGAAATCTCGCCTTTTACACTGCTTATGCAAAACAAGATGGAAATAGAAGAGTTGCTTATACAATAGTTAGCATGTATAATTGGATTTGAAATGTTTTTAAATAAATTATCTCAAGTGGAAAATTTTTTTATCTTTTACCAACCTTATGTATAAAGCAAGATATTGACAAACAGATAATATTAATAATTACACACTAATTAAATTAAAAAAAGTATTTCTTTGTAAATTTTTAAATTTTACAAATGAAATTAAATTACCATGATGAAACATTTATTTATATTAAAAAATAAAATATTTATTAATCTTGTAATTACATTTATGAAGTTTAACAATTTCATTGACTGTTTACTCAAAGAGAACTCTAAATCCAGGTCACTAATCAATTTTATTTTGCACTAAATTAGCATGTCAGCTGAAGATTTTGAGTAGGATATTAAACAAATTCTATTTGTTTTCAAATTTTAAACACAGTTCAAACTAAAATATAATTTGACTATAAATTTTGGGGTTTTAAGATTTCGTTTGAATCAGAATTCTAACTGTCAAAAAATTATTTAAAAACACCGCCTTTTTTTTTTTTATCTAAATAAATTATTCAGTAGTTGATCATGATCATATAAGATATTGACACAACAATTATAATTATGATCATATAATAAAAAACCCACATAAGATATTGTCACAACAATTATAATTATGATCAAATAATAAAAAAACAGTTGTACGATCATCATATTAATTGTTAATCTGATTATTTTATGACTAATAAAAAAGGAAAAAAATGCAAGAAAAGCAATGATTAATAAGAACAAAAGAAAAAAAAATGAGGGCATCCCTAACTAAACAATACATCATAGAGATAAACGCATTTTTTATGAGTATTCTTCTCTTCTTTTTTTTTTTTTTTTCTTTTTTGTTTTCTCTACCCATAAAAATTTAAACAACAAAACCAAACCCAGAGAAAAGAATTATTATTAGTATAATAACAACTATTTTATTTCTTGTTGTATGATTGTTAGTAGTATGTTTTTATAATCACAGAAAGCATAAAAAGGGAGAAGAAAACGACCCTTTTTTTATCTTGTTCTCTCTTACTTTCTGTTGTCTTTGGGGCATTTGGAAGACCCAGTTGCACATCTTTGAACATCATAGTACCCTGACAAAGGTTTCTTTGTTCCTCTGAGTCGTTGTTTCCTTTTTTTTTTTTTTTGTTAAGAGAAACAGAGAGAGAGACAGAGAGAGAGAGAGAGAGAGAGAGAGAGAGATGGGGATGATGTATTATCAGTTGTACAAGTCATCTTATCATGACTCTTTGAAAATACTAGAGGCCGATATACAACATGCAAATGCTTTGTAAATTTTCTTTTCTGGGTTTTTAGTTTTCTGGGAAATTTAGTTTTTTTTTTTTAATTTTTAAAAAATTTTCCCTCTCCAATCAGTGGGTTGTTGATTTGTTGTTTCTTTCTATTAGTTGCTTGGGGTGCTTTTGATGATCACGATCAAAAAGTTTAATTGTTTAGCTGTTCAGCTGGTTGTGAAAAAAAATAATAAAAAGAAAAATTACCAGTTTGGAATTTTATGTTGTTCTTTGCACTTTGTCCTGAACTTTGGTTGTCCTGGTGATATTGTTGTGCTCTGACTGGGAATTTGTAGTACAACAAATTGCAGATTTTTTAGCACATGGTCTAGAATTGTAAATTGTCAGCCTAGCAATTCTTATACCTCTCTGCCTACTTGCTGGACTTGTTGGTGGTTTGATGTTTCTTAGCTGATAGGAACTAACATTGTTGTTTGAATTAAGGAGATGGGAGGGAAAGGAAAGTAAAGGATAGTGGTATATTAATATTTGCATGTTTAACATAGGATTTTACTTATAAAAAAAAAATATTGGGTAGTTTGGCATTTTTATTCTTTGGTCTAACTTAAGGTCATTATGTTGCTTGGATGCTTAGTTTAGAATGTAATTTAGATGTCTTCCTTTTAATTCTTCTAAGCAAAATTTAATATAAATTAGAGTGTTTCTGTTTTTGGGGTTTTAGGGCTGTTGCAATGCCAAGAGCCAAGAGTGGAGCACATCTTCAAATGAAATTGGTGTACAATCATTTGGCGCCCCTCTGTCTATTTTCGCTACAATGGATGGATTGTTCCTGCATATGTCTACTCCGTAGATATTTAAACTTCTTTCATATGCTTGTGTACAAGGTTTGTTTGTCTTCCCTGGTTTATTCTGTTTCTTAAAGGATGGTTCACATACATTTCTAGACATGTTTACTCCCTGTTTATATACGATCTTTGTTCGCTTCTATCTTTTTTACTACAGGCATATACAGATGGGAGATCAAAGATATCTACACATGGTAGAAAGGCAACAATTAAAGAGTTATATAATCATAATTTTCAGCTATAATGATTCATTCACCTTATCATTTTCCCTTCCTGCTAATTAACTAATTGTAGGTGTTATATTACCATCTCTTCAAAGGCTCCATGGTAACTTGGGGGAGTTGGATGATGAAAAGGAAGGGCAGTTTACTATGGGGAGTTCTGGCAAGAAAAGAGTTGAATTAGATAATAGACTTGGGAATATTGATTTGGAGAGGGAAGATGAATGTGGGATTTGCTTGGAGCCTTGTCTCAAATATCGAGCTTGAAGCAATAAATATAACAACGCAGAAGCAATATATTGTAATAAATCTACAGTAATAGACAATAATAAATAATAAAAAAATATAAAAAAAATAAAGCATATCAAGATTTACGTGAAAAACCTTCAAGTGTAAAGGTAAAACCATGAATCACCAAAAAATCTTCACTATCAAATAATAGATATACAAAGTTCTTCTTTAGCTAAAACTAGAGCTAATCAACAATTAGAGAGATAATTGAAGAAATCTCACTAAATAAGTAATTCAACAAATACACTCTGGATTTGTTCGTAAAGAGCTTTAAACCCAATTTTCACCGTTCAAAATGTAGAACTCTGAATCATAAAACTGCTGACAAAATTTCAGCTCAATCGGATCACAGATTGATTTTCGTTCAACCAACTCTCTTTTCTCTTTTTTCTCTTTATTTTTCCTAGCTTATCTTCTTTCTTTTATTGGTTTTCGATACCACCTTAAAACAATCCTACCTCTTTTTATTAAGTAGCTAGGACTATGTGTAAAAAGAAAGACCAAGGCCTATGACCTTTGATTGGTCCAAAACCAATTACATAGGGGCTGTATCTTATTTTCCTAACAATCTCCCATTTCAGCCCCATTAAGAGGAGATTCATCCCCATAGCAGTTTTATTTGAAACTTATCTTGGCCAAAGAACTCATTTCGGCTAAGTTACTACAGAGCTCAAGCTTCTCCCTAAAAAGTATCTTAGTTAACATATCTGCTACATTCTCATCAGTATGAATTTTTTTTAACTGTATTTGTTGTTCCTCAATCACTGAACGTAACTAATGATATCTAACATCAATATGCTTTGTTCTAGCATGGTACATGGCATTCTTACTCAAATTTAAAGCACTCTGGCTATTACAAAATATCACATACTTTTTTTTATCCAACCCTAATTCAAGAAGAAAATGTTTCATATAAAGCATTTTTTTACATGTTTCAATTGCTACAATATACTCTGCCTATGTAGTCGACAAAGCAACACACATTTGTAACTTAGACTGTCAAGACACAACTCCTCCTACAAAAGTGAACAAATATCCTGAAGTAGATTTCCTACCATCAAGATCACCTATCATGTCAGCATCAATAAACCTTTCTAGAACTGATTGTGAAACTTCATAACTCAAGCACATTTTTTATGTGCCCCTAAAATATCTAAAAATTCATTTCACTGCTACCCAATGAACTTTTCTCGGATTAGAAAGAATCTGCTCACTATACCAACTGCATGAGCAATATCAGGCCATGTACAAATCATAAAATACATTAACGAACCAACTGTAGAAGAATAAAGAATACTAGACATAGCTAGTTGTTCTTCCTTAGACATCGGACAAGATTTCTTACTTAGACGAAAATAGTTGGCAAGTGGACTGCTAACTGACTTAGCATGCTGCATGTTAAATTTACTAAGTACCTGTTCAACATATTTTTCCTATGACAACCATAGCTTTTCAGCTTTTCTATCTCGGATAATGTCCATACCTAGAATCTGCTTTGTTGGACCTAAATCTTTCATGTCAAAGGACTTAGATAATTAGATAATTGTTCTTTCAACTTGCAAACCATACTAGCATCTTGTCCTACAATCAACATATCATCAACATATAATAAAAGAATAATGAAGTTATCATCAACATTTTTTTTGACATACACACAAGGATCCATTGCCGTTCTTTTATAGTTGTGACTCACCATAAAAAAATCAAACTTCTTGTACCACTGTTGTGGAGCTTGTTTCAAGCCATATAAGCTTTTTTTCAATTTGCAAACTAAGTGCTCTTTTTTTATCACTTCAAAACCCTCAGGCTGATTTATATAAATGTTCTTTTACAAGTCACCATGCAAGAATGCAGTTTTAACATCAAGTTACTTAAGCTCAAGATCTAAACTAGCAGCTAATCCTAATACCACTCGAATGAAACTCATCTTCACAACTAGAGAAAAGATCTTATCAAAATCGATGCCTAATTTTTGAGAAAAATCTTTTACCACCAATCGAGCTTTGTATCTCACTAGCTTGTCACCATCTTTTTTCAACTTGAACACCCATTTATTTTTCAATGGCCTCTTTCATTTTAAAAGTTTAACAAGATCATAAGTATCATTTTTTTTGTAATGACTCTATTTTTTCTTTTTTTGCTTTTAACCAATGCTCTCTATTCGGAGTAGTCTACACATCTTGAAAGCGCTCTGACTCCCTTTCATTAGTAACTAAAATAAAATCCAAACTTAGATATCTAGTAAATGACTTATGCTCTCTAGTAGATTTCCTAGGCTGAAACTCTACACTACCTAATGCTGAAGGTAGCTCTCCCTACTAACACTTTTAGGTAGAGAGGATTGCTCCTCTTGCTCAAAATTATTTGCATCTAGCTCATCATTAACTGTGGCTGGCTCATTCATATCTTCAAGTTCTGTTTCTTACTCATTTTCACCATTTGTGGCTCTTTCTTATGGAACCCATGTCGATGTTGAAACATTACATTCAATAGTTACCCGTGCAGTCTTTTCATTTTTTTCAAGGTTTGCTATAGTTTTTTTTTTCATGAAAGATCACATCTATGCTTTTGACTCTCTTTTTTTTCACTAGATCCCATATCTTATAACCAAATTTTTTATCACCATATCTTACAAACACACACTGTGTAATTTTACTGTCAAGCTTTGACCTCCATTCTTTTGACACATGCATAAATGCTTTACACCTGAACACTTTCAAATGAGAGTATGAAGCATCTTTTTCTGTCCACACACTTTTTGAAATGTCAAAGCCCAAAAGAACTGATGGTGATCTATTAAGAAAATAACAAATTGTGTTGACTGCTTCACCCCGAAATGGTTTTAGTAATTTTGTCATCTTCAACTTACATCTGACTTTTTTCATAAAGGTATGGTTCATCCTTTCAACTACACCATTATGTTATGATGTTCCAAGTTCTGTAATCTCATACCTAATCTCATGCTTTGAACAGTACTTTTCAAAGTCTTTGGATGTGTATTCCCCATCATTATCAGTTTGAATATACTTTAAGAGTAACCCTGTCATTTTTTTTACCATGACATGAAATTTTAAAAAATACTGTAATAACTGGCTTTTATTTTTCAACATATACATCCAAGTCTTATGTGAAACATGATCAATAAAAGTAACAAAATATTTACTATCATCTAATAACTCAATCTCAATGGGATCACATACGTCAAAATAAATCAATTTCAATCTATTTTCCTTTCTCTAAGAACTCTTACGAAAAAAAATTGTACGATGCTTCCCAAACAAACAATAATCATATGAATCGAGAGACATACCTTTGATCAAGAGAATGAGAGACTGCCTAGTCAAAACTTGTGACTCATTCTCATTCATGTGTGCCAACCTCTTGTGCTATAAGTTTGCTAAAGCATTATCCTCAATGGCATTTACCTGGTTGTCATTCAATTGCATACATGTTTTATATATTATGTAGCATAGTTTTCTCCTTGCAACTATCATATCTCATTTGAGAAGCTTTCACTGCCCATTCTTTGTCGACTCTCATATCCTTTCTTATTAAGGATATTAATAACAAGCAAATTTATTCTCATATCCGAAATATGTTCGACATCCCTCAAAGTCAACATACAGCTTGTAGTAGTTTGTACAACAATATCACCAATCCTAACAATCTATGACACACTCTTGTTTCCCATTTTGATGCAACCAAAGTCTCTTACTTTGTAAGTTGTAAACAACTCTCTCTTAGGAATACAATGATATGCTACTCCCATGTCAACTATCCACTCAATGCTGGGATTACCAATATGATTACAATCACCATGTGTATAAATCAAAGTAATTGAATCACTATCTGAATTTAATGCTGCAATATTACCATCATCTGAACTCTTGTCTTTCTCATCTTTTCGCTCTTGCTTCAAGATTTTACAGTGTTGTTTTATATGACATGCCTTACCACAATGGAAATACTTCACTTTATCTCTGAACTTAGATCTATATTTAGACTTACTACGACCTTTTGAGTTATAACTTTTATCGATGTTTTTACCCCTGTTTTCTATTACCAAAGCTTGATTCTCAAGGTCTACATCTTTTTACCTTGCTTCTTTATTAAGCATACTATCTTTTACCATCCAATGTCACCTTATAATTAGGAGTTGAATCAAGAATAATCACAACTAGAGTATTTCAGCTGTTTGGTAATGAACCCAAAAGAAACAACGCATTCATTTCATCATCCATCTTAAGCTCTATAATAGTCATCTGATTAAATATATCTTGAAAATCACTCAAGTACTCTGTAATAGATCGTCTATCCCTGTATTATAAAATTGTAAGCTTTTTAACAAGCATAACTTAATTTATACTTGTTTTTTTTTTCATATAATGCTGTCAATTTTTCTCAAACAATGTGGACATCTGCCTCCTGCGCTACATGATGGAATACGCTAATATCAAATCATTTTTTGATTATAGCCAGTCTCTTTCTGTCTAACTTCTTTCAATTTTTATCTTTCATATATGCTGGTTTAGCCGAATCATTCAATACTAGCTCATACAAATCTTTACAGTATAAGTGATCTTCTATCACAGGCTTCCTAATTGAATAATTTGAAGCTATCAATTTTATCATTGAACCTGTATCACCTTCAATGATCTCAAATAAAATTTTCTTCTGTCTTGGGCTATTTTTGTATCGTTGTCTCAAAATAACACTCGCTCTGATACTACTTGCTAGGCCTCAAGTAATAAACTCAACAACGTAGAAGTAATATGTCGCAATAAACCTACAACAATAGATAACAATCAATAATAAAAAACGTAAGAAAAATAAAGCACACTAAGATTTATGTGAAAAACCCTCAAGTGTAGAAGAAAAAATCATGAATCATCAGAAAAATCTTCACTATCAAATAATGGATATACAAAGTACTTCTCTAGCTAAAACTAGAGCTAATCAATAACTAAAGAAATAATTGGAGAAATCTCACCAAATAGGTGACTCAACAAATACATCATAGATTTGTTCATAGAGAATTTCAAACTGAATCTTCATCGTTCAGAATGTAGAACTCTGAATTATAAACTTGCTGACAAAATTTTAACTTAATCGGATCATGGATCGACTTCCATTCAACTAACTCTCGATTCTCCTTTTTCTCTCTATTTTTTTTTTTTTTGGCTTTTCTTCTTTCTCTTCTTGGTTTTTGACACCACCTTAAAACAATTCCATCTTTTTTTATTAAATAACTAAGGTTCTATGTAAAAAGAAAATTAAGGCTCATTGCCTTTTATTGGACCAAAATCAATTACATGCGGCTAAACCCTATTTTCCTCGCACCAAATTGGTCTTGCCTAATTGTTGCCATGCAATGTGCATCAAATGCTACGGCAATTGGTGACTGGAAACCTCTTGTCATTCCTCTTACATTTCCATTCTTTCAAGTTTCACCCTTAATGGTTTTCTTTCCAAATTACGGGAGCACAAAATCAGAGTCCTGTCCTTTTTGCCACGGTAGCTTGAAAAGAGTTAACTCTGAAGATTTATGGGTGCTTATTTGCAATGATGATGTGATCGACAATAAAACTGTTTCTAAGGAGGACTAGTTGCGTTTCTACCTCTACATCAACAGGCTTCCAAAAGATTGCATGCACTTTTCTTGGTATATTATGAGTACCTAATTTGATTTGAGGTAGTTGAGAAAATGGTGTACAGATAGAAAACGCCGACCATCAAATGTAAATAGAGTCTGGTAAGGAAATTCTCTCTACTTCTTTGGGAAAAGAATTAGTCCAATTTTAAGCGTTTCGGAAATTAATGAACATCGGTGTACAAAACCCTCATTGATTATAAATGGAAGTTGTAATTTCTGAAACTTGAGTTTGCAGTCTGTGATTGCCTCGAATCTTTTGTTGAAAGCGATTGGCAAAGCATATTAAATGGACTAATTTATCAGCCAAAGCCATCCCCAGTCTACTTTGTCATTTTTTTAGGAGTTTCAGTGAAAAAGCACGCATAAAACAGGCAGTTTATTATTCATAGTAGTTTGATATTCCAGTCTTTAAAATGATTTACAGGCCATACAATATCGTAATGGTTCAAAAAGACAAAAAGGAACAGGCTGTGAAGCCCGGAACTCTCTTACAAAATTATTCATTCTCCTGCCACGAAGAGTTATATTTCTCTACGTATACCTCTTTGGGTTGCAATGCTGCAATTGAACGATGAAATAAATTCATTTGTAGTTATTTGCTCCTTTGTAACCTACATTGGTTTCTCAGCATGTTGTCAAATGCAGCTAATCAGTCTATTGAAATTTGAAACCGGTGCCATGTGGCTGTCTTTGCAAGGATCAT
Source organism: Durio zibethinus (assembly GCF_002303985.1). The sequence continues at coordinate 4,740,295 of NW_019168048.1, forward strand.
TTTGCTGCAGAATCAATGCTATATGCTTTCCTGCTGATTTCCGTTTGATTTTGGTACCAAAACAATGACTTTTTTCCCGTATTTTTATTGCAGGACGTAGTTATTAAAAAGGGAGAGCAAAATGATTCTGTTTTCAATACAACTATTGGCACAAGTTGAACTCCAAAAAAAATTGAAAATGGAATAAAGAAGGGGCAACAAAAGCCGCCACTCTAGCATTTATAAATATATGAATACGTCGAAATGTACATCAAACATACATCACTCTTGGTTCACCATATGTGAAGGCCGGGATGTCTTAAGGTAGCCGTAGGCCTACCACCCTACACCTGAGAAGCTATTTTATTGACAAAACTAACTTATAATAGAGGGGAACGGGGAGAAAATTGGTTGGCGAGCAGCCTAGTGTCCTTGAAAGAGTGGTTTACGTAAGCTTCTATGCCTACTAACTAGATCAGCAAAAGATGGTTTGCTGAAGCCTTTGTGGAGTAAGAGATGAGTTATTTGTTGATGCATTGCTTCTGTGAGATGAAGCCCATCCCAGTGGACGTGGCCAGCTGGGTTGCGGTAGGTGTTGGTGCCTGCCATACCACATATATTGTGCAAGTTAAAGTTGAGATATCCACCTCCAGCGCCACAGCATGCCTGGGATCCATCTGAAAACCCAAACCCCGCAAGGTTTCCCATGATTGTTTTGAATGCGTTGAAATAATCGGCATATGCAATTATAACATCGGAGCCATGTTTTTTCCGAAATTCTTCCAATGTCTTCTGGAGGAGCTTATTATGGGCCATCACCGCTCTATTGATAACTGCTGAACAACCCATTTCATCCTTGGCAAATTGGGGAGTCAATAACTTGGCTAATGGACAGCACCCCACCGGTGGTAGCCCTTGAACCACAACGAATTTTGCACCACTGTCCAACACTGTCTGTAGCATATACAAAAAGAAAAAAAAATGCAAGTTAATATTTAAGCGTTTCCACAATTATATAAAGAGATTTCCTTTGAAGGCATACATACATACCGTAAGAATTTTGGAGATATGACCAAGGGTTAAATCTGTAAGCCACCGCATGGAAATGGAAGACCCTATGACACGAGCAAAGTCATCTACGCCTATTTGTCCAAGCCAAATGAGGCTGTTTCCTATTTCTGTCTTGCATTCTTCCTCGGACTTCCCATTGCAGGCTATTTCCGTCTGAAACTTGTTGAACCATTCTATTTGTGTTTGGAAGCCTAGTGGAATGCCTTTCCACAACAGGGTGTGACCGATTCTGTGATTAGCAAAAAAGTCGCGTGAAAGAGATGTTGCACCTCCTACTGCGAAGTTCACTCCGGAGTTCCAGTTGACAGCAGAGTTTGCAGAAATGGCTTTATATGGCTGTAATTTGGGTATGTTGAGATCATCACAAAGGAAATCAACAACCAAGCGACCATTACTTGATCTACTACCGACCTTGAAGTTTGAGTTTGCGCCTTGAAAAATTCTTGCCAAAAGTGAACCGCGAAGTTTTTTACAATGCCCAACAACTGAGCATTTCCGGTGTCAGTATATGAGTCCCCAAAAGAAAAAACCTTGGGAAAACTATCACTAAAGTTGGTTTCCTTCTTGTTTTCTTCACTGTCAGAAGCCTTAGAACTCGAAAAAGAGCCGGAACCTTTGAAAGAGCCATAACCTTGGGAAGAGCCAGATGCTGCAAAGCCAGAAGCATTAGAGGAACTAATGCCTGTGGAAGAGCCCAAATTTCTAGGACTGGAAGAAGACGATCTAGAGCTTGTGGAAGAGCCCGAATTTGTAGGACCAGGAGCTGCAGAATTGCCCCAAGTAGAGAAAGAACCGGAACCTTTAAAAGAGCCCAAAGATGCAAAGGCGTCTGAACCCCTTGATGATTTGCTAGAACCTGATAAAGAACCCGAATATGTGGAAGAACTAGAAGCACTAGACCCCGGCGAAGATTTAGGAGTTTTAAAAGAGTCAGAACTCTTAAAATGGCTAGAACCTTTAGAAGAGCCAGAGTTAGAGGAACCAGAACTTGTAGAGCCAGTCGATGAATAGTCAGAAGTCGTAGAAGAGCCATGACCCGTAGTGTTAGGAAAATGGGTCCAATCCCATGTAAGTGGTTTTGGAAGTAAAGGTCATGGGCCTTGATCTTTTATTTTACACAGAGCCCTAACTACTTAATAAAAAGAGGTGGGGTTGTTTTAGGTGTGTGTCGACAACCAAGCAGAGAAAGAAGAAAAGCCAGGAAAAGCAGAGAGAGAAAAAAGAGAAGGGAGAGTTGGTTGAACGGAAGTCAATCCGTGGTCCGATTGAGTTGGAACCTTGTCAGGAGGTTTATGATTCAGAGTTCTACATTCTGAACGGTGAAGATTGGGTTTGAAGCTCTCTAGGAACAAATCCAAGGTGTATTTGTTGAGTCACTTATTTGGTGAGATTTCTCCAATTGTTTCTCTAGTTGTTGATTAGCTCTAGTTTTACCTAGAGAAGAACTTTGTATAACTATTATTTGATAGTGAAGATTTTTCTGGTGGCCCGTGATTTTTTCCCTCTACACTGGAGGGTTTTCCACGTAAATCTTGGTGTGCTTTATTTTTCCTGCGTATTTGATTATTGATTGCTGTCTATTGCTTCTGTATTATTGTGATTATTGCTTCAGGCGCAACAAGTGGTATCAGAGCGAGGGTTATTTTGAGACATCGATACAGAAGCAACCCATGATAGAAGTAAATTCTGTTTGAGATCATGGAGGGTGATACAGGTTTCATGATAAAATTGACAGCATCGAATTATTCAATTTGGAAGCCTATGATGGAGGATCATCTATACTGCAAAGATTTGTATGAGCCAGTATTGGGTGATTCGACTAAACCAGCAGATATGAAAAGGTGTATTTGTTGAGTCACTTATTTGGTGAGATTTCTCCAATTGTTTCTCTAGTTGTTGATTAGCTCTAGTTTTACCTAAAGAAGAACTTTGTATAACTATTATTTGATAGTGAAGATTTTTCTGGTGGCCCGTGATTTTTTCCCTCTACACTAGAGGGTTTTCCACGTAAATCTTGGTGTGCTTTATTTTTCCTGCGTATTTGATTATTGATTGCTGTCTATTGCTTCTGTATTATTGTGATTATTGCTTCAGGCGCAACAAGTGGTATCAGAGCGAGGGTTATTTTGAGACATCGATACAGAAGCAACCCATGATAGAAGTAAATTCTGTTTGAGATCATGGAGGGTGATACAGGTTTCATGATAAAATTGACAGCATCGAATTATTCAATTTGGAAGCCTATGATGGAGGATCATCTATACTGCAAAGATTTGTATGAGCCAGTATTGGGTGATTCGACTAAACCAGCAGATATGAAAGATGAAAGCTGGAAGAAGCTAGGTAGAAAAACGCTGGCTACAATCAAAAAATGGGTTGATATCAGCGTGTTCCATCATGTAGCGCAGGAGTCAGATGCTCACATTGTTTGGGAAAAATTAGCAGCATTGTATGAGAGAAAAACAGGTATGAATAAAGTTATGCTTGTTAAAAAGATTGCAACTTGTAAGTCTAAACATAGATCCAAGTCTAGAGGTAAAGTGAAGTGTTTTCATTGTGGTAAGGCGGGTCATATAAAACGAAACTGTAGAATCTTAAAGCAAAAGCGAAAAGATGAGAAAGGCAAGAGTTCAGATGATGGCAATGTTGCAGCAGTGAATTCAGATAGTGATTCAGTTACTTTGATTTGTACACATGGTGATTGTAATCATGTTAGTGATCCCGGCATTGAGTGGATAGTTGACATAGGTACGGCATATCATTGTGTTTCTAAGAGAGAGTTGTTTACAACTTACAAAGTAGGAGACTTTGGTTGTATCAAGATGAGAAACAAGAGTGTGTCGCAGATTGTTGGGATTGGTGATATTATTGTACAAACTAGTACATGCTGCATGTTAACTTTGAGGGATGTCAGACACATTCCAGATATGAGAATGAACTTGCTTGCTATTAATGTCCTTGATAAGGAGGGATATGAAAGCCGACAAAAGAATGGATAGTGGAAGCTTCTCAAAGGATCTATGGTAGTTGCAAGAGAAAAACTATGCTGCACAATGTATAAGATATGGATGCAATTGAACGGTAACCAGGTAAATACCATTGAAAATGATGCTTCAGCAAACTTGTGGCACAGGAGGCTGGCACACATGAGTGAAAAAAGGTTACAGGTTTTGGCAAGGCAGTCTCTCATTCCCTTGACCAAAGGTATGTCTCTCGATTCATGTGATTATTGTTTGTTTGGTAAGCATCATAGAGTTTCTTTTCGTAAAAGTTCTCAGAGAAAAGAAAATAGATTAGAATTAATTTATTCTGACGTATGTGGTTCTATTGAGGTTGCGTCATTAGGTGGTAGCAGATATTTTGTTACTTTTATTGATGATGCTTCACGTAAGACTTGGGTGTATATGTTGAAATACAAAAGTCAGGTACTGCAGTATTTTCAAAAATTTCATGCCATGGTTGAAAGGATGACAGGTTACCCTTGAACTGTATTCGAACTGATAATGGTGGGGAATACACATCTAAAGGCTTTGAAGAGTATTGCTCAAAGCATGGGATCAGGCATGAGAGGACAGAACCTGGAACACCGCAGCATAATGGTATAGCTGAAAGAATGAATCGCACCATTGTGGAAAAAGTCAAATGTATGTTGAGGATGGTAAAATTACCAAAGCCATTATGGGGTGAAGTAGTCAACACAGCTTGTTATTTACTTAACAGGTCACCATCAGTTCCTTTGGGCTTTGACATTCCAGAAAGAGTGTGGATAGGGAAAGATGCTTCATACTCTCACTTGAAAGTTTTTGGGTGTAAAGCATTTATGCATGTACCAAAAGAGCAGAGGTCAAAGCTTGATAGTAAAGCTACACAGTGTGTGTTTGTAGGATATGGTGATGAGGAATTTGGCTACAGGGTATGGGATCCAGTAAAGAGAAAGACAGTCAGAAGCAGAGATGTGGTCTTTCATGAAAAAGAAACCATAGCAGACCTTGAGAAAAATGAGAAGACTACATGAGTTACTGTTGAGTGTGATGTTTCAACACCAACAGGGATTTCACAAGAAAGAGCCACAGATGGTGAAAATGAGCCAGAAACAGAACTTGGGGATATGAATGAGCCAGCCACAGTTGGTGATGAGCCAGATGCTATTAGTTTTGAGCAGGGGGAGCAATCCTCTCTACCTGAGAGTGTTGAGCAGGGGAGCTACCTTCAGCATCAAGTGATGTAGAGTCTCAGCCCAGAAGATCTACTAGAGAGCGCAGACCATCTACCAGGTATCCAAGTTTAGATTTTATTTTAGTTACCAGTGAAGGGGAGCCAGAAAGCTTTCAAGATGTGCAGGCTACTCCAGATAGAGAGCACTGGTTAAAAGCAATGAAAGAAGAGATGGAGTCATTACGAAAGAATGGTACTTATGATCTTGTTAAACTTTCAACAGGGAAGAGGCCATTAAAGAATAAATGGGTGTTCAAGTTGAAAAAAAATGGTGACAAATTAGTGAGGTACAAAGTTCGATTGGTAGTAAAAGGTTTTTCTCAGAAACCAGGCATCGATTTTGATGAGATTTTTACTCCAGTTGTAAAAATGAGTTCTATTCGAGTGGTACTAGGATTGGCAGCTAGTTTGAATCTTGAGCTTGAGCAACTTGATGTTAAAACTGTATTTTTGCATGGTGATTTACAGGAGGACATTTATATGAATCAGCCCAAGGGTTTTGAAGTGAAAGGGAAAGAGCACTTAGTTTGCAAATTGAAGAAAAGCTTGTATGGCTTGAAACAAGCTCCGCGACAGTGGTACAAGAAGTTTGATTCTTTTATGGTGAGTCATAGCTATAAAAGAACAGCAACAGATTCTTGTGTGTATGTTAAACAATTTTCTAATGATAACTTCATTATCCTGTTATTATATGTTGATGATATGTTGATTGTAGGACAAGATGCTAGTATGGTTTGCAGGTTGAAAGAACAATTGTCTAAGTCCTTTGATATGAAGGATTTAGGTCCAGCAAAACAGATTCTTGGTATGGACATTATCCGAGATAGGAGAGCTGGAAAGCTGTGGTTGTCACAGGAAAAGTATGTTGAACGAGTGCTTGGTAGATTCAACATGCAACATGTTAAATCAGTTAGTAGTTCACTTGCCAACCATTTTCATCTAAGTAAGAAATCTTGTCCAGTGTCTAAGGAAGAGCAACTAGCTATGTCTAGTATTCCTTATTCTTCTGCAGTCGATTCTTTAATGTATCTTATGGTTTGTACAAGACCTGACATTGCTCATGTAGTTGGTGTAGTGAGCAGATTTCTTTCTAATCTAGGAAAGGTTCACTGGGAAGCAGTGAAATGGATTTTTAGATATTTGAGGGGTACCTAAAAAATGTGCTTGACTTATGGAGTTTCACAACTAGTTCTAGAAGGGTTTACTGATGCTGACATGACAGGCGATCTTGATGGTAGGAAATATACTTCAGGGTATTTGTTCACTTTTGCAGGAGGAGCTATATTTTGGCAGTCTAAGTTGCAGAAGTGTGTTGCTTTGTCAACTACAGAGGCTGAGTATATTGCAGCAACTGAAGCATGTAAAAAATGCTTTGGATGAAACATTTTCTTCTTGAATTGGGGTTGAATCAAAAAGAGTATGTGATATTTTGTGATAACCAGAGTGCTTTAGATTTGAGTAAGAATACCATGTACCATGCTAGAACAAAGCACATTGATGTTAGATATCATTGGTTACGTTCAGTGATTGAAGAACAACAGATGCTATTGAAGAAAGTCCATACTGATAAAAATGTGGCAGATATGTTGACTAAGATACTTCCTAGGGAAAAGCTTGAGCTTTGTAGTAACTTGGCCGGAATGAGTTCCCTGGCCAAGGTAAGTTCCAAATGAAACTGCTATGGTGATGAATCTCCTCCTAATGGGGCTGGAGGGGGAGATTGTTAAGAAAATGGGGTCCAGTCCCATGTAAGTGGTTTTGGACCAAGTAAAGGCCATGGGCCTTGATCTTTTATTTTACACAGAGCCCTAACTACTTAATAAAAAGAGGTGGGGTTGTTTTAGGTGTGTGTCGACAACCAAGCAGAGAAAGAAGAAAAGCCAGGAAAAGCAGAGAGAGAAAAAGGAGAAGGGAGAGTTGGTTAACGAAAGTCAATCTGTGGTCCGATTGAGTTGGAACCTTGTCAGGAGGTTTATGATTCAGAGTTCTACATTCTGAACGGTGAAGATCGGGTTTGAAGCTCTCTATGAACAAATCCATGGTGTATTTGTTGAGTCACTTATTTGGTGAGATTTCTCCAATTGTTTCTCTAGTTGTTGATTAGCTCTAGTTTTACCTAGAGAAGAACTTTGTATAACTATTATTTGATAGTGAAGATTTTTATGGTGGCTCGTGGTTTTTTTCCTCTACACTGGAGGCTTTTTCACGTAAATCTTGGTGTGCTTTATTTTTCCTCCGTATTTGATTATTGATTGCTGTCTATTGCTTCTGTATTGTTGTGATTATTGCTTCAGGCGCAACACATAGAATTGCCGAAGAACTAGAACTTGTAATGTCAGAATCTGATGAAGATTTAGAAGTTTTAGAAGAGCCAGAACCGTTAGAATTTTTAGATTTTGATAAAGAGTCAGATTTTTTGAAAGAGTCAGAATCGCCTGGACTTGATGAAGAGTCAGAATCTTTAGAATTGCTAGAACCTGATAAAGAACCAGAACTTGTACTACCAGAATCTGATGATGAATCAGAAGTCTCAGAAAAGTTAAAATTTTTAGAATTGTTAAAACCTGATAAAGAACCAGCACTTTTAGAAAAACTAGAAGCATCCGAAGTTGATGAAGAGTCAGAAGTCGTAGAAGAGCCATTAGAAATGCTAGAGTTGGATGAGGATCCAGAACTTGTAATGCCGGAATATGAAGAAGAGTCTGAAGACTTAGAAGAATCAGAACCTTTAGAATTGTCAGAACTTGATAAAGATCCAGAACTTCTAGAAGAATCAGAAAAGCCTGAACTTGATGAAGAGCCAAAAATTGTAGAAGAGCCAGGACCCTTTGAATTGTTAGAATCTGTTAAAGAACCAAAATTTGTAGTGTCAGAACCTGATAATGCGTCTGATAGCTTAAAAGAGCAGGAACCTTTAGAATTGTTAAAACCTGATAAAGAACTAGAACTTTTCGAAGAGTCAGAAGCATTAGAAGCTGATGAAGAGTCAGAAGTCGTAGAAGAGCCATAACCCTTAGAATTGCTAGAATTCGATGAGGATCCAGAACTTGTAATGCCAGAATCTGAAGATGAGTCTGAAATCTTAGAAGAACCAGAACCTTTAGAATTGTTAGAACTTGATAAAGAACCAGAACTTTTAGAAGAATCAGAAGAGCCTGAACTTGATGAAGAGTCAAAAGTCGTAGAAGAGCCAGAACCCTTAGAATTGCTAGAACCTGTTAAAGAACCAAAATTTGTAGTGTCAGAACCTGATGATGACTCCGAAATCTTAAAAGAGCCAAAACCTTTAGAATTGTTAAAACCTGATAAAGAACCAGAACTTTTTAAAGAGTCAGAAGCATTGGAAGTTGATGAAGAGTCAGAAGTCGTAGAAGAGTCATAACCTTTAGAATTGCTAGAATTCGATGAGAATCCAGCATTTGTAATGCCAGAATCTGAAGAAGAGTTTGAAGTCTTAGAAGAATCAGAACCTTTAGAATTGTTAGAACTTGATAAAGAACCAGAAGCTTTAGACGAATCAGAAAAGCCTGAACTTGATGAAGAGCCAAAAGTCGGGGAAGAGCTAGAACCCTTAGAGTCGCTAGAACCTGTTAAAGAATCAAAATTTGTAATGTCAGAACCTGATTATGAGTCGGAAGTCTTAAAAGAGCTAGAACCTTTAGAATTGTTAAAACCTGATAAAGAACCAGCACCTTTAGAAGAACTAGAAGCGTTGGAAGTTGATGAAGAGTCAGAAGTCGTGGAAGAGCCATAACCCATAGAATTACTAGAATTCGATGAGGATCCAGAATTTGTAATGCTAGAATCTGAAGAAGAGTCTGAAGTCTTAGAAGAATCAGAAACTTTAGAATTGTTAGAACTTGATAAAGAATCAGAACTTTTAGAAGAATTAGAAGACCCAAAAGTCGTAGAAGATCCAGATTCCTTAGAATTGCTAGAACCTGTTAAATAACCAAAATTTGCAGTGTCAGAACTGGATGATGAGTCCAAAGTCCTAAAAAAGCTAGAACGTTAGAATTGTTAAAACCTGATAAAGAACCAGAACTTTTCGAAGAGTCAGAAGAGCTTGAACTTGATGAACCAGAACGTTTAGACTTGCTTGAACCTGATAAATAACCAGAACTTGTAGTGCCAGAACCTGATGTCGAGTCAGAAGTCTTAGAAGAGTTAGAACCTTTAGAATTGCTAGAACTTGATAAAGAACCAGAACTTGTAGAAGAGCCAGAAGCATCGGAATTTGATGAATAGTCAGAAGTTGCAGAATAACCAGAACCCTTAGAATTGCTAGAACTTGATAAAGAACTCGAACTTGTAGTGCCAGAATCTGATGAAGAGCCTGAACTCTTAGAAGAGCTAGAATCTTTAGAATTGTTAGAACCTGATAAAGAGCCAAAACTTTTAGAAGAGTCAAAAGAGCCTGAAGAGCCTGAACTTGTAGAAGAGCCAGAACTCTTAGAACTGTTAGAACCTGATAAAGAACTAGAACTTGTAGTGCCAGAACCTGATGATGAATCAGAAGTCTTAGAGGAGTTAGAACCTTTAGAATTGCTAGAACTTGATAAAGAACCAGAATTTGGAGCAGAGCCAGAAGTGCTGGAACTTGATGAATAGTCAGAAGTTGTAGCCGAGACAGAACTCTTGGAATTGTTAGAACTTGATAAAGAATTAGAACTTGTAGTGCCAGAACCTGATGAAGAGTCTGAAGTCTTAGAAGAGCTAGAACCTTTAGAATTACTAGAATCTGATATAGAACCAGAACCTTTAGAAGAGCTAGAATAGCCTAAACTTGAGGAAGAGCCAAAGGTCGTAGAATGGCTAGAACTCTTAGAATTGCCAGAACCTGATAAAGAGCCAGAACTTATAGTGCCAGCATAGATGATGAGTCAGAAGTTTTAGAAGAGTTAGAACCTTTAGAATTGCTAGAACTTGATAAAGAACCAGAACTTGTAGAAGAGCCAGAAGCATCGGAACTTGATGAATGGTCAGAAGTTGCAGAAGAGCTAGAACCTTTTGAATTGCTCGAATCTGATAAAGAACCAGAACTTATGGTTCCAGAAACTGATGAAGAGTTAGAAGTCTTAGAAGAAACATAACCTTTAGAATTGTTAGAACTTGATAAAGAACTAGAACTTATAGAAGAGTCAGAAGCGCTGGAATTTGATTGAGAGTTGGATGTTTTAGAGGAGTCAGAACCCTTTCTAGAACCTGATGAAGAACCAGAACTTGTGGTGGCAGAACTTGATGAAGAGTTAGAAGTCTTAGAAGAACCAAAATCCTTAGAATTGCTAGAACCAGAATTTTTAGAAGAGCCAGAAATGTCGGAACTTGATGAAGAATCAGAAGTTGTAGAAGAACCAGAACCTTTAGAATTGCTAGAACTCGATGAAGAACCAAAACTTGATGAAGAGTCTGAAGTCTTAGAAGAACCAGAACTCTTAGAATTGCTAGAACTTGACAAAGAACCAGAACTTGCGGTGCCAAACCCTGATGAAGAGTTAGAAGTTTTAGAAGAACCAGAACCCTTAGAATTGTCAAAACCTGATAAAGAACCAGAATTTATCGAAGAGTCAGATGCACCGGAACTTGATGAAGAGTTAGAAGTTGTAGAAGAGCCTGAACCCTTATAATTGCTAGAACTTGATAAAGAACCAGAACTTGATGAAGAGTCTGAAGTTTTAGAAGAATCAGAACCCTTAGAATTGCTAGAACTTGATGAAGAACCAGAACCTGTTAAAGCACCAGAACGTGATAAAGAGTTAAAAGTTGGCGAAAAGTCAAAACCTTTAGAATTACTAAAAGTTGATAAAGAATTAAAACTTGTATATGACCTAGAAGTCCTGTAACCTAATAGAGAGTTAGAAGTTGTAGAAGAGTCAAAACCTTTAAAATTGTTAGAACTTGTGGAAGAGGCAAAACCTTTAAAAGAACCGGATCTCTTAAAAGTACTGGAACTTGAAGGAGAGCTTGTTCTTGATGATGAGCCAGAAGTTGAACTTGAACCTGATAAATAAGAAGAGCTAGAACCTGTAGAATCACCAGAATTTTAAGAACTCTTAAAAGAGCTAGAACCCTTAAAAGAGCTAGAATCTGTATCAGAACTGGAATCCTTATAAGAGCCGGAACTCGTAAAAGAACCAGAACCTAAAAAAAAAAAGAACTTAAACTTGTTAGAATCTAAAGTTGATAAAAGAGGAAATGTTAGAACCCGGTAGGAGCACTTGAACTTTTAAAAGCACCCAAACCTGAAAAAGTGCCAAACCCCGAACCACCTGAACTTGATAAAGAGCCAAAACCTTTAGAATAGCTCGAGCCAGCAGTTGAGTGATCGGAAGATTTTGAATTTGTAGAAGAGTCTAACGTCTTAAAAGACGTAGAACTTGCATGATATGGAAGAGTTGCATATGAATGGGAGTTGGAATATTTTGAGTCAGACTCTTTAGAAGGTGTTACATCGTGAAAATGTGCAAAAGAAAATGAAAATGATAAGAAAAGTAAAAAAGATAAAACATGAACGAAATGCTTGGAAATCATTATTTTGTTGATTCAAATGGATATATACCTATATGTTTTTCCCTTTTGTTTGAAGTTGTGTATTTGGAGGCTTCTATACTTTCTCGTCCTCCTTAAGATAGCATAAGTAGAAACGGTCACCTAAGGACCTCAATGTTTTTAGGACAGCGTAAAGCACTCTAGGATTTGCATGAGTTTGTGGTTTTGCTATCATGACTCTTGCTTTGCCTTACAAAGAATAATCATAAACAATTTCTCGACATTATTTTCTAAACGTAAGAGGAAATCAAGCCCTGTTGTATTCTTATATTTTAATAATTTTTAATATAATTATTATTGGTATTAAAGCAGACATAACCCATTAAAATCAATTTTTAATTGATTATAGACTCCTAATTTCATAGTTCTCACAACTTCTCAAGTAATTGTATTGAGAATATTTAATATGATCATTACTTTCATTTATATTAACTTCTTATTACATTTTTTCTAAGCAAGATCCACTTTATTATTTTTTTTTTAAATAAAGGAATTTCGAGTTCTCTCTTTGATTAATAAAACAAACTGAAATTATGTTATTATTATTAAAGTCCTACATGCCATTTAACCCAACGGTCCACTGTTTTTATTATTAATTCTAATTATATTATTAAGTGGTTTATACATTACAAATTAAAAATAAAATTTAGTAATGCATTGAAGTAGGTCTTTGTCCCTTTCAGCCTGCTATAGTGGAAAACGCTTTGGCTAAGCTTTGAATAGGTTGGGATTACATTAAAGTTCTATGATTAGTTTTCAAATTTTCAGCTTAAAAAATCTTAAAATCGTTGTAAATTAATTATTGTTAAAAAGCTAAGGTAGTGTTTGGTTTTAAAAAACAGATTTATTTTTTGTTTTTATTTTTTAAAGACTTTTAAAAATGATTTTAAAGTTATATTTAATTTATTTTTATACTAATTATTAATTTTTTTTCATATTTTTCACTAAATAATTATTCTTCTTAAAAAATTAAAAAATATATTTTTAAAACTTAAAAATAAAAAACTGAGCAAATTTAACTTTTTCTTTTTGTAAATTCTACTTTATACAATTAAAAAAGTTATTTTTATAATACTTTAAAATATTTTTATTAATTTAACATTGATTTAAATTATTTAATTCAAAATCCAAAATTTTAAAATGATGAATGTCCATCCAATTTATGATACCATGATAGTAATTAACAAAAAACTATAAACGTGGTTAATGAGTAGATTTATTCAAGGATTGAATTATTTGTTTAAATTTAAAGATTCATCTAAATTTTAAAAAAATAAAAAATTAAAATTTATTAAATAAATTTAAATATAATTTTTAAATTCATTTAAATTTTGAATCAAATTTTGAAAAAAAAGTCAAAGCCTAAACTCAACTTGATTCGAATAAATTATATATAATTAAAATATTATAATTATATAAATATATATTTGTAAATTTTTATTTTTTATATTTTATTGTAAAAAAATTAAAATTTTTATTATATAAATTAAATTTAATGATAAAGTTAGCAATTTATTTTTTTAATTTAAATTAAACTTAAAATTTTTTTTAAAATCTAAAATATTAAACGGAACTAAACTCAAATAAACATATAAAAAAAAATTTAAATCTAAAATATTAAACCGACCTTAACTCAAACAAACATATGAATTATTAACGTCAAATATACATCTCATCTCAACTCAACCCATGGCCATGAAGATAATGTGGCTTGAAATAAAATATGAGGAAGAGAATGGAAAAGAATTTTGGAGCGTCATCTCGGGTTCGAAAGTAAAGGATTTTTCATTTTTGTGCTCTGCTCCCGCTCTTCCTCAGCCTCCTGCGTCCTACGATTTCTAGATGCTCCTCTCTTTTTTGGGTAATTTGATATCTTCATTTCTAGTTCGGAACGTAGAAATACAGATACTGTAGTAATAAGGTTTGGCTTCCGTTGAGTCTCTCTCTCACGCACACTCAAACACTTTTTTTTTTTCTTTCAGTGTTTTGCTTATCTTGTTTTTGTAAAATTGTAGTGGAACAGCTTAAAATTGCATCCATTTGGATATGGAAGCTAAAACCAGCTATGGGTTTGCTCACAATAAACTGTTAGTGCCACTTTCTTTGAGTTTGCTTTCTTCTTCTGTTTGTTTTACCAACAAAAGGTTTACTTAAAAAGCCAAAGCAAGAGAATGCTAAACTTGGGAAAGTTGTGATGCTTCATGTTAATTCTTGCATGATTTGGTCTGACGTACTCAATTATTAGTCAAAAAAATGTTCATTCTTTGTTAATTGTGCAAAATTGGTGATACTTGAATAGGTGGGAAGTTTGTTGGCTACTATGGTGCCAGTGCCAAGCAGCTTTCACCCCAAAACTCAATCAGTGTAAGCTACCTGGTATTGCTATACGTGAAAAGTGGATAACATTCTGGTCCGACAGGTTTTATACATATCTGCTTTCCTCTGCAGGTTGCTAAATTCAGGATAAGGGCCTTTGCTGGTAGGAAATCAATGAAAAAACTGAGAAGGGAGGGACAACCACGTGAAAGTGTCACCTTGCCAAATAAACAGACTTTACCAGAAGACAGCAGTGTCCTAGCAGATACGTCTCCCTCGAAGGATGATGATATTAAGAATGGAAAGAGTGTGTATTCAGCTCCACAGAATTCAATTTCAATCCCTTCTAGGAGTAATGTGCTTCAAGCCTGCACCATCACTTCTGGGTTGATAGCTGCTTTGGGTTTAATAATTAGACAGGTTTGCTTCAGCACGCTCAATCACTAGCTTGATTTTGATGTTCTTATCCTTTGCTTTTAGACCCCCCCTTTTTTCTAGTTTATGTCCATCACTTGTTTCCTAGCTTAAGAAACTTGAGTTTCTTTAGTTTACATGTCCGAACCAATGAGTTTGTGACTTTAATTTTTCTTAACTCGGTAAATCACTCTGTAAGATGTATATCCTAATTGTAATCTGCAGGTGTCACATGTTGGGTCGATGGAAGGATTGCCTATTCTTGACTGCTCCATGGAAGTATCATGTATAGTATTTTAAGCTTCCTTCCTAAATGTTTGTTCAAACTTCAAAGTTGGTTTCTTTTCATCTTTTTCTTCCTTTATGTTTAATTTGATGGTATTGCATGTCCATAGAAAGAGATGGCCCTTCAAAAAAAATTTTGACTGCTCAAGAACAACTCTGATAATCTAAAATATTGTCCTAATTCAGCATCAAAGTTTGTGGCCTGTTGGGTTAAATGGACTTTAATGTAGGGTAAGAATTGGCCTCAAATCATATTAGAATTGGTGACAAATTGTAAAACTGGTTGAAGCTGCACAGATGAGGAGGCCGTGGATTGCCCTGTTCAAAAAATTTTTTATATGTGGCATAGTGAAAATGGCAGCCTAAAGTTCAGCTTTAGCATCTCTTGTGGAATGGCATAGTGTAGTCTAGTCTGGAAGTGCTTCTTCAAATGAAGAATATGTCTCTAGATACAGCTTAACTATTAGAGAAGATTCAACAATGACTATTGTTGATTAAGGTTTCAATGACAGGAGTTTCACCATACTAGTAACTCTAATTGATTGACCAAATTCCTCTTTTCCATGGAGAGAAAGAGAGAAGAAAAGAAGGGAAGGGCAGAGGAAGTTTGAATCGAGTGCTGGAAATGTTTCTCATTTTTATCTCTGTGTATATGTTTTGATACTTAATTCATTAAAATTTAGGAGAATATCTGTCACATGCTGAAATTAAACTGTTAATTCCGCATAGAACTTGAAACAAGGGTTCGTTACTAACATCCCTAGGTAATGCAAATGCATTCAGTTGTTAAAATTATGAAAAATTGGTTTGATTCTTTCTAGAACAGTTTAGGTCCATTGTTGTATGAAGAAGACAGGATTCTATTTTGTTATAAAATACTCTATTTTTAAGGTTTCGTATGGAATGTGTTTGAGCATGCAAATAATCATGTTTGTTCTAGTATGCTATTGGCGGTGGGGTGGGGGGAATTTGGCCTCTCATATGCCAAACAGAATCACAGCTTCTCCAACTGTTTGCAGTTGGTTTTGAGATGTGGCATCTTGAGTTGATCACTGGATTGGTTATGCTAATTTCTTCATGCCGATACGTACTATTGAAGACATGGCCTAATTTTGCTGAGTCAAGTGAAAAAGCCAATCAGCAGGTATGTAGCCTACTCAGTTTCGTGCCTTTGTCTTTACCTAGGCTTCTACTATAGTTGTAGTTGTGGTTCAGGTTTTAGGTTAGCCTATTAGCATTTGAATAACTAAAATCACGTTGAGCCAAGGAGTGGTCTGGCATTTGTCTACAGAACCTGTTAGGATCAGATTATCTCTTAAAAACTACTTATGTTGTTGAGATGATCCAATCACTTGAATCTGGTTCTACTTCCACTATACTTTTGTGATCTTTCTGTTTGTAACATATGCTGATCTTTGACTTCTTTGCTGAACTCCAAAAACATCTTTCTTCATTTTGCAGGTTCTTTCTTCCCTACAACCTTATGATTACCTAGTTGTTGCATTTTTGCCTGGGATGAGTGAGGTAGTGGAAAAACTGTTTCAATTACCGTCAACTCTTTTGTTTTCTGAAGTTCAGATGTGCTATATTCCTTACTAGCTGAATGTGTGCAATGTCCAGGAACTCCTTTTTCGCGGCGCACTGCTCCCAATTTTTGGATTGGACTGGAAGAGTGTCCTAGTTGTTGCCACCCTTTTTGGTGTTCTACACTTGGGCAATGGGAGAAAGTATTCCTTTGCAGTGTGGTATGCATCTAGCATCTTACTGATTTAAAGCTAGATATCTTCCAAATAACATCATGAAATTTCCTTTTTTATACAAAATAACATCATGAATTTCTTTTTCGTGTTTTGCTTGTTAAAATTATTGTTCATTTCTGCTACAACGGCTGCAAATATGTGGAAATATTTGAGAATGGAGGCTTGTGGAAGTTTCTAATTCTTGGCTGTGTATTAGAATAATCTTTAAACTTTAGTTCTACTACTTTATACGATCATGATTTGGTGTATATTCCTGTTCCAGGGCAACCTTTGTTGGGATTGTGTATGGTTATGCAACAATCATATCCTCTAGCGTTGTCGTGCCCATGGCTTCTCATGCATTGAACAACCTAGTTGGAGGGATTCTCTGGCGCTACACATCAAAGTCGTTGGAGTGAGAATGAGAATTAAATGCCATTTGGATTTAGTCGCATGATCTATTTCAATGACCTAAGATTGATTTAGATTGACAACAAGAAGTTCTCTTTGTATAAACAAGGTGCAATTTTTTCATTTACCTTTGTTATGGGAAACGATTTTATGCTTTGTCATTTTTCTTAGGTCTCATTTTTTTTATTAAAATTGAGTAAATTTAATTTTAAATTCGATATGATTGACAGGAAAAGGACAAAAAAATTTATAAAAATAATATAATTTAAAATTTTGATAAAAATTATATGTAAATTTAATAAAAAATATATTTTATACTTAACGTACGAAAACAAATTATATTATTTACATATTTAATACAAAATAAACATGATGCGAAAATTCCACCATCAAATCTGTTATAAAAGGGTCCATAATCCTACAGTCCCTTTAAAGCTGTTTTTTTTTTTTTTTTTGACAAAAGTCAAGATTTTATACCGAGTAAATTGAGGAAAGGCGTTGTCACCCTGTTAGTTGAAACAGAGTGAAAATAAAAAGGGCAAGAAGAAAATGAAATGGGAAGATGCCGTGTCTCAGACGAGTTTGATCCGTGGGGAAAATCAAATCTTTTTTTATTTCACCATCCACCTTTAAACCCATGATATAAATTCAATCACCTTTGAATTATGTTTCAGATCCTCATCATAATCATCAATCAATTAATCTACAAAAAACTCTGTTTCATTTCCTTACACTTTCCTAGTTATTCTTCAATCATGTCATCTGTAAGATTCTCTTCCTCTCCTTTCTTTTCTCCCAGAACCTCTTTTTCTTTCCGGGTTTTTTGTTCTCTGTTTCTTTTTTCAGTTTCATTATCAAATCAGTTTGACAATTGACAGGTTTTCTCTTCTTTTTTAACACATTCTTTTCTGGAAACAAATGAAACCCGGAAAGAGTAATCAAAGTGGAATGTCATCATTGTCCCAAAAACTTTTCTTTTCTTTTTTTTTTGGCTTTGATTTGATAACTATTTGTTATTCTTCCATGTTTTCAGCATTACAAGGCACAGCCTCTGCCAAAATTTGGTGAATGGGATGTAAATAATCCAGCGTCAGCTGAAGGATTTACTGCCATATTTAACATAGCAAGAGATGAGAAGAGGACTGGTGGGAAAGTCAAGGTTGAGGCTGTAAAATCACAGCAAAAGCGTGGTGCATATAAGGAGAAAAGCAAACATAAATTTTCCATTAAGGTTAGACCGTTATAAAAAGATTCTTGGGATTCAATCAATGTTCATCTCACATAATAAATCTCTTGATTTACTAACTTCCTTTTCTTTCAATCCAATGCAGAGAAAATGGTTTTGCTGTGCTTGAAAGCTGAATTGAAATCACTCAACAAAACTTTTATGACAACAACAACTTGCTGCAGAAATCCTTTAGTTGATACTTGATAGTCATTTTTGTTGGCAATCCTGTTTTCTTTTCTTTTCTCTTCTGATTGCTTTCCTTTTTTAGAGCATAGTGTCTCCATGTTTCTCATGGAATTTTTCTGCGCACTTCCTTTTTTTTTTTTTTTTTTTTTCGTGTTTTCCTTGTGGAAGGAGGCTATTGTAAAGCTACAATTTTGCACATTTTCATTTGGGATGGCTTTTGACTCTGTTAGTACTTATATTTCATTGTAACAAATACAAAAAGAGAGGCTTGGTTATGGTTCTATTGCAGACTAAATTGGGTGAGATCCAATACCATTAAATTCAAACATAAGCTCCCAATATTCCAATACTCATTTAAGATTTCTAAAGCTTTAATTAGATTAAAAATTTGTATATTTCAAGTCATATTTATTTTGTATCAAATATATATAAAATATAAAAATTTTATATCATAGTTAAATATGAATATATCAAATAGTTTCATACAATATGCTTATATCATACCTAAAATTATCCGAATCCACCTTTAATCTTTAATCATTTAATCCGAAGAAAGCTGAGAAAGAAGCTTCGTCCAGGTCAAAAGTAAAACAATGATGTTGACTCGTGAACTATGAGCTTGTCATCATTCCGAAAAAGGCCACGTGTTATATCTTGGACACAATGGGAGTCCTTGTTTTCGGCAAATGTAGGCAGCTTTCGTTAGTCAATTGGTCAAAAAAAGCTATCACGAGGAAATGGAAACGATGGAGATTCGTAGGGGAAAACGAGGACACTGCTGTGTTTTTCCCATCCAAAGACTTGTCAAAATCTACTCTTTTTCCTTATCTTGTTTTGCACTTTACATTATGTCATGAAAATGAAGAATTACAACATCAATTCCTTTATTTGATCGGCTACCAAAAAACTATGGCAAGCTGTGCCATCGATGGTGGCTGCCCCTCCGACTATGTAGCCGTTGTCACAGCCATCTGCTCCATGATTTTGTAAGTTCCTTTTCTTTATTTCAATATTTACTAAAAACCCATTTGACGTAACTCATAAAAATTCGTTTTGAAGTTAAAGTTCAATTTGTTTTAGATGGGCAGTTTTGTTTGGCGATCATATATTTGATGTTATGCCTCAGTGAGTGGGATTTATTTTTCTTTTCAATCTGTTTATATTTCTGACTTTTGCCTTTCTTTTTTTTTTTTCTTTTTCTTTTTTTGCAGACTTATTCTCAAGTCTTCTTTTCCGTTTTTGATACACAAGGTTCCCCGTGCCAAAGGCAGTTCCTTTTGGATTCCAGTCATTCAAGTTATTGCCAGCTTCAACTTTCTATTATCAATTGTGGTAAGGCAATATAGACGTCAATTTCCTTGTTTTTTTTTTTTTTTTTTTTATAAATGACTTCATTATTTGTTAGTTTTAAATTGTTAATCATATGCTTTTTACAGATGTCGGGTAATTTCCTTAAATACAGAAAGAGCCATTGGTGGCTGTCTTGCTATGTTTGGGGAGGTTATAAATCTCTAATCACTTCTCGGTTTACTTTACATTTTTTCCATGAAATAGTCTGAAGTATGTTTTGCTTTCAGTATGGGTTGAAGGTCCACTTGGATTTGGTTTGTTGATGAGCTGCCGCATAGCACAAGTCTTTCAACTATACTATGTTTTTGTCAAGTAAGTGGGTATTCTTCTATTTGAGAAATTTTAAGACAGATAGCAAAGACTGAAAATGTAGAAATGATTGACTTATGGACCTTTTTATCTCTTATCTTAATCCAGGCAGTAACATGATGTTGGTTAAATTGTTCAGAAATGTTTGGTTCTGTTAATTTTCTGTGAAATGGTTCAGTGATAGGTCCTCATCTAATTTTTGAATCAATAAATTTAACTGCATTTCTTTTTCTTTGAAACTTTGCTACATGCTGTAGAACAAATTGGCATACGCTTAACCCGATAATTATTAGATTACGCTGCAAGACCACAAGTTTGCATCACATTGCAGTGTTTAGTTGTTGCAAAGGTATTATTATATGTTTAAACATGCCATTTTAGCAAAATTTGGTTAATTTGTATGCTGTCAATTTTTCCAGGAGGCGTTTACCACCAATTAGATCTCATATTTTTCTTCCACTGATTCTGTTGCCATGGATTGCTGGTGCTGCATGTAAGAATCTTAGAAACCTACCTATTTTATCAAGTTGAGCATACTGCAATGAAGTTAAGCTGCCTTTTTAGCAAAAGTTTCTCCAAATGAGTTTTTTCATCTGTTATCTAAACTTACACATATTGTTAACAGATATCTTGAATTAATATATGCAATTACAAATTTTAGGCAGCTTAAAAATAATTTGCTTGCTTAACTGTCCTTTAGTCATTTATTAGCTTCATGTTTTTAACAAAACGCATGAAACCCGTAAACTACCATGTGAAAGTGACAGGTGCAAATAACACTACATCACTCAAGTCATTCCTGCTTTTTCTAAATATCTTGTCTAGATATTTGCTAATTTACACTCTTGAATTTAGGGATCTATCATTAATCTTATTTATGACAATTCTTTTGACTCTTCTCTGCTCTCACTCCACTGTGATTGCTATTTTTAACTAAAGGAGTTATTGTACTGTAGTTATTCATGGGAAGAAGCCTCTCAATTACAGATGTCACTTGGAAACATACTGGATAATTCCAGTTGTATGTCTCCATGCATCCTATGTTGCTGTTTTGGTCGGGTTCACAGGGGCAATTCGGCATATAGAGTTTAGGTTTGATGAACTCAGAGACCTATGGCAGGGAATACTCGTCTCAGCCTCACTAATTGGTACATTTTTATCTCAGTTCCACACAAGGCTTACATTTCCTTCTGTTTGCTCTGCATATTTTGTGCATTACATTATCATCACTAATAAAGGAATCCACAGTTTTTTACATTATCATCGCTGACAAAGGAATCCACAGTTTTTATGCTCAATGCTGGCAAGAAATTAGTGCTATTCTTTTAAGTGATCCAGTGGAACAAAAAGTCTATGGATAATCTGATTTCATGATTGAAATTGATTATTATCATGATTTTTATGGATTTTAAAAGCATTTCTCAAGGAAGATTATACATTCTCCAGAGCTGAAAACTCTGCAAAACATTTTTCATTTTGTCAAACTCAAAAGATTAGTTGCAAACAGCTTACATGCAACTGAGATGCTTTAGCATTTGTTAACATCTGATTGGAAACATAAATTGTGGTTGTGATCTTATATATGCTCTTCCTGTAACATTCATGATTCAACTATATGCTCCTTCTTCCTAAAGTCCCCATAGTGCAAAGTACTATGTAGTTGAAACTGTGGGAACTGTGAAAAATTTAAATTTTCAGCAACAGGATTTGATGCAACAAATTATGATACATTGTTTTTCATGGGGGGCTAGGGTTTTAAGTTAAATTATAATCTGAAGTTCTTAAGAAAATTGGAAATTTTGAATAAAGAAAAGAAAAACTTAAGACTCTTAATAGAAGACTAATAAACTTGGCTTAATTGTTAGAATTAAGGTTTTGGAGAACTAGATACTAATCCCTTGGATTAGCATTTCATTATATAGACAATATTAAGGAAAGAGAATCAATTACAAATTACACATTAATGCTCCCAATTAATCCTTCCTAAACTGTCTTCCATGGAATATTCCTGTAATATTCCAACTCACACACATACGCATGCATTAACACTCCACCTCAAGCTGGAGCATATATATCAGTCATGCTCGGCTTGTTACATATATAGTCAACTTGAACTCCTGGAAGTGATTTCATAACCATATCAGCTAGTTGTTCCCCTGTGTGTACATGCTTCAATAATTTTGTTCCACTCTGCAACTTTTCCTTGATGAAATGACAATCAACTTCTACATGCTTGGTTCTTTCATGAAATAATGGATTGGAAGCAGTATGAATTGCTACTTGATTACCACACCATAACTTCGTAGAAGTCCGAACTGAAAGCCCAATTTCATCTAAGAATTTAACCATCCATAATACCTCTGTTGTAGCCAAAGCCATGGCTCTATATTCTACTTCTGCGCTAGACCTAGCAACTACTTGTTCCTTCTTGCTCTTCTAGGACACTAGATTACTCCCAAGGAAGATAGCATAACCAGATGTAGATTTCCTATCTATTGAAGAGCCTGCCTAATCTGCATCTGCATAGGCTTGAATACCCCCATCACTAGTAGAACTATAGAGTACCCGTTTTTTAGGATTTCTCAACAAAAATTAGAGGATGTGTATCACTACTCTCCAATCTCTAGAAGCTACCATGAATTAACTAACCACACTCACTGGAAAAGATATATCAAGTCTCGTCATGGTCAGGTAATTCAACTTCCCATTAGTTTTCTGTAAGGTGTGGGATCATCAAGTAAAGTGCCATCTTTTGGAGAAAGCTTGATACCTGGATCCATCAGTGTGTCACTTGGCTTGGCATGGAACAAGCCTACATCTCTCACAATAACCAGCACATATTTCCTCTGAGATACAAAGATTCCCTTTTTACACCTTGCCACTTCAATACCTAGAAAATATTTAAATTGACCGAGATCCTTGGTCTCAAGTCAATCCCTGCACTATCACTATCAGTGATGATGATATCATCTACATACACTCCCAACAATGTAAGGCCAGCACTCTTAGATATATAAAATACTGAATGATCCTTCTCACTCTGCCGTATGCCATACTGAACAAGAACTACACTAAATTTGCCGAACCATGTGCATGGAGATTGCTTCAGGCTATACAGAGACCTACGCAAATGGTACCCCTTCCCAGACTCCCCCTAAGTAACAAACCCTGGTGGTTGCTCCATATGTACCTCCTCAGCCAAATCACCATGTAGGAAAGCATTCTTCACATCCCATTGATGTAATGCCCATCTATGCGTAGCAACAAAACTGAGAAATAGGCGAATAGATATCATCTTTGCCACTAGTGAAAAGGTATCAAAATAATCTATTCCATCTGTCCGTGCATATCCCTTTGCTACTAGGCTTGCCTTCAATCTAGCCAATGAACCATCAAGATTCTATTTTGTAGTGTAAACCCAATTGCACCCAATAGCTTGCTTCCTTCTGGTAAGGGAAACCAAGTCCCATGTATGGTTGGCCTCTAGGGCCATCATCTCATCCTCCATAGCCTTACGCCATCCTGAATCTACAAAAGAATCACGAAAAGTATGCGACACAGTAATAGCATCAATTGTAGCAATACAAATTTGAAGTTGAGTAGAAAGTCCTTTGTACGAAGGTGTTTGTAAAGGAAAATTTTTGCAAGTTCGCGTACCTTTTCGTAGAGCAATCGATACATCCTCATCCATAGTGTCTTTAGGTGAATTCATCGATGGAGAGATTGTCTTGATAGGGAAAGTTTCTACAGGCGAATCTATGCAAGTCTGTCTAGTGTACATACGACTAAATCGAGTATCAGGACATGCCTCAGAAGGAGATGCATTGACCGGTGTACTATTTATCTGATAGATGAGAAAATCTTCTTTTCTGATGAGATAGGTGATGAATGAGATTGTAGTACCAAAGGAAAAGGAACTAACTCATGAAACACAACATCTGCTGAAATAATAAAGCGACCTAGGTCTGGAGAGTAACATCGATACCCTTTTTGGACATGTGAATAACCTAGGAAGATACACTTAAGTGAATGTGGGTCTAATTTAGTGCTATTTGGACGAGTGTTACGAACAAAACTTGTGCACCCAAATACCTTGAGTGAGATTGGAAATAAGGGACAATCAGGACATAATACTTGAAGAGGAACTTTTCCTTCAAGGGCCGAGGATGACAAACGATTTATAAGATAGCATGCTGTGAGGACAGCTTCACTCAAGAACACCTTAGCGACCTTCATTTGAAACAAAAGAGCTCTTGCCACTTCCAACAAATGACGATTCCTCCTTGCAGCAAACCCATTTTGCTATGGGATATCTGAACACGATGATTGATAAATAATACCTTTTGTATTTAGGAATTGAACAAACTATGTAGAAAATAAGTCTCCCCCATTATCACTCCGTAAAATTTTGATAGACTTACCGAATTGATTCTCTATTTCTGCATGAAGGGTAGTGAAGATAGAGAATAATTGAGTGGCTTCGCAACAAATAAAACCAACAAACTTGTGAATAATTATCAACAAATGTCACAAAGTATCTATAACCAGATTTCGAAATAATAGGCCAAGGCCCCCATATGTCAGAATGAATCACAGCAAAAGGAAACTTTTCTCTTT
Source organism: Durio zibethinus (assembly GCF_002303985.1). The sequence continues at coordinate 4,764,964 of NW_019168048.1, forward strand.
TATAAAATCAAGGTCGTTAGGGCATTCTGTGCAATTTGGCAAACTTGCACCATTCACAATCAAAACCAAATGACAATAAATGGGGACACATAGCTTGTAAAGTTAACATGGATGGATGACCAAAACAACAATGAGACGTATAAGCTGATGACGGTTCTCCCGAGCACACCATTAGTCCAGACTGTATCTTCTGTATATCTTCAAGCACATACAATCGCCCCCCTATCAATAGTCTGCTTTGTCAACAGATCCTGAAAAACACGATAAGTAGGAAAGAAAGAGACACTACAATTCAAATTCCTTGTAATTTGATTAACTGAAAGTAAGTAAACAGGAAAAGAAGGGACATGCAGCACAGAATGTAAAGGTAACGTAGATATAGGTTGAGCCTTGCCACTTCCCAAAATATCTATAGAGTTCCCATCAGCAACCAAATTAGACTGTTTACCCGTAATAGGAGTATATGAATAAAGAGTACTTGTAATACTTGTCATGTGATCCGATGCTCTTGAATCATTCTCCCAAGTCTTGGAGGGGGTAGACAGGCATGCAGTAGATTTACCTTGTATAAAAGTTGCTGTCAAAGAAGAGATTGAATTCTGATTCTGAAGCATTTGAATAAGCCTGTCGTTCTCATCCTGGGATAATTGAACTCCTTTTTCCTCTTGTTACTGGGGCTGAAGCTCAGCATTAGTCACATATGATGCTAGTGGGCCAGAATTGCCCCGAAAGTGTAGACAAACATTCTGTAAGTGTCCCTACTGTCAACAATGATAGCAAGACCGTGGGTCTCCTCTACCACCTCCATGTCCTCTACCTCATTCACCACATCCTCCGCGTGGTGGTCACCCTTCATGTTGTGGGGCCACAAATACGGCCTCGTATTCCTGTGGAGGATCATGTTGGGTGACCCTGTTCAGGCACTTATAAGCATCCAGTAAAGAAAGTGGATTTTTTCCCTCTAACATCTGAGTACTAGCACTGGCATACTCCTTCCTCAATCCTGCTAAGAAAAACACTACAGCTAGAGCCTCTCATTGCTCCCGGTTTGTCTTCAAATGTGTAGACAAGAGCATGAGTTCATTAAACTCGTCATAGACCTACTTGAACGTAGCAAAATATTCCCTTAGGCCCCTATCAGACTTTTCCATTCTAGTCCATGCCCTGGTAACATCTAAGATCTTTTATCAATTTTTAAAGCATTCCAAAGTTCCTTGTGAGGTATTGATTGAATATCACCTTGACTCGTTGTTCAATCGAGTTGAACAATTGTCCAAGTACTCGATTGTCCTCTTGCTCCCACGCTGCATGTTCTGAGTTTTCCTTTGTTGGTGGTTTACTTATCAGAAACTGAGCCTTTCCATGACCTCGTAAGGTCACCAATATAGTCTTGGTCCATGACAAGTAGTTGGAGCCATCAAGTTTCTCATCCGATAATTGTAAGCCCATGATAATCTCCCGAGTTATCACCTTAGATGCGGTAGCCTCTTCCTTGGCCATGGCCAAATAACCTTCTTCCTTCAAAACACAACTGGTAATCCTTCAATCAGGGAACACAACACCTACTCAACAACTAGGAACTCCATCCCTATTTTTGCAACCATGCTCTACACCCGGAAAAACTTGTCTCCCTTAATCTATCATTCAGAAGAGGTTGCAACCCCTTCTTCTTGCCCTCTTTGAGAATAAGGGGGCTGCCCCCTTTCAACTGATGAGGCACTACTGAAGAGGAAGGAAAGGCTTTTAGTACATAGTTTTAGGGTGGCAAGATCAAAGTCTGCGGTAGCAACTGCTTGGGTGATGGCGTAAGGGCTATCACAAAGGGGTTTGGGGAAAGAGAGAGAGAGAGTGGGCAGCAGCAGCTAGGGTTGCACTGCTAGCTCTAGTACCATAGTAAGGTTTTGGAGAACTAGATACTAATCCCTTGGATTAGCCTTTCATTATATAGATAATACTAAGGAAAGAGAATCAATTATAAATTACAATTAATCCCTTCTAAGCTGTCTCCCAAGGAATATTTCCATAATATTCCAATTCACACTCATGCATACACTAACATTAATAACAATACTTAGTAGGATAAACAAAACAAACTATGATAGTAAACCCTAATATAGATGTAAAATACCTAATATAACCCTAGATCTATAAAATTACAATTAAGCCCCATAACAAGACTAACAAAATAAAATCTTAAGTAAGCTAATCCCTCAAATAGCTTATTAGGGTTCTGCATCAGTTTTCTTGTGATTGTTTCTGATGATATCTCCTTTGTATAACTATATTGACCTTCATTTTCTTCCTTGTGCTCTTATATATGTCCTTTTCAGGAGTTTGGGTTTCTGCTTTCATCTTGAATGAAGTTCATGATGATATCTCATGGCTTCAAGTGGCCTCCAGATTTATTCTTTTAATTGTGGTATGTTTTGTCATTGATTTGTTCCTTTGCCTCTTGATGGGTTTGCCTGCATCATTAGTCGGTTGACATACAAGTTATTGAAGACTTATGTTTTTTGTGTGTTTGCTAACATGATTCAGGTATGTTTCACAGGCAAGTATTCTTGTACCGGTTTTCTTTTCCATATCAATTTCACAGCCTCTGCTCTCACAAATCAGCTTGAGGAAAAGGGAACCTTTAGAATTCAAGACAATGGGTCAAGCTCTGGGCATACCAGATAGTGGACTGCTATTGCAAAGAGAACAAGCTGTTGTCATTGATCCTAATGAACCATTGGATAAGCTTCTTCTTAACAAAAATTTCCGTCGGTCTTTTATGGCATTTGCAGACAGGTACTTCATACTTCCCTAAGCTCCAATTAATTAGCTTTTCTTTTGGTGGTTGGTTACTTTTTGTGGTATTTTTATTGGATTTGAAAAGAAAAAGAAAAAATTTCATGGTGAAAAGAGATTTTTCATTTTTTTAATAGATTGTTTCTTGAAATAGTGCATTGTCACATTGCCAGTCCCAAGCTTGGATAAAGGAGGAGGCTTGCAATAGGTTGACAGCTAGTGTAAAACATGGTCAAACCATGATGAAAGACCAAAACAAGAATTCTCGTTGGGTTGTCACCTTCCAGCGACATGCTACATCGAAGCCTAGATGTAGCGTTAAATATGCAAGGGTTGCTAGGTCGCTGCCCGGGTGCAGTGTCTAATAGGCAAGGGTTCTCGTGTTTTGGTGGATGAACATAAGTAAAGAAGTTAGTCCATAGGAGTAAGTTACACTTAGCTACTTGGAATATAGGATCATTAACTGGTAAGCTTGTAGAGATAGGAGATGCAATGGCTAGAAGGGGAATTAATATTATGTGTCTCCAAGAAACTAAGTGGGTAGCGGAAAAGGCTAGAGAGGTAGAACCGTGGGGCTCTAAGCTTTGGTACATAGGGAACGAGAGGGGTAGAAATTGAGTGGGGATAATTATTGATAAGAATTTAAGGGATGATGTGGTTGAGGTTAAAAGAAAGGGAGATAGAATTTTACTTGTTAAACTTCTTTTAGAAAAGGTAATTGTTAACATCATTAGTGCCTATGCCCCGCAAATAGGTTTGGATCAGGAGAGCAAGCAAAAATTTTGGGAAGACTTAGACGAGGTAGTGTGAACTGTACCATACGGAGAAAACTTGTTTATTGGAGGAGACATGAATGATCATGTAGGCAAGGATGGTAATGACTTTGAGAGGGTAAATGGGGGATATAGCTTTGGACAGAGAAACGAAATTGGACAGGCTATCCTAAAGTTTGCTGCTGCATTTGACCTAACGATATTAAATATGTGTTTTAGGAAAAGGGATCACACTTAGGGACATTTAGGAGTAGATCAAATGCTAGTCAAATTGATTTCTTTTTTTATGAGGAAAAATGATAGAAATAGTTGTAATTATACCATGTGAGAGTGTGGCCACACAACAGACTGTTAGTACTTGATCTATTCCACCTCAAGGGGTCAAAGAAGAGACATCAGAGTCATGGACCACGTATTAAGTGGTGGAACTTGAAGGGGGACAAAATGGTAGCATTTTGGGATAGACTAGTAAAAGAAGTTGATTGGAGACCTGATGAGGATGTAGAAGTGATGTGGGAAAATATTACAACCAAAATTCAAAAGGTTGCTAAAGAGACACTTGGGGAATCTAAGGGAAAGGCAACATTAGAAAAAGAATCTTGGTGGCGGAACGAGGATGTGAAAAAGGCAATTAAAGCTAAGTGGGAGTATTATAAATATTTATGGAACAATAAGGATGAGGAGAGTTATTGAGAGTATAAGACAACAAAAAAGTAAACCATGAAGGTTTTTCAAGACTCAAAAAGTAGGATTCATGAGAAGTAAACTAGAGACAAGAGTTGGAGAAAAAGAACTATTCAAAATTGCTAAAATAAGGGATAAGAAGAGTAGAGATCTTAATGGCGTTAGATGCATCAAAGGCAAGAACAGAAGAGTTTTAGTGAAGGATGAGGAGATTAAAAAGAGATGAAGAGATTGTTTTGATAATCTCTTTAATAGTAGTTTTAAGCATGATATAGATAGGTTAAACATACCTTTTCAAGATGTAAATCATGTGGTTAAGCGTAATATTAAAAATTATGAGGTTAAAGAGACTTTGAGAATGATGAGATTAGAGAAAGCTGTAGGACCAGATGGAATCCCGATTGAAGTCTAGAAATGCTTGGGTGAAATAGGGATAAGATGGTTGGCGGATCTTTTCAATAAAATTTGGCATACCCAAAAGATGCCAAAAGAATGGAGGAAGAGCACTCTTGTGCCTTTATACAAGAATAAAGATGATGTACAAGATTGTTCTAACTATTGAGGAATAAAACTTATGAGTCATACTATGAAACTTTGGGAGAGAATAATTGAATGTAAGTTGCAATGTGAGGTCACTATTTTCAAAAATTACTTTGGGTTTATACGAGAACACTCTACAATAGAGGCGATCTACCTTTTGAGGCTTTTAATGGAGGGTTTTCGAGTGAGAAAAAAAATCTACATATGGCATTTATCAACTGAGAAAAAGTATATGATAGTGTTCCTTAAGAGATACTTTAGTGGGCCTTAATGAAGAAGGAGTCCCTTTAAAGTACATCAACACATTTAAAGATATATATGAAGGAGTGGTAATGAATGTGAGGACAGGTGGAGGCATGACAGATAGCTTTCCTATTACCTTAGGATTACATCAAGGCTGAACACTAAGTCCTTTCCTTTTTGCATTAGTTATGGACGAGCTCACTGGACATATCTAAGATAAAGTATATTATTTGCCAACGATATAGTCTTAGTTGCTGAAACTTGTGATGCCCTTAATACGAAATTAGAATTATGGAGGAATACATTGGAGTTTCGAGGTTTTAAATTGAGTAGATCTAAAACTGAATATATGGAATTCAAGTTTAGTAGTTGTAAGGAAATGGGTACTAGTGTGATTAAGTTGGATGGTGAGGAAGTACCAAAAAGTAGCCAGTTTCGATATTTGGGATCAATTATTTAGAGTGACACTGAAATAGAAACAGATGTCAAACATAAGATTCAAGTGGGATGGGCGAGGTGGCGAAGTGCGTCGGGTGTGTTGTGTGATCGCAACATACCTTTAAAGTTAAAAGCGAAGTTGTATAAAACAACTGTAAAGCCTGCATTACTATATGGAACTAAGTGTTAGGCTGTTGAGAAACAACGTGAGAAGAAAATAAACGTAACGGAGATGAGAATGCTTAGATGGATGTGTGGTAAGACTAGAGGAGACAAAATTAGAAATGAAAAGATTCGAGAAAAATTAGGGGTAGTCCGAATTGAAGAGAAGATTAGAGAGGGCCGATTGCGATGGTTTAGACATGTGAAACTTAGGCCTAGCTATGCACCAATTAGGAGAATTGAGTCTCTAGATCTAGTAGAGATCAAAATATCTAGAGGTAGACTGCAAAAAATATAGATGCAAGTAATAAAAAACAATATGATGGTTAAGGAATTAGATGAAAAGGTGGTTGTTGATAGAAATGAATGGTGCAAGAAGATTCAAACTACAACCTAACTTGATTCTCTTATTGGTTTTTCATATAGCTAACCCCAGAGTATAGGATATAAGGTTTACTATGTTGTTGTTGTTGTTTATTGTTTCCTGAAGCTTGGCAAAGAAACCAAAGAATTCTTTTTTGTGTGTTTCGTAGTGATTCAATTTGCATATAAGAAACTAGTTGAATTGAAAAGTTTCTATCATCGAAAAGAAAAACAGAGGAAAATGGATTTCCCTACAAAATTTATTCACTAGTGTAAACTCTAGAACACATTGTTTATGACCTTAAAAGGCTAAAAGAAAAATTAATTTATTTCTTCTTGATCACAGTTGTTTGGCTGGGGAAAGCGTGCATTTCTTTGAAGAGGTGCATGAGCTTGGCAAAATTCCAATAGATGACCCTGTAAGAAGGATCTACATGGCACGCCATATCATTAATAAATACATAATTGCAGGTTTGTTATTCTTATTTTTGAGGAAGCACTGCACTAAAATTTAGTTTTTCAGTTTTTTCTCTGTTTTATTTTCAGTCTTTCGTCTTGTGCTAGAAGTTCATATAACTTCAACAATATCTTTACTATCCTTCAAATATAGAAGATTGCCTCTCTTAAGAAGAAATTCTTCCGTTGCAGGGATATATTGATAGATGGTTCAAATTTTAATGTTTGTTGTGAGTTCGGACTTTTAGAAAGTTACTTACTGAGAAGTGATGTTATGTGCCGATATTGCTAAATTGAGTAATTGAGATATTTTAACATGGAAACTCTGAAGAAACTGGTTTACCATGGTTCACCCAACATAGAGAATGCATGTGGAATACTTCCACTCCATTAAACCATTACCATCTAGAAACAATCTTATGACTAATGAGCCTATAGTTGCTAGTCATTGAAAAGCAAAGATATATGCCATTTAACATTTTCTATATCTCTTTAAAACTAACCTTTTACTGTTATCAAACAGGCTTCTGCTTCTAAGTCCTTATTTCAGTCCAAATTATAAAATTCTTGAATTACTGCAGATCCACCCAAACTTGATTTTAGATCAGGCCTGTCCTCTGGTTGGACAAATTAGGTAAACATATTGGTGAAGTGCATATATTTGTAATGGAAGAAATTAAAACAAGATTTTATTCTCTATTTTCATCAAAGAAGAATTTTGTTTCATAATGTTGTGTGGTGAAACAGTCAACATCCATCGAGGGAACAAATAGTCTGGTATCAATCTTCTGTGATCATTTTGTCCATGAAGCTTGATTTTTAACATGTTGCTTAATAATTGGCATCTTATTTACCTTCCAAGTTATGCCTTTATACAATTTCCTAGCCAACTTTGTCATACAGGTGCAGCAATGGAAGTTAACATATCTCATAGAATCCGGCAAGAAATTTTGACCACCACTGATTTGACTCGTCCTGTTCTCTTTACCAATGCTCTAAATGAACTAATGCAGTTGATGAAAATGGTAGGTTTTTTGCTTAGAGTAAGTAATATTAGTTTAAAACTATATTCATTCATGTCAAAGTAAGCTATATTTTTTACTGTAGAACTTGGGTAAAGATTACTGGTCATCCTTGTACTTCATCAAATTCAAAGAGGAAGCCAGTATGAGATCTAATGGTCACGAGATGGAACAGATGACAGGATATTTCTCTCCCAGATTGAGTTCTGTTCATGCCACTGATGATCCCTTTCAGCATGACCATATTTCGAGGGGCTCTAGCCAAGATATTCATGATTCATACCCACAATGAACTAAGATTTGTAAATTGCCATTATGTTTACTGTAAATTCATATCACAAATGGGCATGAATGAATGATTTTGTAAAAGGGTTCGACTCTAATCCATTACTTTTTTAACTTACACCATCCAATACATCTAAAACAGTCATTAGATTGGCATATCAGTGTGCGAGACTTTCATTATGCTTCTCTTAATTTCGTCTGTTTCCCATCTTCAAATCCGTGGTGATGATCGTTCTTCTTTGTAGGATGGTGCGAATATGTGATAACCCTACATTTTATCCACGCGCCAACCACTTCTAGCAGCATATCTTAAAGTTCCAGCTTCCGAAACCCGTATAGCTGGACATCTATGCCTCGGTGGGACAAGACTTTAACCTCAACTTCGAACTTTTATGCTTTGTAGCAAATTTAGGGTGGATCCGAGCATTTGGGTCATGCTGTCTCTTCTTAAGAAGTCGGGTTTAAATCTTTCACCGTTAAAATAAAGTTAATAGCACATATGATTTTTAAATTTTAAATCAAATTTTATATTGATCTTTAAGTTTTAAAAAATTTTAATTAAATTTTTTATTGTTCAAACGTGTATTAATATAATTTTTTTTATTTGTAGGATCATTTAAATTGATGATAAATCTTATATGACATGATATAATTTTTCAAACTTATATTACATGAAATGTTTCAAAGGTTTGAACAAATTACGTAGAGGAAGACCAAAAATTTTTTTTTTCTCCTCTCTTTTCTTCTCCCTACTTCTCATTTTCATCACTAAACTTTCGTATCTCAATCAAATCCTCACCAAGCTCTGGCCTTGGCAACTCCACATGTTTCTTTATCAAAGGCCAAAATTTTCATGTCCTAAATCTTTATCAAAGGCCATAAGTTTCTTCTCCCCACTCTCCTCATTCTCTAAACAGTACTTCTACAGCTTTTTTGCGTCTAAAGTAACCAATTTCAAGAATGCAATCAAAGGCCAAAACTTTCATATCCAAATCCTTGGATTCCAACAAAGTTAAAATTTTGAGAATATTCCCATTATTGACAATTTCATTCACAAAGGGAAATTTAGTAAACTTAATTAGTTCACACAAAATTTTCAAGCAATGGGCAACTATAGAAAACGCCTCATCTTCTTGGATCTGTTTTGTAAAATTTGGGTTGCAAAGGACTTACTATAAAACCGAAAAAGCTTTTGAATTTTAGAATTAAATTCTGTAACTCACGATTAAACCTTTATGAGACTCGATATTCGAATTGAGCCAATAATCGAACCAACTCGTCTTTATTTTTCCATGGCTTTTTCAAACACTTTACCAAGCTTTCGATGCTCTCGAAATCAATCTAGACTTGAATCTCATACTCAAACAAACCAACAACGCAAGAAATGAAGTGAGTCGAGACTTGAAGAGTCAAGAAGCTTCTGAGACCATAACCACAAGTCCTTTCGAGGGTTTCGATGAAAGTTTTAAGGTCAACAAGATATTAAGAGAGAGTAAAAAGATGTGAGATTTTGGAGATGATTGAATTGGACTCTGTTTCAAGCTCAAGAAGAGCGTTAATGACAGATAGACGATGGATGGTCAAAGTTTATTTTTTAAATTTTTTATTTTATGATTTATTTAAAAATGATAAAAAATTTCACGTAATTTATTCGAATAATAAAAAATTTTCACATAATATAAATTTAAAATATTATCTATCATGTCACATAGAATTTATTATTAATTCAGACATTTTAATAGATGAGAGATCACATTGACACACATTTAAATAATTAAAATTTTGATTGAAATTTTTTAAAATTTAAAAATTAAGATAAAATTTGATCTAAAGTTTAAAAATCATGCTCGCTATTAACTATAAATAATAATAATAATAATAAGTTTGGGCTATTGAAAGCCGTTTCCTTTGCTAAATCATGTTCAAAAGACCGGTGATCCAAAATCCCTGCATGTTGTTAGCTGTAAAACTCGATCTATTAGCTGGTCTAGCCAGTAATGTGTATTTGTTTTTTTTTTCTCCTTTTTTTAAAAAAATTAAATATAAAAATTATTTTTTATACTATATATTTTCTGTTATTTTGATGCTTAAAAGAAATAAAATTATTAATTTGTTACTCAAATTTTTATTCAGATATTTACTTTTTGGTACTGACAATTAATATTATCAATCAACTTACTTATACGACATAAATATCCAATAAAACATTTATATGTGTTAAAAAAAATTTAATTAATGTCACATCATCAATTATCATGACAAAATTAAAAATTTTTCAAAAAATTCAAAAAAATAAAAAAGTGAAATATTTTTGAAAAATTATAAAAATTTAAAAACTGCAATATTTTTAAAATTAAAAAATTAAGAAAACTTTTAAATTTAAAAAAAAAAGTCTAAAATTTTTTTAAAAATAAATATTTTAATAAAAATAACTATTTCTTAAAATTGAATAAAAGATTCGAACAAAACTTTTAAAAGTTGGAAATAAAAAAATCCTAAAATTTTTAAAAAATCTATTTTTTTTAAATTGCAACAATTTTTTAAAATTCTTACAATTTTTCATTTTTTTAATCTTACAATTTTAATTTTTATATATTTTTGAAATTTCATATATTTTTAAATTTTATTGGATTTTTTATTAAAATTTTAAGTTTTTTACTTTTTATTTTTCAGTAAATATTTTTAGTTTTTTTTACTTTTTTATTACGTTTTGGATTTTTAAACATTTTAAAATTTTTAAAATGTTCAGAATTTTTTGAAAAATTTTATAATTTTTATTTTTTAAGTTTTTGTGAAATTTTTTTAAATTTTAAGAAAATTTATTTTTACTAAAATTTTTTATTTTTTTAATTTCCCAAAATTTTTTATTTTTTGGATTTTTTATTAAAATTTTTAGATTTTTTTAATTTTAAAATTTTCATAATTTTTAAAAATATTTTAAATATTGTAATTTTTTATAACTTTCTACAATATTTTAGATTTTTAAAATTTTTTTAATTCTTTTAATGTTACTATGATAATTGATGATATAATAGTAATTGATGTATCTCAACATCTTATTAAATATTAATGTCATGTCAATAAATTGACTAATGATATTAATTTAAATTATCAAATCATAATAAAATATAAATATAAATATAAAATTAATAATTTTATTTCTTTAAATATTAAACTACCAAAAATATATACTATATAAATACTGTTTATATTTAACCCTTTTTAATTCTACAGCTCTTACGGATGTCAAGTCACAAGGGAAATCTATACAGGTAAAAGATTTATCTATCAAACTCATCTTGTTCTTAATTTTATTTTTGTGTGTGTGCTTTTTCAAAAAACTTATGTATTAGATAATTCCTTCAGTAATTTATTCAAAAAATAAATAAATAAACTTAAGTATGTAGTAGAAAAAGAGAAGAAAAAAAGTAAAAAAAAGGCTTGTTATTGTAATAAATTGGTCGTCTATCTAGGTATTCAATAACCAGCTACCAAATTGACTTATATAATCACCCGACATGCTGCTTGAAGCTGCAAATGGCAACCGAGTTGCATGATTTTGTTGTGATCTTGGCGATTAGTACGCTAGGTTTCATCTCCCTGTGTAATCCAATCCTCGGTTTTATCAAATGGGCTTGGATTATGTTCTTCAGGTCACCAAAGAATCTCAAGGACTACGGTTCATGGGCTATAGTCACTGGCTGTACTGATGGGATTGGGAAATTCCTGGCGTTTCAACTGGCATCAAAGGGTCTTCACTTAGTCTTGGTTGGGTGAAACCCTTCAAAACTTGAAGCTACCTCAAATGCTATACGTGAAAGATTTGGTGCACAAGTCGAAACCAGAAACGTTGTCATCGACTTGGCTAAATCCAGTGGAGAAGAGATATCCAAGACGATGAAGGATGTTATCAGAGGGCTAGACATTGGTGTTCTTGTAAACAACGCAGGCTTGGCCTACCCCAGTGCCAGATTTTTCCATGAGGTCGATTCGGAGTTGATGGAGAGTATTATAAAGGTGAATATAGAGGGAGCTACCTGGATTACTAAAGCAGTGCTTCCGGTTATGATGAAAAAGAAAAAAGGGGCGATAGTCAATGTTGGCTCTGGTTCCTCTGGTGGCATCTGTTCTTACCCGTTATACACCATTTATGCTGCTACCAAAGCGTAAGTTAATTTCTCTCCTCTTTTACTTTAATGGGTCAACTTGGGTGTCTGAAAAAAACATATTGATTTGAATGCTCCCTGTAAAAGTCCTTTGATGGCTTGAAACTTACAAGCATCCCAATAGCTCTAGAGTCTAAAGATCTGATTATCTGATGTGACTTGTCAATTACCATTTTTAATTTAAAAGAAAGGATCATATGAAATGATTACTCCACATAACTGAAGATAGATCTGCTTCCAGTCTGATCGTTTCATGGGTTTTTGTTAATTCCTGTAATCAGCTATCTTCATTTCATCTCAACCAGATCTAGCAAAAGACAAGATTGGAAGTGAGTTGATTACACCTAATTCTCTTTATCCAAGAGTGGTATTCCAAGCCTAATTGGCTTTTTACGCACCTTTTTCCAATAATGCTTTTCCACTTTGTTCCACTTACTAAAATATCAGAATTATCAGGTTATCAAATGTTACTTGTATATCATTGAAGCGTTTACGTCTTTGTTGCATGCAGAAGAAGAAAACCATTTCTTAGCTTGCTTGTGTCTTTAAGAAAACATATAGTTGGAGAAAGGTTTTTTCTTCCTTGTCTTTTGGATTTTTTTATTATTTGCTTAGATAGAACAAAAAAACTTTTCCCTTCTGAGATACGCTGCGAAGACTTACGGTTGTTTTCTGAAAAATTTTTAATTCCGAATCCTTGAAATAAAAATGGAAATAAGGAGGCTAGCAGTTGGTAGCACTTGGGCTAGAAGAATTAGTTACTATTGGACTAATGCAATCAATGAAAAGAGAATAAATGAAGAAAGTTAGGTAAGCCACTTATAGGAAGCTTTCTTTAGTCTAATAGTTTCCCCACTATAGCGCAAATAAACTCTTGGAAACATTATCTTCAGGAAACAATGCCTAAACGAAGAGAATCAACATTACACTTTAAGAATCTCTTGACCACATGAATCATAAACCGAAAAGAGAGATCGAGAGAGAATAATTTTATACTTGAGAGATTGAATGTAAAAGTGTTTTGAAATGAACGATTATAGAAGTATTTATAAGCTTTAAAAGATGTTTGAAACACCTCTTCATGAACATATATGACTTGAACAAAGAATCATCACTTTTGGAATAAAACATATCCCACAGACATATTTTTTGAATTCCAGATAGGGAAGCATTATTCTTCTACACTAATACATACTACATGAATTCTAAACTTTGAAATCTTATAAAAACACTTAAAACACTTCAGAAAAGCTACTTTATTTGGTAATATGTACAATAGTCATGACTCAAGAGAAAGCTTAGCTAAACTCTAAAATAGTAACATCCCCTCAAAACAGGCCTCTATTTAAGCTTGCACATCTTTTGGGAACAACAATGAAATTTGTAGGATTACTATGTTATTATGTAAGAAGAACAATAAAAGGAGCAGTTGATTTGCAAAATTTGTCAATTCAAGGTAATATGACATCTGTGTGCAGGAAAAAATTTAGTCTTTTTTAATACTAACTCTCTTTATGGCATGTCAAAATCACCAGAGGACCTGGTTTCATCCCTTTGCTCAGTAGTTTGATATGAAATTCCCCTACAATAACTAATTCAACATATCACAGATACCTTGCAATGTGGTCAAGAAGCATCAACTTGGAATACAAGAAAAACGGAATCGATATTCAGTGTCAGGTAATTTGATGAGGTTTCGAAACAGACCTGCATTGCTTCTACAAGGAATTATGCAATCTATTTTTCCAGTGATATTGGTTCAGTCTTATATTGTTGTTGATGCCACTGCAGATTTAGCGGTCAAGATTGTATTCCCCTTTACTATTTTTTCTTTGATCATTAATATTTTGTGTGTTGGCTTTTGAGCAAGTCAGATTCCATTGTTTGTGGCCACAAAGATGTCAAGGTTAAAGAGAGCTTCCTTATTCATCCCATCACCAGAAATGTATAGCAAAGCAAGCTTACGATGGATTGGTTATGAGCATCTGTGTGTACCTTATTGGCCACATTCTGTGCAGTGTTCCATAATGAATGCATTACCAGATGCCTTGAAGGATCAATGGCTTTTCAATTACTTTCTTGGGATGCGGAAGAGAGCGCTGTTAAAAGACTCAGAAATTCAGAGCAAACATGATCCAGAATACCACAAATCCTTGAGTTGGCTCTCTGACTGCATGTAGGTGTATCATGTCAAAAAAAGAAATTCCCTGTATTTGCAAGTAGGGTTAAAAGAAATTGATAATAAGCAATTAGATGGTCAAATCTTGCTGCAATAACTTAAAAATAGGAACTGCGTGTTCAAAATTCAGTTGTAATGTCTTTCGTTTTTTGGTTTAGTTGCCGAGGAGATTTTATGAGGATATAGAGGCATTGATTTTGAATTAGGATCTCCTCTCCTTTGAATTCAAACAAAAAAATTCGATTTTAATCGAAATAATTGATTAAATTAATTTAATTTGATTAATCGATCAATTATTGAATTAATTTTAATTGATTATAAAAAACAATTTTAAACAAAATTTTGTTTTTGGTTAATTTAGTTCAAAAATCAAATTAATCAAATTTTAATTGAAATGTAATAAAACTTATATATTAAACTAAAGGTATATAAAATTGCTCAATTTCAGTTATTAAAATTTTTAATTTAATATTATGGTATTTGAATTTTTATAATAATTTTATCTAATTTGTTTTAAAAGTAAAATATTAAGAATTAAAATATAATTTAATTTAATATATTTTATTATTTAATTAATTAAAAAAATTAATCTAATTAATTTCGATTAATTAATTTTTAAAATTAAAAAATTTATTTAATTAATAAAATAATATAATATAATTTGATTAATTTAATTTTAAATAATTCAATTTAAAATTAATTAAACAAATCAAATAAACACCTCCACCTGAATCTTTATTGAATGTAAATAACTAGGCTGGTGCTCGACAATTCAATAATGGAAATTGCTTATTTCCCTTTACCAAAATTCCATTTGATCTGGTTTTGGAGCTTTGATTTTTTTTTTTTTTTTGTATTTAAAGTATTTAAAATTTGATTTTTCATTATTAAAATTAAAAATCGAACGATAGGCAGGTAAGCCTACAATTATAAGCAATAGCATTAGCAGTCTCATTAGTCCTTTTGCCGACGAACATTGAGTGCTACATTGAATGCTCCGATCCCTCGACGTACGTCAACTACAGTTGAGTGGCTGGCTGTTAAACTAACTATTGTCCTTTTCAACCTAAAGGCGTCATCAATTCTATTGATGATCTTCCTTCCACGATACATATTTTAGATTTTATTTTTATGATCTTTTTAACGAATAAAAAAGACAATTCGAATCCAAGATAAGATAAAATTTTTATTTATTTTATTAAAAATTACTAAAATTATAAAATTTTATTTATATTATATTAAAATCAAAATTAAATTATTAATATTTATTATTAGTATCATATAATATAAAAAATATATTACTTTAATTGCGTGATGATTTATGATGGTTGTGGATTGTGCAGTGCAGTGCTGGGCATTGAAAGGATAGTTCGAGGTGGGGTTTGTGGAGAGTGGCCGTACCGGTGGTTCGACTATGGCCCCACCATCCCTCGTCCTCATGATTTTTGCTCAACTTAATATATATATATATATATATTTATTTATTTATTTATTGGGATCCACGGGGATATTTGACAGCAAGTGATGATAGAAGAGAAGAGGAGGATGCAGGGTATAGGGTGGTTCAGCAGGAGTAAGGTGGCTGTAGGAGGTTGGCTGTGTGTAGAGTGGCTACTGATATATAGTATATATGTTTATTATTGAATCAACTTAAATATTATATATAATTTTTTTAATTGAAAAAAAAAAGAGTTTAAGTGAAAAATGTAGACCATCATTTGATAAAATAAATTTAATTTTATCAACAAATGATTTATTTAATTAATAAAAATATTATTTTTAACGTAAAAATTTTACATTTAATTTTAACAGATGATTACTTATTAAAGTTACCTTAAATATATAATTTTTAATCATTTATTTTAAATTTTCATATTTATAATATATTTTATCTTAATTTAATAAATTAAATAATTTATGTCTCTTGATTTTTTAAAAAAACAAATCCAATTACACAGCAATTAATTGAGTATATTTTAATACTAGAGAATGTTATAATAAAACAAAAAAAATGGCTAAACAAATAGTAACAAGGTTTAAGAAATGAATAGGAAAACAGAACAAATAAAATAGAAGTAAAGAAACCGGCAAGAAATTTTGACCACCACTGATTTGACTCGTCCTGATCTCTTTACTAATGCTCTAAATGAACTAATGCAGTTGATGAAAATGGTAGATTATTTGCTTAGAGTAAATAATATTAATTTAAAACTATATTTATTCATGTCAAAGTAAGTTATATTTTTTATTGTAGAGCTTAGGTAAAGATTACTGATCATCCTTGTACTTCATCAAATTCAAAGAAGAAGCCAGTATGATATTTAATGGTCACGAGATGAAACAAATGATAGGATATTTCTCTCCCATATTGAGTTCTGTTCATGTCACTAATGTGTTGGGTTAAAAGCCTCTAATCCAATCGCATCAACGAAGTGAAATCAAACAATAAATCAAACATATAAGAGACAACAATTTAACGTGATTCGATCCAACTGACCTACATCCACGAATGAGAAACAAGATTTACTAGTTATAGAGAATTATAAACTTACATCAAATCATCAACCTCACTCAACAATCAATACTCATAAGACACTCTCAATCTCTTCTAGTCTTATGGAGTATTCTCAACCCAAACAAATACAAACCCAAACCCTTATGCACTCTTTCAACATAACCAAATACATACTCATATGCTCCCATACATCATACCTATGTGGACTCTCTCAATCTCCTCTAGTACACTCACAAACAAACATACACACCCATAAGACGTAGAGCCTCAATACTCCTATGGGTGTTTATCCCACAAAACCCTACAACTCTCTTACATCTTTTTCTTATACATAACTCTGTAAAGACTTCACCTATTTATAACCATACAAACTTGCCCATTAAGAATCTCTCTCATCTTAAAATTCTTCTCCTGTAAGTCAAATTTGCCTATTAAGAATCTATTTCCTTTTAGAATTCTTCTCTTTTAAGTCAAACTTACCTATTAAGAATCTTCTTTCTCTTGGAATTCTTCTTTTGCAAGTCTTCTTGTCCATCAAGCAATATCTGACAAATCTCAAAC
Organism: Durio zibethinus; assembly: GCF_002303985.1. Next base: position 4,782,141 of record NW_019168048.1, read on the forward strand.
AAATCTCTTATGGGATTTGAGTCAATATTCCCAACAATCTCCATCTTGACTCAAATTCTATCAATCATCTGTCTTCATGCTAGACATGCTTGGCTCCACCAGTAATAAAAGTCTTACAATCATCTTCTCTTCTCTTGTGTCTTCACGTTTCATACAAACCAATCCTCAATATTCAAAACTTAAACTCGAACTCTTCTCTTGAATTGAGCTCTTCTGAACTTGCTTCTTCTCATGACTCAAACCATGCACTTTCCATATCTCAAACCTTTAGCTCTTCCCACATCTCGAACTTTCAACTCTTCCACATCTCGAACCTTCAGTTCTTTCCATATCTTGAATCTTCAACTCCTCTCACGTTTCGAACATTCAGCTTTGATACCACTTGTTGGAGAACACCACAGCTCTGATACCATTTGTTGGGCTAAAAGCCTCTAATCCAATCGCATCAGCGGAAGTAAAATCAAACAATAAATCAAATATATAAGAGACAATAATTTAACGTGGTTCGATCCAACTGACCTACATCCACAGATCAGAAATAAGATCCACTAGTTGTAGAGAATTATAAACTTACATCAAATCATCAACCTCACTCAATAATCAATACTCATAAAATACTCTCAATCTTCTCTACTCCTATGGAGTATTCTCAACCCAAATAAATACAAACCCAAACTCTTGTGCACTCTTTCAACATAACCAAATACATACCCATATGCTCTCATACATCATACCTATATGGACCCTCTCAATCTCCTTTAGTCTACTCACAAATAAACATACACACTCATAAGACGTAGAGCCCCAATACTCCTATGAGGTATCTATATCACAAAACCCTACAACTCTCTTACATCTTTTTCTCATACCTAACCCTGTAAAGACTTCACCTATTTATAACCATACAAATTTGCACATTAAGAATCCCTCTCCTCTTAGAATTCTTCTCTTGTAAGTCAAACTTGCCTATTAAGAATCTTTTTTCTTTTAGAATTCTTCTCTTACAAGTCAAACTTACCTATTAAGAATCTTCTTTCTCTTGAAATTCTTCTTTTGTAAGTCTTCTTATCCATCAAGCAATATCTGACAAATCTCAAACAAATTTCAAACAAATCTCTTATGAGATTTGAGTCAATATTCCCAACAATCTCCACATTGACTTAAATTCTATCAATCATCTGTCTTCATGCTGGACATGCTTGGCTCTACCTGTAATGAAAGTCTTACAATCATCTTCTCTTCTCTTGTCTTTACGTTTCATACAAATCAATCCTCAATATTCAAAACTTAAACTCGAACTCTTATCTTGAATCGAGCTCTTCTGAACTTGCTTCTTCCTATGACTCAAACCATTCACTTCTCATATCTTAAACCTTTAGCTCTTCCCACATCTTAAACTTTCAGCTCTTCCTACATCTCAAACTTTCAGCTCTTCCACATCTTGAACCTTTAGCTCTTTCCATATCTTGAATTTTCAACTCTTTACACGTTTCGAACCTTCAGCTTTGATATCACTTGTTGGGGAACACCACAACTCTGATACCATTTATTGGGCTAAAAGCCTCTAATCCAATCGCACCAACGGAAGCGAAATCAAACAATAAATCAAACACATAAGAGACAACAATTTAACGTGGTTCAATCCAACTGACCTACATCCACGGATGAGAAACAAGATCCACTAGTTGTAAAGAATTACAAACTTACATCAAATCATCAACCTCACTCAACAATCAATACTCATAAGACACTCTAAATCTCTTCTAGTCCTATGAAGTATTCTCAACCCAAACAAATACAAACCCAAACCCTTGTGCACTCTTTCAACATAACCAAATACATACCCATATGCTCCCATACATCATACCTATGTGGACCCTCTCAATTTCCTCTAGTCCACTCACAAACAAACATACACACCCATAAGACATAGAACTCCAATACTCCTATGAGGTGTCTATCCTACAAAATCCTACAACTCTCTTACATATTTTTCTCATACCTAACCCTGTAAAGACTTCACCTATTTATAACCATACAAACTTGCCCATTAAGAATCCCTCTCCTCTTAGAATTCTTCTTCTGTAAGTCAAACTTACTTATTAAGAATCCCTTTCCTTTTAGAATTCTTCTCTTGCAAGTCAAACTTACCTATTAAGAATCTTCTTTCTCTTGGAATTCTTTTTTTGTAAGTCTTCTTGTCCATCAAGCAATATCTGACAAATCTCAAATAAATCTCTAACAAATCTCAAACAAATCTCTTATGAGATTTGAGTCAATATTCTCAACATGATAATCCATTTCAGCATGACCATATTACAAGGGGCTCTAGCCAAGATATTCATGATTCATATCCACAATGAACCAAGATTTGTAAATTGCCATTATCTTTATTGTAAATTCATATCACAAATGGGCATGAATGAATGATTTTGTAAAAGGGTTCGACTCTAATCCATTACTTTTTAAACTTACACCATCCAATACATCTAAAACAGTCATTAGATTGGCATATCAGTTTGCGAGACTTTTATTATGCTTCTCTTAATTTCTTCTGTTTCCATCTTCAAATCCGTGGTAATGATCTTTCTTTTTTGTAGGATGGTGCGAAAATGCGATAACGCTACATTTTATCCACGCACCAACCACTTCTAGTGGCATATCTTGAAGTTCCAACTTTCAAAACCCGTATAGTTGGACATCTATGCCTCAGTGGGACAAGACTTTAACCTCAACTTCGAACTTTTATGCTTTGTAACAAATTTAGGATGGATCCAAGCATTTGGGTCATGCTGTCTTTTCTTAAGAAGTTGGGTTTAAATCTTTCACCGTTAAAATAAAATTAATAGCACATATGATCTTTAAATTTTAAATCAGATTTTATATTGATATTTAAGTTTTAAAAAATTTTAATTAAGTTTTTGATTGTTCAAACGTGTATTAATATAATTTTTTTATTTGTAAGATCATTTAAATTGATAATAAATCTTATGGGACATGACATGTAATTTTTCAAATTTATATTACATAAAATGTTTCAAAGGTTTGAACAAATTACTAAGAGGTAAACCAAAATTTATTTTTTTCTCCTCTCTTTTCTTCTCCCCACTTCTCCTTTTCATCACCAAACTTTCACATCTCAATCAAATTCTCTCCAAGCTCAAGTTTCTTTATCAAAGGCTAAAACTTTCATGTCCAAATCTTTATCAAAGGCCATAAGTTTCTTCTCCCCACTCTTTTCATTCTCTAAACAGTGCTTACTTTTTTGTGTCTAAAGTAACGAATTTCAAGAATGCAATCAAAGGTCAAAACTTTCATATCCAAATCCTTGGATTCCAACAAAGTTAATGTTTTGGAAAATTTTTCATTATTGACAATTTCATTCA